>CM044013.1:20417008-20752008 GCA_024085815.1 Flaveria linearis | reverse complement strand
ATCTATCACGGAGGGGTGAACAAACAGGATCGAACACAGTAGTCACACATGAGATGCAGTTATCTATATGATAAGTTTTAGATAAACATTTCATTAATAATCAGAGCAGCGGAAATAAAAGATAGATTATTTTCTTGACAACATTTCTTAATCATAATTCAATAATAATCAATAGGTATCTTGAGCTCCTATATGATCCTACGTGCATGTCCGTAAGCTCCTAGTAGATACCTGAGAATACATGTAAATCAAGTGTCAACACAGGGTTGGTGAGTTCATAGGTAAGTAAAACATAATGATAAATCATCAATTATCATCAAATAGGATTTATAGAAAAAGTGTGAGTTTAATTTACTCACCGGTATATGAATAGCCTGTCGGAACCCTTTTTAATAAGGTGAACCCGCTATCCCACATACCTACTAAGTACAAGCCCAACAAATCCTTCACATTGAATTTGTCCATGTCACTTAGTTTATTATCCTTTTATGTGTATATTATATTTTCATAATAATTTCAAATCAGAGGGAGCAAATCCTCCTTTACATTTATCCTCATATGGGTTGTAAATGGAACTATAATGCAAACTATATAAAGTGCACATCTGCCTTCTCACTACAGAAACAGTCATCCCGAATGACATCAAGATCTTTGTGCATCTGATATGGATCACATGTCCATACCTTTGTGGGGGTAAGTCACTCCCCGATAGTACTATCCAAAAGATCCCTGCTTATTTATAGTCCAGTTTACAGAGAAGGATTTTCACAATAACCATATGTAATCATAAATGTGATCAAATTATTATTTAACATAATACACAAATATATTTGTAATTTCAATTACAACATGTATTCCAGCCCCAAAATATTTAAATGATTAAAAAGGGGAATAGTTATGAACTCACCTCAGTTCCTGTGTGGTGTTGACAACCTAGTAAATTCCTGTTAAGGAATTATAATTTCACGTAAGCAAACAGATACAAATCCAAAACCTAAATAAGTTAGATCTTGAACCTGGCGTTCAATTGATCTAGGGTTTGGTTTTTCTAGGATTTGTTATAAACATTAAATCATTTAATTATTTTTGTTGATAATAATGATTTATAAAATTTAATTAGTTTAATAATGATTTTGACATATCATTATATTCTAATTAAACTATAGACGTTATATAAACTATAAGTTTATATTTAATTTTTATAAGATTTTATAAACATTTAAATTTATAAAATCTAATTCGTATTTATATTATCAAAATAAATCCCTAGATAATATATATCCACTAATAATTTGATTGTTTTAATTATATTTAAAAACCCATTTTGTATGGATAACAATTTATAATACATGTAATAATTTATAATACATGTAATAATTATTTACATAAATAATTAGGGTTTTTAAATAATTGAATTTCTAAAATTTTTATGATTTATCATTAATTAAAATGATATGGTGTTCAATTAATGAATTAATACTTTAAATCATAATTTAAAGTCTATTTTTATAAAAATAGTTATTTATAATGTTTTTAAATAATATTTTATAAATTTTATTTAAAGTATCTTTAATTAAATAATTTACAGAAAAATTTTAAGGGTGTTAAAAATAACAGAAGCTTTTAAAAATTATTTTTATAATTTTTAATAATTTTTATATATTTTTAAATAGCCTAAAAGGGATTTAAAAAAAATATGGGAGGTGCACGGTTCGAACCCGTGACCTCCCCCTCCACACCCCCGCGCACAAACCGTGAGCCAAGGCTCCATATCAAACAGAACACAGCCACAATTCCTTTTAACATCTCAAACCCAGTTTCCCCCAAATCACATAAACCCTAATTCGGTTGGTATCAAATTGATCCACCAATCGGTTATGATAATGCAATTAACCATAGGGCTTTTAATCTATGCATAAAAACGAGTTTGTAGGTGTGTTTAATTTACCAGAAGGAGTCGAATTGATGGTGAACACCACGAAGAACAGTCGCGGCTAACGTGGAATCCAAAAGATGATCAAACGTTGATGATAATGAAATTAACTTCACAGGTAGCTTCTAATGAGGCTAATTATCGAAAGCCTTCTATCAATTTTGGGTTTCAAATCTCGATTATGGGTGTTCTAATGAGTTGCAGGTTCGCGAACGAGAGAGGATCAATGGTGATGTTGTGTTGTGTTTTAGGTGCGTTGAATGCATGATTAGTTTAGGAATCTTATAGAAATCGATTGCATTACTTTAATTGAATTATTGTGATGTTTTAATGCGTTTTCTCAGTGGTGTCGGCCGAAAGTATTTTGTGGACCATTATTCGCAATTTTGGTTAGCTTTTTCCATAAATTAAGTCCACGTGAACGTTCCACTTTGTCCCCCGTTTGATTCGGTGTGTCGTGGGGTCGAAATAATGGCCTAAAACTCGACTTTTGGACTCGCCGGAGAGCCGCCGGCGACCCGGCCGGTTCCGGCGTCGAAAATCGCGAGAGAAGAGAGAGAGTGCAGTTGGAATTTTTGATATTTACGTATTTGGTCCCTGCACTTTCAATTGTTATTATTTTATGTTATAAGTTTTATAAAATAGTTTCAAGAATTACAAATTACCCCCTCGACTTATAAATCAATTAAATAAATTTTGTAAATAGTATATTAAAATATATTTCATTATTATCATTATTTTCATTATTACATTATTATTTTTAATAATATTATTATTATTATTATTATTATTATATATCATTATTTGTAATAATAATAATATCATTATTATTTTATTATAATTATTATATTATCATTATTTGTAATAATAATATCATTATTATTATTATTATCATTATTTTTATTATTATTAATATTAATATTAATAATAATAAAAATATAAAAATAAATCATAAATTCACATAAAGATCTTATATTAATTCACGGAAAAATTTCGGGTTGTCACATCATCCCCCTGTTAGAGGAATTTTCGTCCCGAAAATTAAGAAGTACTAGCAACATTTTTGAACAGGTTAGGGTACTTGCGCATCATTTCGTCCTCTCGTTCCCAAGTGAACTCAGGACCACGCCGGGAGTTCCACCGAACTCTGACAATCGGAATCTTGCTATGCTTCAGTTGTTTAACTTCCCTATCCATGATTTCAACTGGTTCTTCGACACACCTGAGTTTTTCATCTACTTGTAGTTCCTCTAAAGGCACAACAAGTGATTCATCGGATAAACATTTCCTTAGATTGGATACGTGGAAAACATTGTGCACACCACTAAGTTCAGCAGGCAGATTTAATTCATAGGCTACTGGGCCGATCCTTCCGACAATTTCAAAAGGTCCCACGTAGCGAGGGTTCAATTTCCCCCGTTTCCCAAAGCGTATAACTCCCTTCCAGGGAGATACCTTTAGCAAAACTTTATCTCCTTCCTGAAATTCCAGTGGCTTGCGGCGTTTATCAGCATAGCTTTTCTGGCGATCCCTGGCAGCAGCCATGCGTTCTCTTATCTGGACAATTTTCTCATGAGTTTCAAAGATCAACTCTGGACCAGTAAGTTGACTATCTCCAACTTCTGCCCAGCAAAGCGGTGATCTACATTTACGTCCATATAAGGCCTCGAATGGTGCCGCCTTGATGCTTGAATGATAGCTGTTGTTATATGAGACTCTACCAAAGGTAAATGACCTTCCCAGTTCTTTCCAAAGTCAATAACACAAGCCCTAAGCATATCCTCAAGAGTCTGTATGGTTCTTTCACTTTGACCATCAGTTTGAGGGTGATAGGCTGTGCTCATATCTAGGCGAGTGCCTAGAGCTTTCTGAAGCTTACCCAGAAGATTGATGTAAACCGTGCATCACGATCCGAGATAATAGACACTGGCACTCCGTGTCTTGAGACAATTTCTTTGATGTACACCCTTGCAAGTTTCTCCATCTTGTCTTTCTCACGGATGGGTATGAAATGAGCGGATTTGGTGAGACGGTCAACGATAACCCAAATGGTGTCATTGCCCGTTTGAGACTTGGGTAAACCAGTGACGAAATCCATGGTTATCATTTCCCACTTTCCACACGGGAATTTCTGGTTGGGTCAACATTCCTGAAGGCTTTTGGTATTCGACTTTGACTTTAGAACAAGTCAAGCACTTTGAGACATAGGTTGCAATGTCTGCCTTCATTCTTGGCCACCAGTAAACAAGCTTCAAGTCGTAATACATCTTATCTGCACCTGGGTGGATAGAGTATCTAGACTTGTGGGCTTCATCCATGATCAAACTTCGCAGATTCCCATACAGGGGTACCCAAATCCTTCCTGCTATAAGGCGTATTCCATCCGAATGAACTTCAAACTGTTGGTCTAGCCCTCGAAGGTTTTCATCTTTAATGTTCTCTTCTTTCGGGCTTCAGTCTGAGCCTTCAAGATTTGTGCCGGCAGGTTGCTTTGAATGGTAAGTTGTAGAGCTCGCACTCTACGAGGTTTCACATGTTCTTTCCTACTCAAAGCATCAGCCACAATATTTGCTTTACCGGGATGGTACTTGATGGCACAATCATAATCGTTTAGTAGTTCAAGCCATCTCCTCTGCCTCATGTTTAGCTCCTTTTGATTATACAGGTGTTGAAGACTCTTGTGTCGGTATAAATAGTGCACTTAGTACCGTACAAGTAATGTCTCCATAATTTAAGAGCAAACACCACAGCCCCCAGTTCTAGGTCATGAGTTGCATAGTTTTCTCATGAGCCTTTAACTGTCTTGAGGCATAAGCTATGACTTTGTCGCGTTGCATCAAAACACATCCCAGTCCCTGAACAGAAGCATCACAGTAGACTACAAAGTCTTCAATACCGTCGGGGGACAATATAGGGCACTGCACAACTTCTGTTTCAGTGTTTGGAAAGCAGCCTCTGCTTGAACCCCCAATGATATGCTACCCCCTTTTGGGTAAGCATGGTCTGTTTCAGTGTTTGGAAAGCAGCCTCTTGCTTGAACCCCCAATGATATGCTACCCCCTTTGGGGTAGCATCTTTGAGCTATCTTGGAGAATCCCTCGATAAATCTCCTGTAATAGCCGGCTAGTCCCAGAAATTGTCTAATTTCCGTTGGATTAGAAGGTGTAGGCCAACTTTTGATGGATTCAATTTTTGCTGGGTCTACATGAATTCCATTAGCATCAATCACATGACCAAGGAATTGAACTTCTTTAAGCCAGAAATCACATTTCGAGAACTTAGCATAAAGCTCCTCTCTCTTTAGTAGTTCCAGGATCAATCTCAGATGTTCTTCATGCTCCTGCTCATTTTTGGAATAGATCAAGATGTCATCAATGAAGACAATGACAAACTTGTCTAGATAAGGCTTACATACACGATTCATGAGATCCATGAATACAGCAGGTGCATTTGTTAGCCCAAATGGCATGACTGTGAACTCAAGTGACCGTATCGAGTTCTGAAAGCCGTCTTCATAATATCTTCATCTCTGACTCTCAGCTGATGATAGCCGCTTCTAAGATCTATCTTGGAGTAAATGCTCGAACCTTGCAGTTGGTCGAATAAGTCGTCAATACGTGGCAAGGGATAACGGTTCTTGATCGTCACTTTGTTCAGTTCCCGATAGTCAATGCACATTCTGAAAGTTCCGTCTTTCTTCTTCACAAATAACACTGGTGCTCCCCATGGTGACGAGCTAGGTCGGATGAATCCTTTATCAAGGAGTTCCCTAAGCTGGTCAGATAGTTCTTTTAATTCAGAAGGTGCGAGACGGTATGGTGCCCGAGCTATAGGTGTAGCTCCAGGTACTAACTCGATTGAAAACTCGACCTCTCTTTTAGGGGCAACCCAGGCAGTTCATCAGGAAACACTTCAGGAAATTCCCTGACGACGGGTACATCTTCAATCTTCCTTTCCTTCTTATCTTTGTCAGTGACTAGGGCTAGGATAGCAGTATGTCCTTTTCGAAGACACTTTTGAGCCTTCAAATAAGAAATAACTTCCCATCACAACACCAGTTTTATCTCCCTCCACACACAGGACTTCATCATTTGGTAGGGGGATACGAATCATTTTGTCTTTACAGATAATTTCTGCAGAGTTTTTGGATAGCCAATCCATACCAACTACCACATCGAAGCTTCCCAAAGTAATGGGCATGAGGTCTATTGGTAGGATATGACCTGATAAATCTAGTGTACAGTTTTTCAGGATTTGTGATGCGGTCAAGGATATACCATTTGCTACTTCTACAACATATGGCTCATCTAGGGGTACAGGGTTTACATTCAAGTGCTTATAGAAAGTATCAGATACGAAGCTTCTATCATCTCCCGTGTCAAATAATACTATGGCATAAACATTATTCACCAAAAATTTTCCCATAATAACGTTAGGGTCTTTGAGAGCCTCACCTTTGCCAATAACGAAAGCTCTGCCTTGGCTGTATCTTTCTTTTCCCCAGTGCAGTCTTTAGCAATATGGCCCTTTCCTCCACATCTGAAACAAATAACTTCCTTCTTTCCACCATTCTGCTGATTACCATCCTTCTTTCCTTGGTCTTGAGTCTTGTTCTACATTCAGGAGCAGTGTGCCCCCTCTTGTTGCATTTGTAGCAGATGATTGCGGTACACTTGCCATGATGACGCTTGCCACACCTCTGACATCTAGACGGAATGCCCAGATTGTCTTGGTGCTTTTTCTGATCTTGCTTTTTGCTTGTACCTTGACTCTCACTGTCTTTAGCATCTTCAAACTTTCTCTTCCCCGAGCTTTCAGCAGCAACACCCTTACCCTTGTTTCTTGGTGGTAATTTCCCCTGAGCCACAGCCTCATTAGTCAGCTTGTGAGCTAACCTAATGGCCTGTTGGATTGAAGTTGGGTTGGAGGAAGTGACCATAGATTGAATGACCGGAGACAGTCCACGGATGTAGCCTTCAATTCTTCTGTGAGCAGGCTCCATCATATGAGGACACAAAGTTGCGTACTCATGATTTTCGGTGGTATACTTTTCAATTTCAGATCCCACCATTTTGTGGTTCCAGCATTCGGTTTCAAACCTTTGTACTTCTTCTCTTGGCAGAATTCTTCCATCATCAGCTGTTTGAATTCCTCCCAATCCATAGCATTGGCTAGGGAGAGAGTGAGTCTTGAGACTTCTGTCTTCCAGAACGAGAGTGCAGCTCCACTCAAGGCTCCGGATGCATACTTGGTCCTACTCTCATCGGGACATTCAGATATAGCGAAGATGGATTCACATTTCTCGAACCACCTTATGAGCCCAATGGCCCCTTCTGCACCAGTGAAGATATCTGGTTTGCAGTCTAGGAACTTTTTATATGAATAGTGATGACCATTCTGAGCAGCCTGAGTGGCTAGGGCTGCAGCAACACCTTGATTGACCAAGGCTTGTATTTCTTCAGGAGTCATCCCTATTGGGACAGTTCCTCTGGCGCGTCCTCTACCTCTGCCTCTGCCCGCTGGTGCGTCCATCTATCATGAAATTGTTTGGTGAGAATTCACACTTTGACATATTCAATAGATGCATTTTATATCAAATATTCAAAGTATGGACAATTACTGTAGGGTAGATGGGAATTTAAGAAAACTGGGTTTTTCGATTAAATTCGGCAAGGCACGAGTACTAAGGAAACAAGTCTCGCTTTAGGTTAGGACAAGCGTGGCTTAGATTACCAAATGGAACATATCAAGGTAATCACGAGAAGCCATTTGCCTTAAGGACTTGTATATGACTGTAGTAACTTCACGTGTTACAATAGCGGAAATCTTACGACCAGATTTTCTAAATCGTGAACGGATTTGACGAGAAGGCATGCTGTATAATATGGAAAGAAGAAACCTTTATGAAAAACGGGTAATTGGTTTCTAAAACTTTTCAAAATAATAAAATCATTAATGAGATTGTTTAGAATAACAATGAGAGGTTAGGAGTGTAAACGTTCGGTTCGCAAACCAAAGCGAATACGTTGACTTATCAAAGTATTTGTGTTCACCACAACCTTAACGAGGACATGCGTACCTATAAGCGAATACTCATCTCGAGGGTTCCCAGGTAAGGTAATCAAGTTGTATGAAATACCTTGCCTAGACAGAACACCTTAAGATACAGGTATCCCACTCTTCCAGCATTGCATGTTCTCGGTCATGTGACACGGACTTTGACGAGATTTGAAAACCATTTGATTTAGGTACGATGATAAGTGTAGATCCCACGTGTCGTTGAGAATAAGTTTAGGAATGAGTCAAAGAGTCAAAGTTATGTTTAGGAAAACAACTATCTAAGTTTAAGCATATAACTTCTTAATCTTAGTCAATCTCTAACTAAGGCAATTTACTTTGTGCAACTATTGTGTGTGGCTATAGGCTAGATGCAATTCCTAACTCAGTATAACCAATGGCTCTGATACCAATCTGTCACACCCTCAGATTCCGGGTCTGGAATCTATCACGGAGGGGTGAACAAACAGGATCGAACACAGTAGTCACACATGAGATGCAGTTATCTATATGATAAGTTTTAGATAAACATTTCATTAATAATCAGAGCAGCGGAAATAAAAGATAGATTATTTTCTTGACAACATTTCTTAATCATAATTCAATAATAATCAATAGGTATCTTGAGCTCCTATATGATCCTACGTGCATGTCCGTAAGCTCCTAGTAGATACCTGAGAATACATGTAAATCAAGTGTCAACACAGGGTTGGTGAGTTCATAGGTAAGTAAAACATAATGATAAATCATCAATTATCATCAAATAGGATTTATAGAAAAAGTGTGAGTTTAATTTACTCACCGGTATATGAATAGCCTGTCGGAACCCTTTTTAATAAGGTGAACCCGCTATCCCACATACCTACTAAGTACAAGCCCAACAAATCCTTCACATTGAATTTGTCCATGTCACTTAGTTTATTATCCTTTTATGTGTATATTATATTTTCATAATAATTTCAAATCAGAGGGAGCAAATCCTCCTTTACATTTATCCTCATATGGGTTGTAAATGGAACTATAATGCAAACTATATAAAGTGCACATCTGCCTTCTCACTACAGAAACAGTCATCCCGAATGACATCAAGATCTTTGTGCATCTGATATGGATCACATGTCCATACCTTTGTGGGGGTAAGTCACTCCCCGATAGTACTATCCAAAAGATCCCTGCTTATTTATAGTCCAGTTTACAGAGAAGGATTTTCATAATAACCATATGTAATCATAAATGTGATCAAATTATTATTTAACATAATACACAAATATAATTTGTAATTTCAATTACAACATGTATTCCAGCCCCAAAATATTTAAATGATTAAAAAGGGGAATAGTTATGAACTCACCTCAGTTCCTGTGTGGTGTTGACAACCTAGTAAATTCCTGTTAAGGAATTATAATTTCACGTAAGCAAACAGATACAAATCCAAAACCTAAATAAGTTAGATCTTGAACCTGGCGTTCAATTGATCTAGGTTTGGTTTTCTAGGATTTGTTATAACATTAAATCATTTAATTATTTTTGTTGATAATTAATGATTTATATAAATTTAATTAGTTTAATAATGATTTTGACATATCATTATATTCTAATTAAACTATAGACGTTATATAAACATATAAGTTTATATTTATTTTTATAAGATTTTATAAACATTTAAATTTATAAAATCTAATTCGTATTTATATTATCAAAATAAATCCCTAGATAATATAATATCCACTAATAATTTGATTGTTTTAATTTATATTTAAAAACCCATTTTTGTATGGATAACAATTTATAATACATGTAATAATTTATAATACATGTAATAATTATTTACATAAATAATTAGGGTTTTTAAATAATTGAATTTCTAAAATTTTATGATTTATCATTAATTAAAAATGATATGGTGTTCAATTAATGAATTAATACTTTAAATCATAATTTAAAGTCTATTTTTATAAAAATAGTTATTTATAATGTTTTTAAATAATATTTTATAAATTTTATTTAAAGTATCTTTAATTAAATAATTTACAGAAAAATATTTAATGGTGTTAAAAATAACAGAAGCTTTTAAAAATTATTTTTATAATTTTTAATAATTTTTATATATTTTTAAATAGCCTAAAAGGGATTTAAAAAAAATATGGGAGGTGCACGGTTCGAACCCGTGACCTCCCCCTCCACACCCCCGCGCACAAACCAGTGAGCCAAAGGCTCCATATCAAACAGAACACAGCCACAATTCCTTTTAACATCTCAAACCCAGTTTCCCCCAAATCACATAAACCCTAATTCGGTTGGTATCAAATTGATCCACCAATCGGTTATGATAATGCAATTAACCATAGGGCTTTTAATCTATGCATAAAAACGAGTTTGTAGGTGTGTTTAATTTACCAGAAGGAGTCGAATTGATGGTGAACACCACGAAGAACAGTCGCGGCTAACGTGGAATCCAAAAGATGATCAAACGTTGATGATAATGAAATTAACTTCACAGGTAGCTTCTATTGAGGCTAATTATCGAAAGCCATCTATCAATTTTGGGTTTCAAATCTCGATTATGGGTGTTCTAATGAGTTGCAGGTTCGCGAACGAGAGAGGATCAATGGTGATGTTGTGTTGTGTTTTAGGTGCGTTTGAATGCATGATTAGTTTAGGAATCTTATAGAAAATCGATTGCATTACTTTAATTGAATTATTGTGATGTTTTAATGCGTTTTCTCAGTGGTGTCGGCCGAAAGTATTTTGTGGACCATTATTCGCAATTTTGGTTAGCTTTTTCCATAAATTAAGTCCACGTGAACGTTCCACTTTGTCCCCCGTTTGATTCGGTGTGTCGTGGGGTCGAAATAATGGCCTAAAACTCGACTTTTGGACTCGTCGGAGAGCCGCCGGCGACCGGCCGGTTCCGGCGTCGGAAAATCGCGAGAGAAGAGAGAGAGTGCAGTTGGAATTTTGATATTTACGTATTTGGTCCCTGCACTTTCAATTGTTATTATTTTATGTTATAAAGTTTTATAAAATAGTTTCAAGAATTACAAATTACCCCCTCGACTTATAAATCAATTAAATAAATTTTGTAAATAGTTATTATTAATAATATTTTCATTATTATCATATTTTCATTATTAACATTATTATTTTTAATAATATATTATTATTATTATTATTATTATCATTATTTGTAATAATAATAATATCATTATTATTTTTATTATAATTATTATTATTATCATTATTTGTAATAATAATATCATTATTATTATTATTATCATTATTTTTATTATTATTAATATTAATATTAATAATAATAAAATATAAAAATAAATCATAAATTCACATAAAGATCTTATATTAATTCACGGAAAAATTTCGGGTTGTCACAGTTTTCTTTGAGGTGAACCGAACCGTCACTCTCATCTATGTCATTCCATTAAAAGTATCTGACACATGTGTAATTTCTAGTTCTGACTAGTACGGGGGATGTCCGTAATCCAGCTCTGTTTGTGAGTGGTACGTGTTCGGGGCATGCCCGTAAGAATTGCAAGGGGATATCTGTACCCTTCACCGTAACCTGTCAGTCCAAATAAAGAGTTGTACGCCTCTTGAGCAAATGTATTCGACGGGTTGGTTTCCTCCTCCCCCACGGAGGGTGACTCCCGTATACGTAATATTCCTAAAAAAGATAATGGTTAGATATTTCAAATAATAAGTTATAATAAAACATATACTAGTTCAACCTGGTACGAATCTTCGATATGTGGCACCTCATTCAAATCTGAAAGCTTCGACTTTTGATAATGATCTCCCGAACCCGACATTGTTTTCGAATTAACGTGTTTTTAGAATGACAAAGGCTGAAAAATCTCGAGTGTTGGATGAATGAAAGCTCAAATGAAAAAAATTCGAATGAGATGTGTAGAGGAAAAAAATGAGAGGAAAGGTATTTAAGGTGAAAATCTGGTGCACAAACCATCACGGTTTGGCCACCACGTGACGGTTCGTGGTGCGATTCCCGGCCTTCTGTCAAAATCACGTCTACCTCGTACCTTAAACTGAGACCTCGTACCCTAGAGGTCACGGTTAGGCCAAACCGTGACGGTTTGGTGACCGCTTTTCAACTTTATCAGGCCATTTTGTCGTTTTGTTGTCACGAGGTCACGGGTAGTACCACCATAAACCGTGACAGCAAGGCCTTGCGATCACGGTTAGGGGCCAAAATGTGACTGCAAGCCCTAACCGTGAACGTTTGAACCGGCCTACCACCAAAAACCCCAGCGGTGTCCCCAGCACAATCCGTTATTAAAATATAAAAATAAATAAAGTTATGATTGTTAAATACAAATCCTATACAGTTTTAATTATTTGTTTATATTTTAAATTGAACACTGTAAATATGGTGTTATAAATGACTCAAAAGCTTAGATATAAAACCTCTTAAAACTATATTATATTAGTTAAATACCTACAAAATAATTTTCATGATTTAACTTTGCTCGTAAAAGTTTATTTCATTCACAATGTTTCTCTTTTTATGTCTCTTGCTTGCCTAATGGTGAGAACAACTTTTCAAATTCAAAAAACGTTGTGTCATTGTGATATAAAATTTTAATGTGTAGAGCATAAGTAGAAAAAAAATATTTCCAGGTGTATAATTGAAATGCTAAAATTAGATAACTAAACGGCAAAGTTTTGAGGTATATATGTGATATCACTATACGTTTATTTTTCTTTTTTAATTATTTTTTGTTCTTTGATATGGATTCTTTACCTATATAGACACACACATGTAAAATGTAAATATTATATATATTACTAGTTTTAGCAAACCCGTGTAATACACGGGGTTAAAAATATAAAAACAACATAATTCATAATTGTATAAATATTTCGTATGATTAAGTTACGTATTACTATAACAATGAAAAATAAAAAGTTACATTTATATATTATAAATATTTAAATATTTATTTGAATAATATAATATATAATTAACCCATTTAAAATTAAAACCAGTTGTGTTAAAATTACACTAATATAAAATCTAAAATAAATAAATATATCAATAAATATTTTTTTTCTTTTCAGTTTTTTAAAATTGAATCTTATTTAGCTATAAAAATATGTATAGTTCAGAACAATATGATTACACATTTAAGTTGATAATATAAAAAATTAAATTTAAAACAAAATAAATTACTACTATTAATTGAGTTTCTTAAGATAAAAACTTGACTAAAATAATATATAGTTTAGGCGGGAAATTTTTTTTGAGGAGTAACATGAGAGTGCCATGTGCCATTTTAGTTACTCTTTTATTATATAGTATAGATATAGATTTTTAAAGAATTTAAACCATAAGATTAAACATTATTCTCTGAATTTGAATGCAGACTTGCTACACTTCCTTTTAGATCATTTTTTTGTCTTTTTTTTTTCATATAATTTACGTGATTATTATTATAAAAACACACAACTTGCATAATTATATAGATTTAAGTATTATTTCTTATAAGTTTTGTAATTATTATTTTACCTAATTATGAATATAACATGCGTAATTAACATATAAATTGAGTAATTATTCTTTATAAATTGAGTAACTTGAATAATTGTATTTTATAAATTGAGTAATATTTATTACATGTAATCATAATCATAGGTTGCACAGTTACAAACATAACTTGTGTAATTATCATATAACTAAAATAATTATATATCTCGTACGTGTAATTATGATACAAATAAAAATATAAAAGAGTTGTGTATACAAACACCTTTTTTATTATTTAGACACCCTATTGTCTCTATTTCTCTTCATGTATCTATATGTATGTATAGAGAGAGATAGGGATGATGAAAATAAATAGCGTGTATCTATAACATACACCATATAAAATTATCCCTATCCCAAGGGCAAGTGTCTTATTGTAGTGGCTACGTAAACTTTATATAATAATAATAATCTCCTTGTATATATATACATCGTGTTACTTTAATATATGCAAGTTCTCAGTTCAATAAATTAACTAATGTTTAAAAGCAAATGGACCAATCAAAAATTGTTACTATAAAACTAATCTTCTGATTGTTATTATTAAAACAGTTCCTTTTACCTTGTACTTAAGAGAATCTTGAAAAATGAAATGATTAATTCTTTTGAAACCATTGATCCTTAACATACGTGGTTGAGATGAGGTAACAAAGACAACTAAAAAATGAGTAGATATTATGTCCAGTTTTACTCTAAATAAAAATACTCAATGTTAAATCAGGGGGTTTTTAGTTATGGATTTATTCTTGAGGGGTTGGTGTTGGGGTTAGGGGTGTGATTCTGACTAAAAAATAAATAAGTTGACACGATTAATATAACATTTATTTATCGAAACAGTATCGTACATTTTCTTTTCAAAAATGAAAAAAATTTATTGAAATATATAATAAAATGGAATCACATTCGGTGGTGACCAATTGGTTGGTGAAGATATCAAAATTAGAAGTTTAATGTGCGATAAGAAAGGAAGCACATTGCCTAGTCAACTTGTGCCACAATCGTGTGGCAATATAACACCCACGCCCAACTAGTATTGGTTTGGTTTACTCATCTAGAATATTCGTGACCACTAAGTATGGAAATTGTGATCGCTAGTCATTTAGTTAATAACTAGTTATTTTCACCGCGCGTTACCGCGGGGAGATTAAAACGATTGTCATTAGGTCTTATTTTGAGAATTGATTTAGGCTCAACGTTTGATCTCGAAAGGTATCGGCTACAACTCAGGTTGCAAGTAGACAAAAGTGTACTCACCGTCCATGCCATTTTTATTAATATCAGCTTCTTTTGTTCAGATATGCAATTGAGCTAGAATGTGAAATCATAAAAACTTAAAAGAAACCCAAGATTGAATTGAAAGAAAAAAGCGACTTACATTATTCAATAGCAGCAATCACCTATAATGTACTATAACTTTATGTTTTTTTGAGTTAGAATGTTTCAATTGGTGATATTATTCAACTGCATTATCTAGATGTTATATGCATGCAAGTATTGTCTACACCAATTTGTTTTAAGGGTTCTCCTCTCTAAAGATTGAATATTCTACAACAACTTCCTATTCACTCATTATTATATCCGTAAGGCAACAATAACACTGCAGGCTTTTTTTTAAAAAAAATTATTCAGTATTACTCAGGTTGACCCATACCACATGTTAACTATTTTGACCCATAACCAATGCGAATATTCTATTCATTAATTAAGTAAGACAACACAATTAGGATATATCAAAAAAATACCAATTTTCTCGGTGCCACAAGACATCACAAACATTGTTAACAAACTAATGCGTTTCAGATCATAATAAGGTCAATTAGCTTTTGTTTCATGGCCATAATCAATTCACACATAATCAAATACTAAATAGATCTAACATATCAGGCTAGCAATTAAGATCCAAAACAGATTACAACATGTACGCAAAGACCCAGGCCTCTTACCTTTCAAACGTTCTGCACCTAAGCTAAAGGCTCACCGTGTGTACCTAGCACCTTCACCTACAGTGTATTATCTATTTAACCAGACCTAATGTCATCATCACTTTCAGGTCAAAAAGTTGAAATTGCTAGATGTATAGTAAGCAAATTTAACCATGAGAATGTGAGTCTGTAAAAGCATTCAATTCCATAAAAAGACGAACAAAATGATTAACTTATACATACCTCAAAGTTGAAAATTCAGTCTCAGCAGAAGGCATTCCTGTTCCATGTCCATTTTCATATTCTGGATTTTGCAGATTATGTGGAAATGATGTTATTGGCTGTGATTGCGAGGGTGTAAGGACAGGTGCTGCTCTGTCGGATCGTGGTGGAAAGTTTGCCCCTAAACGCTGAAATACAAATAAAAGATACAAAAACATTACTTACTTTTTACATTTATGTTCTTGAATATGTAATTGTTAGAACTAATATGCAAAAGAGTAATAATAAGATTACTAATAATTCATGGTATGCTGCGTAGTACTGTGGATACCTTGCCCTTGCTCCGCCAAAAGCTTCTTGCCAAGTGTCAATTAGAATTAATATCTTCTCTTTAATATGAAAATCAGGCTGCAGTGTCAATACAGAAATCAATATCATAAATAAAATTGTTAAAACTAAGCTGTGTAAATAAATCTAAAAAAATAATACTTACCTTCTTTTTCACTATTTTGACCATATCATGAAGCAAGTCTCTCTCTGCAACATGCATATGAATGAAATCGCCACAATTCTTCACAATTGTTTCCAATAGCCTAACATAAGCAACAAACGAAGTAATTTTAACCAAGGTAACAACACATTGCATATAAATAAACAAATAAATTAAACTCTTTGGTTAGCATGAAACTTGGCCAGCGAGATATTATCTATATTCTTTTGTTATAGTATCTTTCAAAACAATATCATGATTATATCTTTATTCTTTAACTTAGTATCTTTCAAAACAATATCATGATTTCAACAACAAAGATTTAATAAAACTGGTAGAGTTTTTGTGCTTACTGTTAAAGCAAGAAGCTGAACTTTTGGATTCTTGCTTCCTAAACGTTTTTTTATTCCTTTGACAACGTCTTTCGCTTGCCTGAAAAATTATTCCATCAAATATTAGTGTATTAACCACCACTCACATGGATCAATGTACATAATATAAATATAGCACGCGATACATATAGGCGGTTAGAGGTGCCAGTTTCTACCCATATACATATGAATAGGTTGCTTCATGGTCTAATAAAATAAATAGCAAATATAGACCAGTTAGACAGGCCACAATCAACACATATATATTGTTAGAGACGTGCAAATTCAACCCATTTACTTATGAATAGGTTGATTCATGGCTCAAATGCGTAGCAAGTGGTCTAAAGTGTGTTTTTTTCCTTTTATGAGTATAACAGGCTAAATCATTTACAAAAAATTAGGTTCTTAATGCAATGGTTTTCTTCAATGAGTTGAAACCCCATGAAAGGACTAAGATAGAATATTTTCAAACCCTAATTAGCTTTAAATTACAGTCCCCCAAAACCACCAGTTTTATGCAAACTTGCAGCACACTCCATCCAGTTTCTTTCATTCTACTCCTAAATCTTACAATAAAGCTATATAAACATAATAACCAAACAACAGATCTTCGATTGCACTTCAAGTCATAATCCACTTAGCCCTAATTTCATAAATCCCATCCTAAACCACAATTCACAAAACTAATTACACCATAACCACAAAAACCCTAAAATTCGAAACCTACTTTAACAAATAACCAAAACCCACTGTAACTTAACAATCGAAAGGGGGAAAGAAGACATACACAGGATCATGATTGCAGATATCACAGATCTCGAGATTCATCGCCTAATCAGGGCCAGCGGAGGTGGAGGAGTGAAGGAGTAATCGCCCACCGGCGCCGTCGTGGCCGACGGCGAAGGGGAAGGTGCAGTTGACGACGACGACGGTGTAGACACGGCCGAAGCCCCAATCGGGGAGGATTTTGTTGCCGGAGACGGTGATGTTGTGGTGATTCTCCGTCACGTTGTGTCGGATCCATTAGCTGAAGATTTTGGGGATTAGGGTTTTGTTAAGAGGACAGTGGCACTGTAGCCACCGACCAAAGTCTTTAATATATATTATAATAAATGATGATGACAATGATGATCATGTAATGATAATCATAATGATAATAATGACAATCATAATGATAATAATAATGATAATAATAATGATAATAATGATAATAATAATAATAATAATAATAATAATAATACAACAACAACAACAACAACAACAACAACAACAACAACAACAACAACAACAACAACAACAACAACAATAACGACAATAACGACAATAACGACAATAACGACAATAACGACAATAACATAAATAACATCAATAATAACGACAATAACATCAATAACATCAATAACATCAATAACAGCAATAACAACAGTAACAGCAATAACAGCAGTAACAACAATAACACCAGTAACAGCAATAACACCAGTAAGAGCAATAACACTAGTAACAGCAATAACGACAGTAACAACAATAACATCAGTAACAGCAAGAACAGCAGTAACAGCAATATCAGCAATAACACCAATAACAGCAGTAACACCAATAACAGCAGTAACAACAATAACAGCAGTAACAACAATAACAACAGTAACAAGAATAACAACAGTTAAAAAAAATAACAACAATAACAACAATAACAACAGTAACAACAATAACAACAGTAACAACAATAACAACAGTAACAACAATAACAACAGTAGCAACACTAACAACAGTAACAACAATAACAACAATAACAACAATAACAATAATAACAACAATAACAACAATAACAACAATAACAACAATAAAAACAATAATAATATTAATAATAATAATAATAATAATAATAATAATAATAATAATAATAATAATAATAATAACTATTATTATCATTATTATTATTATTATTATCATCATTATTATTATTATTATTATTATTATTATTATTAATTTTTTATATTATTATTGGTATTTATGATTCATCATTATTATTAATTGTAATTTTGATTATTATTATGATGATATATTTTAATTTTTTAATTTTTATTATTTTTAATACTATTAAACTATGTTAGTACTGTTATTGATTTACGTTCCTTTTTACAGTCATAGTTACTATGGTCGTTATTATAATTATATTATTCTTGTTACTTTGATTATTATTATAACTATTTTGAATATTAGTTAATATTATTTTAAGTTATTATAATATATATATATATATATATTTATATATATATATATATATATATATATATATATATATATATTAAAAACCTATGTTGGTTTCTGTTGGAACCATTTTTTTGTTTTATTTTTATTCCTGCTTAAATAAATAAAATAAAATAAATGAATGTGAGATCTCTACACGATTGCTTGGCTTGATTCAATGAGTTGAGGTTACGAGATGAAGCATAGATGTGGCCAATGTTCTAACCTAGGGGATGTGTGGGTTTTCACTGCTTTCTTTTATTCTTTTTTCAATAAATTAAACATATGGGCATGTAGGTTTATGCCCATAAACAAATTAATTTATTATTTGTAGGTAAACCTTTAAATCTCTTTATCTACTCCCTTAATTTAACTTAACAACATTTTTATACCTAAATTTCAGTATATCACCCAGCTGTTTTGGTATTAATCAACTATTGTTGTAAATAATTTTATTTAGTTTATAATTTTATATCAACTAGTTTTATAGCCGCCACGCGTTGCGGCGGCATCATACGCGCTAGTAATGTATATACCACTATCGACCCGACTCGTTTTCAAACTGAACATATGTCGAAACATAGAGTAACTTGAATTTATACAATTGAATGAAAATGTATTATATTTGTTTTGACTCTTTTCCAAACAAATTATGTCGAAACGCAGACCAAATCGAAACATATATAAACAAGCACGTGCAACGCCGCCTTATACGACGTGATAAATATATAATACAATTGCGCCGACTCGGATTTACGTTGAAATATAGTGCAACTCGAATTAAGTGTTCATTTAGACATAAAAATATATATAATAAGGAAAACTAAAACTTGATGGACCAAAAAGACGACTCAATCAAACTTTTGTGATCAAATAAGAAAAACTAAAAAGTCAATTGTAGCAATCATGTTACTTTTTAATATAGTATATAGTAAGTAACCACGGTGATAATTTATAATGTCGTGGTTGTTTTCTGTTAGTTATTAGTACTCTCATCATTTCCATAATATAGTAGTTCTGTAAACTTTCTTATTCTAAATATTCTATCTATGTCATGAGCCTCATATAAGTGAATTATTAAATATTAATAGACAAATGAATATCTCTTGAAAAGTAGTGCACCAATTGTGAAATTGGGTCTATTACACTTACATGTTGTAGAAGACGAATCTTTTCCATACCGCTTCAAGGAACCCCCATTTGGCCAGTTGGCCACAGGAGCCTACAATTAAGCAGTCTCAGAGAACATGATTGCTTAGGAACGTCTTAAAGAACAACGTAAATGATTTTGCAGTTAGCTATGCCTCTACTCAATATTGTCATGAATATTAGTGATACAAGTGTCACGACCCGCCAAAATTTCAGGTCGTTACACCATACTCCGGAAGGTTCCGGGCACGTTTAGAGGCATCAAAGGCTGCTCGGAAGAACCCGGAATAGCCCCTAACTTTCTGGACTACTGAAGGAACGTCGGAAGGTGCTAGACCAACCTTCAAAGGGTCTAGAAATGGCTGGAAAGGGCTGCACAATTCTGCCCAAAACGTGCAGCCCCATAAACACCAAAATCAGCTTCGGAAGATTCTAGAACGGGCTACAATATTCTGATTTTTATGAGTTATGAAGAAACTCTAGATGCAACCATGAAGCTTCCAAGATCATGCTTGAAGACCTTGGTGTTTACTAGAGATTACTAGAAGTTATCATGTAAATATCTAAGATATTATGTAAGATCATTCTAGACTTAGAATGATCTAGACTTAGAAGAACTAGTATAAATAGGTAATGAGGCTTCATTTGGAGATCACCCAACATCTTTGTAAACTCAAAGCCTTGTAATCTTGTTTCCTTGTAATATACAAGTACTTTCCTGGTAACTCTTGTTTACCAATCTTCTAGCAAAACCTTGCTAAACTTACAAGTCTTCCGCTGCACTATAAACCAAACCACACCATACCGGCTTACTTAGATCATTATCTAAGCGCCACACGAGAGTCGAGAAATAACTCCGTGACAGTTGGTATCAGAGCAGAAACGATTCGTTGGGATGGCTGAATCAAAACCAGTTGGCACCAACACCGCTACCGGCGAAGACACTCGCAAGGGAGGCAAAATGACGTCCAAGGAGATTATGGCTAGCTTGGACAAAAGAGTCGAAGATGCTGAAACATCCATGGTTGAGTATAAAAACCATGTCAATGCCTTGAAAGCAGAATTCGACACCTACAAAGAACATGTCGATGAGTCGCTACAACAATTGGAGCCCCTTCCTGGCGAACTCACCGAACTACAAGAAAATTTTAGACTCGCACTTGCAGTCATACGTAACGAGATAAAAGAAGTACTTACAAAGGAGCTGGGTCAACTAAAAAGCAACATCGAGAAAGAACTTGCTGGATGCCATGAAAGCTTCAAGGAATTGCAAACCGAAGTTAGTATCTTAAAAAAGGCACTAGCAAATAACGGAGATAGCACGAGCATCACTTCCACAAAGGTAAAAATCCCAAAACCTTCACCTTTCATTGGCAAACGAGAGGCGCGGGCTGTGGACGACTTCCTTTGGGAAATCGAACAATATTTTGATGGCATTGACGTCACTGATGATGCCAAGAAGATCAAGATGGCGTCCCTCTACTTAAAAGACACGGCTGCACTATGGTGGAGACGTATGCACATGGAAATCGACAAAGGTACGCTCATCATCTCGACTTGGGCTGATTTCGTAAAAGAAATCAAAAAGCAATTCTATCCGGAGAATGCCCCATACGAAGCGAAGATTCGACTTCGTAATCTCAAACAAAAGGGCACAATCAAAGACTATGTCAAAGATTTTTCAACTCTTGTGCTCGAAATTCCGGATCTATCGCCCCAAGATGCGCTCGTGTACTTCATAGATGGCTTACAATTCTGGGCAAAAACCGAGCTAGAGCGTCGGAATGTCCAAGACCTGTCGACAGCCATCTCTGTTGCTGAAAGTCTACATGATCGTAACGAAACACGATCACCTAAGTCTTCGAATGAGGACATCAACAACACAAAAGGTGGGGGAGCCAGACCCATCAACAATAACAATCAATTCCGAAAAGAAGACACTCGGAAACCTTTACAAATAGCTAACGAACCATACAAAGGTTGCGTTATATGCGACGGGCCGCATAACCCACGTTATTGCCCAAAGAAAAACAGCCTAAATGCAATGACAAAGACAAATGAGGAATCAACCGAAACCGAGGAGGTTCACCTGGGAGCAATGCAGTTACAAGTACTCAACGCTTTAACTGCAATCGAAGGAAGACCCCTTGAAATGGTGAAAAATGAGAAAAAAGAAACAAGTCCAGAAACAACTATGGACAACACTACGAACTCGGAAGCAAAAGGCCTTCGATTCGTAACCATCGAAGTCAAGGGACAACAAGCAAAGGCGCTAGTCGACACTGGGGCAAGCCATAACTTCATCTCACCTGAGGAGGCTAGAAGACTCGGTATGCCTATTACATCCCAAGAAGGTTTTATCAAGCCCGCCATTGGAGACCCGCAGACGATCGAAGGATACTCATGGAATGTAAAGACAAAAATCGGGACATGGACAGGCAAGTTAAACTTCTCTGTTGTGCCTCTTGACAACTTCCCTATTGTGCTTGGAATGGACTTTTTCCGCAAAGCCAAAGCCATTCCAACAACCTTCATAAACACATTATACCTCATCAAGGAAAACAAAGTGCATACGGCGCCACTAGAAACAAGGCATCTGGGAAAGACGATATCCGCAATGCAACTCATGAGGAGCCGTAAACCATTCAAGAATCGCAACGAGGGCGTTGCGAATTTAGGTGGGGGAGAATGTCACGACCCGCCAAAATTTCAGGTCGTTACACCATACTCCGGAAGGTTCCGGGCACGTTTAGAGGCATCAAAGGCTGCTCGGAAGAACCCGGAACAGCCCCTAACTTTCTGGACTACTGAAGGAACGTCGGAAGGTGCTAGACCAACCTTCAAAGGGTCTAGAAATGGCTGGAAAGGGCTGCACAATTCTGCCCAAAACGTGCAGCCCCATAAACACCAAAATCAGCTTCGGAAGATTCTAGAACGGGCTACAATATTCTGATTTTTATGAGTTATGAAGAAACTCTAGATGCAACCATGAAGCTTCCAAGATCATGCTTGAAGACCTTGGTGTTTACTAGAGATTACTAGAAGTTATCATGTAAATATCTAAGATATTATGTAAGATCATTCTAGACTTAGAATGATCTAGACTTAGAAGAACTAGTATAAATAGGTAATGAGGCTTCATTTGGAGATCACCCAACATCTTTGTAAACTCAAAGCCTTGTAATCTTGTTTCCTTGTAATATACAAGTACTTTCCTGGTAACTCTTGTTTACCAATCTTCTAGCAAAACCTTGCTAAACTTACAAGTCTTCCGCTGCACTATAAACCAAACCACACCATACCGGCTTACTTAGATCATTATCTAAGCGCCACACGAGAGTCGAGAAATAACTCCGTGACACAAGGCATACTTCACTTATTTAACTATATCATGCATATATGAATTATCAAAAGCAAATCAACCACATGAACTCAATAAAGCAGGACAGAGATATTTGTGAAGACTAAAAACCATCATACAGCACAAAGTTTGCCATATAGATTGTTAAAAAGACCAAATCAACCAAATTTCCTAGACCATTTGGCATGCTATTATATAACAAAAAGCCAAAAAGGAAAACTAATTTGTTTTGATTCAACATAGCAAGAAAAAAGTCATAGATATAATCCAACATGGAGAATTAGGAGTTTGTAGCTTAATTACGTGTTAATCAGCAATACCCCTAAACCTGTAGCCTCAGATCAGATAGAGGAACACTTGCAATTAGTCTACCTCAAGATTAATCACATACTAAAGAAAGCTATTTCTTATGTAGTTATAACTTGTAAGTGTACAGTAATTGATGCTTAGCAAGAGTAAGATGACAACGTACTAATGGCAATGCGTTTCAAATCATGTTTTTATCTTCACCTGAATTCCAACATAAAAAATCACAAATATTCAAATTTCAAATTCATAACGAAACCTCTAAAACCAATTGATTAAATCAATCTGACAAGATCCATCGAAAGTGAGAGCGTAAGAGAGCGATATTTCTTCCTAGCGTCTTCGTATTTGGATCAAATCATATAGACATAACAAGCAAGTTAAAACACTCGTTGAATGAATACCTATAGATAAAACTGTTGAATCATTAATAGCCAAGCTAGTGAAAATTTGTTTACATTTAATAATAGACAATTTGTTAATGTTAAGCTAGAAATACTAAGTTAAACTAATTATATAGTAAGTTGTTAAAGGAGAATATTACACAAATATAGTTTTTGTGAAGTGGTAAGGAAAGTGCGTGAACAAAAACTCTATATCGATCTCTAACTTGATGGAACCCGATATCAATTTAGTTGATGATGCAGATATATGTTAATAAAATGTCTTGTTACAAAATTGGTAATCATAATTTATGTTATATGTCTACAAATTAATGATCTAATTCCAAAATGTAGATCCTCTAAACTATACCAAATGAACCTTCTTTGGCATCATAAATTCCATATTATTACCAAGATTGCTTTCTTTTCTATAGCTAGCTAGTGACCTAATTGCTATCAATTTTTTTAAATGTTACTTTAAAAAGATAAAAATAACTGCCGCAAATTTAGCAATCAAAGCGTATTCACACAGTTCAATGATTCACCCCTATAATTGCCGATCAAATTCAGTACCTAGATCCTTCAGACACTTTCCAATTTTAACTGTCAAAAGTTCAAACACTTCCGACCATGATCTGCACACAAAACAGTTAATAAGTTTTGGGGGTTCTGATTTGTACACCACCGAATTGACATTTCAATGTAAACGGTCGTTTAAAGATCTGTAAACGGTCGTTTACCAAGCTGTAAATGGTCGTTTACTCCACTGCAAACAGTCGTTTACCAGACCTGCAAACGTCGTTTATATTGCTGCAAACGGTCGTTTATTTAGCTGCAAACGGTCGTTTGTCATTAGTGTAAACGGTCGTTTTCTTTACTTGTTTGCTAGCACACCGAACCCACTCAATATATTCGACCATTTTTCACCTTCATCTTCATTTTTCACCATCATCTTCCTTCTTCACCATCATATTCTTTTTTCACCATCATTTTCCTTCTTGACCATCATCTTTTTCACCTCAAATTATACCATCATATTCTTCATATCATCTTCTTCACCGCATCCACAAAATTACATTCATCATCCTGTTATTATTTTTCTTATTTAAATAAAGGTTGGTTTATTATTATTTAAACAAAGGTTGGTTTTCTTATTTTTCTTGTTATTATTATTATAGTATAATTTAGTTTAATATATATTTTATTTTGTTACTATTGTAATTATTTTAGGTAATGGCTTCAAGTTCATGGCAAGATACAGTGTCGGTTCGTGCTTCGAATCATCCGTGGCTTCAGTTTCGTCGAGGATCAGATGAATATAAAAGGCTTCAAAAACTTTTAAATAAAGAATTTGAGCCTTCATGTTCGATATCTTCGAGCTTGTTACGGGACGTGGGTGAATTTACTCGTGCTCGTAACATGATGGACGAGCCGTGGAGCAGATTTTTCACAATTAGTGTCCCGCAATATAAGGAGCTTTGCTTGGAGTTTTTCTCTAAGTTTAATTTCAACTCGAACAACCATAACTATAGATATACCAATTTAGTTGGATTAGATATAATTTTGACTCTACATTTAATTGAAATTATATTTTTAACAACGATAATGATGCTATCGGTTTCTTGCTCGGAGGAGTGCCACGTAATTATTCTGTGGCCGAGTTTGGTGTTTTGATGGGTTTATATACAGTTCAAGAAACCCATCAATCTGATTTTTTAAACGGTCTTACGTAATTTCCAGAAGATTATAGTGATGAAATATTTTGGCAAGAATTTGATGATGGCCAATATATGCCTTACAATAAAACGAAAGCTACAAGAATGAACGATCTGTTGTATAGATATCTTCATCGAGTTATTGGTACTGTAGCTGGACGTAGGATGACAAGTGGTGGGGTGACTAAAAAGGGTCTGTTCTTTTTATTTTGTTTGATTAAAAGGAGGTCTTGTAATCTGGCATATATGCTTGCTGATTATTTTACTACTTGCAAGGGTATAAAGAAAAGCGGGCATATTTGTGGTGGTATATATGTTACTCGACTCGCCTAGTCTTTACACATTCTCACCCCTGAGAACGTGACAAGGTTAAACGGGCCGGTTCTTATGTCCGGATTTATTGATCGTGAACATGTTATACGAATGGACATGATTGCAGATTATCCACAAGTTAGGTGGAGGTTTAAATATAATAATCAAATGTGGATACCTCCATATCAAGACCCTCCTGATGACCCGTATTAATAGATGAATTGAATTTATAATGTAATTTTTATTTTTATTTGTATAGTAATGTAATTTTTTTAGTTATCTATACTATATTACTAAGCATTTGAGGAGGGCAAAAAAGTCATTTCACCAAAAACTCTTAAAATTAAGAGTTTTACAACTTTATACGCATAGTGTACAACTCATCAAGCTTGAAATCTCCCCACACATACTAAAAACATCAGGATTCAAAAATCCATTTGCCATTTCAAAATTCAAACCACTTACCTTACTCTCTCTCTCTCTCCAGGAAGTCCACGGAGCTCCACCACATCTCCAGAAAGTGGAAGGACCCGAGAACCGCTGAACGGAGCCCCAAACACCAGAGTCTTGACCGAACCACACTCCAACGCTAACAAACCACGTAGAGTCCCCGTTGTTTACTATCTCTCTCGCAATGGTAACCTCGAGCACCCTCACTTCATCGAGGTCCCCATCTCCTCCAACGATGGCCTCTATCTCAGAGGTAAGTGTTGTTATGAATTTGTGTTCTGTTGTTGATTTCGTGGTGAAAAAGTTGTTGATTTGGAGTAAATCTGGTGTGAATGTTGTGTGCATCGATGGTTAGTGCATCGACGATCGATCGTTTTAGATCTTGATTAAGCGTTTGATTTGTCGTTTTCCGTTGATATGAACGTGATTACTGTGTTTCTCCGGTGACCTCCAAATCTGAAGCTGTTGTGTCGTCGTTATCGAAGAGTTCGTTTTCGCCGGAGTTTGAGAAGTCCGGCGATGACGATTTTCCGGTGGTGAGGCGGAGAAGGAATCATGAGTATAAAGTCTACTCCGGCGAGTGCTCCGGCGGAAAAGTCGCCGCCGAAGCGTCAACTTAGACCGACGACAAACACCGTCGCCGGAGAGGAATCATCAGAGAAGAAATCGAAGAAGAAGCAAAGGAACAAGAGGAATCAAAGCAAGAGTTTCACGAAACCGAGAGTTCAGAGCTAACAAGGGACGAGATTTCACCACCACCGTCGGATTCAAGCCCCGAAACCCTAGAATCCCGAACTTCTCGATCACCCCAGCTTTATATATTTTTATTTTTGATTCAAGCCCCTGTAATGCAATTATTTGATTGTGTAATGAACGCCCCTGTAATGCAATTATTTGAATCCTGAACTTCTCGATCACCCGTATCTGTTTTTATAAATCGAATGACTAAACTAAAATTCATATTAATTTAAATATAAAAGGAAAATAATGGAAGACAGAGAGGAAAAGAAGGGAGCACTTTTAATTATCTGAATTTTGAAATGGATAGATTGGACTTCACCACCATCCTCCACTTGCAACAACATATACATGTATTCTCTCTTTTTAATTTTGAAAAAAATAAATCACTTTTCATGTGGAGTTTCTTAATTTAGTTTTATGAGATTATAAAAAGTCCCTTTCCAATACCTAACATATTGATAACTTAACATGGAAAATCCAAATGCTTTGGAAAGGTATTTGGTTGTTTTTAAACTGAAACGAAAAACAAGAAACCCGTTTTCTTTAAATTGAAACGTATTTTTAATGCTACTTTTACTACCAGAAACTAATTGAGAGATGAGTTATCGTCTACAGTATACACGTACTCTGCTAACATATTTCAATCTTATGTGTTTATGTAAGAGCTTAAAGCAACTGTTGAATGTAAAGTATGTTAATAGTAACATTCAATTTGTTTGATCGTATTTTGTTGTTTGATGTAGCAAAATGAAGGTTGTTGCTGCATATTTGTTGGCTTTGTTAGGGGGTAACACTTGCCCATCGGCTGAGGATTTGAAGAACATCCTCGGATCAGGTAAATCGGTTTAGTTACAAGCACGAATTCATGATTGATGATGTTTAAGGAATTCGATTAATTAATGTCTAACGTTTGTACAAACTATTAGATTTGTTTATGTGTATATCTGATTATGTTACCAGATTTTGATCTTTTGGTAGCTTTTTTAAACCTAAGGAAATGTTTGTTTTATGTAAGGGCCATTATGCATTAATTTATTAGATAAATTTTTAGTTTTAACTCACAAACAAGTTATGAACAAACCAATAATCAAGAAATCACTTTGTTGATAATATTTATATCTGAACATAGCCAGATGAATTGTGAAATTTTGATCTTTGTGTGATATAAGTAGATTATGAGCAAGGTAATGTTGCATTCAATTTTAACTTGGTTCTTCTACTAACTATTTTGTTATCGCCGCCGCATCGCGCGGGTTTACTGCTAGTGTAAAATTATGATTTAGTTTTTATTTGTATAATAGTTTTGTTTATGTTTGCTTATGTAAAATAATTGTTTGCCAGATTGTAGATAAAAGAAATAATTATTAAGAATTGTGTCAGATTGTTTTGGTAACTGTGCCAGGTTAGATTTCTTTATTTTACAATGATTGACAATTTATAATTCACCTTCTAAATTTTTGGAGGGTCATGCTTATGCAAAAAGATTGTTTAAAGAAGAGTATGTATTGGTGAAAGATCTGACAAGAAAAAATATACAGCCACGTGATATTCTTACGGCTTTAAAAGAAAATAATGATAAAAATATATCCACAATTGGAACCGTGTATGATGCACGGACAAAGATACGAAAGTTGGATAAAATTGGAACCACCCCAATGCAAGCACTTCTTCAATCTTTGCAGATGGGCAGATACATCTATGATTTTACTACTGATGACGAATCCAATCAATTAAATGATTTGTTTTTTGTCAACCTCACTTCATTAAAAATATGGCGTGCATTCCCGCATGTGATTATTTTAGATTGCAAGTACAAGACGAACATGTATCGCCTCCCTTTTCTTCAAATTATTGGCTTAACCTCAACAAACAAGACATTTTGTACTGCTTTCGCGTTCATACGAAATGAGAAAAAAGATAATTTTAAGTGGGCTTTAAATTGTCTGAGAAAAACACTGGAACGGTATATGGTACCACGCGTCATAGTCACCGATAGAGAGTTGGCATTAATGGATGCATGCCAAGTAATTTTTCCAGAAGCAACCCGATTGCTTTGTAGATATCATATACAGGAGAATAATAGAAAGCATTGCAGACCATTTCTTAAGTCTCAGACTGAGTGAGATAAATTTATATATTACTGAAGATTTCTGCTTTAATCTCCAACAATTGAGGCCTACTATAAAAATCGAACGCGATTGCAGACAAAGTTGATGAACAAGAATCGAAGTATTTTCCTGATCTATTCAATTTATTGTTTTTATTTTAATGAAACTAAAACTAACATATTTGATTTCTCTTTGCAGCTGTGTTTAATTATTTGGATGTTAAGTGGTTGTAAAATTATAAAGAGATGTTCGTGTCTGCGTGGATTGATCAACATCTAAATTTTGGAGAACGAACAACAAACAGAGTAGAAAGCCAACATGCTCTGTTAAAAATGTGACAACCCGAATTTTTTTTGTTTTTTTTTCGGTTAATATTATTAGAATTAACTTCCTCGTTTATTGCAAATTAATTTTTGCAATGATAATAATAATAAAAATAATAAAAATAATAATAATAATAATAATAATAATAATAATAATAATAATAATAATAATAATAATAATAATAATAATAATAATAATAATAAAGTTGAGGGGTTGTATTGTTATTTTTGAAACTTTAAAAAAATGAGTTTTGACATAAAATGATACAAGTTCAAACCACAGGGACCATTTGTGTAATTAACCAAACCCAACCCCTTTCCCCACCCCGTGTTTCCGGCCGACCCTCCGGCCACCGCCGGAGCGGCTCCGGAAATCCCCTAAACGCCAAAACAACGCGGTTTCAATGCAAACAAAAGCTCCTGACACATTTTAGTGCATGATTCGAACTCGTGGACCACATTAATTTGAATAATTGAACGACCTACCCACTGAACCACTTCGACCGAAACTTTCGGCCGACCACCCACTTAATCGGCCACTCAAACCAATTAATAATCAAAAGTGAATACACACTAACGATCGTTTTAGCATTTAAAAACTTCCATTGAGTCCCATTTGGTCTGAAAACACACAAACTCACGAATCAATCAAACCCTTTGGTCGCGGACCTGCAACTTACTGTTTCTTCATCAAATCAGCCTTAAACAGGTAATTAAACATACCATTAAACTCGATTTTGGTTGGGGAACAAAAGCCCTAACATCATTTCGGTTACAAACATCGATTTGATGCTCAATTTGATTCGGATCAAATTAGGGTTCTTGGTGGATTTGGGATAATCTGTTACAGTGTTTAAAACAATTGGAAACCAATTCTTACCGCGGCTGCGGCCCTTGCTTCACTGGTTCCCCACTCACATCTTGACAGTAAGGTCTCGGGTTCGAGACCCGGCACCCCCAATTATTTTTTTTGAAGCTTTTTAGGCTTCTAAAAATTATATAAAATTCTCAAAAATTATAAAAATAATTTCTATAAATATTTCTTATTTAAAAGGTTACATAAATATTTTCTGAAAACTTATTTTACTTAAAAAAACCGTAATAATATTTATAAATTAATATTTATAAATATTACAAATAACTATTTTCATAAAAATGGACATTAGATCTTGCTTAATTATAATCATGAAAATCAAAGGAATTATATATTTTATAAGTTCATCAATACTGTAACGAACATTTAAACAACGCGTCAAACCCTATACATAATATATACATAATATATTATGTATATATTAACCGGATAATACGTTATCGTAATAGCGTTTATTTCAAAAGATTACAAAGAATATATACATAATAAACATTATCAGATGTTGAACCTTAAATTATAATTAAACTCAAACATATATATCAAATCGTTTGCGTCAAACCCAAACCGACCCGAATCCGACCAAATGTATCTATTCGCGTTGAACACATTTTAAAGGCTTAATTACAATTAATAATAGGTGTTGATCGTGTTTGATCTTGCATTGCCTTATTCTTTGAAGTTCTTGCTCATTTCATTACATCAATTCAAGGTGAGTTTACAGCCCCACTTTTACTTTATACTCTTTTTGGGGGAGAGAAACATGCTGTTTTTATAAACTTTATATTACATTGGATTTTTGTAATACTGCATATACTTGATACTATGGTGTATACTTGCGCAACGGACCGTTAATATGGACTTAACGAGGTAATTGCCAGTAGTACTACTGGGATTGACATACCCCACCCGGGCTAGTCGCGCTAGCACAACGTTCGTCAAACGGGTGAACGGTTAGCCTAATTACAAGTGTTGTGGTGTGTGATCCACATCCGGGCCTGTTTATTTATTTGATTACATGTCAGTTCGCCCGCGCCTTCATACACATAGTGATCATTATGGACTAGCTACCCATTATATGCTTTAATTACAAATCCGGGAATTTCATTATACTTGACGGATTGATAAATCCGGGAATTTCATTATACTTGACGGATTGATAAATCCGGGAATTTCATTATACTTGACGGATTAATAAATCCGGGAATTTCATTATACTTGACGGATTGATAAATCCGGGAATTTCATTATACTTGACGGATTGATAAATCCGGGAATTTCATTATACTTGACGGATTAATAAATCCGGGAATTTCATTATACTTGACGGATTAATAAATCCGGGGATTTCATTTATACTGACGGATTAATAAATCCGGGGATTTCATTATACTTATCGGATTAATAAATACGGGGATTTCATTATACTTATCGGATTAATAAATCCGGGGATTTCATTATACTTATCGGATTACTAAATCCGGGATTACATACTTGACGGATTACATAATCCGGGAATTACATACTTGACGGATTACCTAATCCGGGAATTACATACTTGACGGATTTCATAATCCGGGAACTTCATTACTGATAATTACTGTTTTCTGATAAACCTGTGAACTCACCAGTCATGTACTGAGATTTTTGCATGTTTTCTCTCAGGACATTGATGTGGCACGTTTAGGAGCACAGCATCTACAGCATGTCATTCCGCGTTCATCTCAAACTGTTTTCAAGATTTAATTAGCATTTACTTTACATAAACTGGATTGGACACATGTTTGCGTGTTCCAAAACTATTGTTGAATGTTTTCCTGTTTTCGCTTCCGCACTACTTAAATACATTTGGTCTGTTTTCTTAAAATTAAGCAACTTATATGATTTGCAATTATCGAGTCGTTTGGTGTAACTGATGCTTATCTGAGATCCTGGTTATGCCACACGCTTGACGGTAAAACCCCGTACGTGGAAAATGAGGGTGTGACAGATTGGTATTAGAGCATTAGTTATAGCGAACTAAAATGAATTTTGCATCTCATCTGCATTGCATTTTAGACTATAGCTGGATTTGCATTAGTTACACACACATAGATTACTAAGCTATGCCTACTAAATTGGTTGCCTGGAAATTTTTGCTTTAACATATCCCTGTGAGCATATGGCTACCGGGATGGTGACTTCGAGTTGCTGTGAGTCACGGGACAGTTTGTTGGCATTTTACATCACCTAAATGTTCTTAATGATTTGTGTGACACATAGACACCTGTATTCTGGATTTCCTGGCAAAAGGCCCTCGGGCTAAGGCAAGCATATCGCATATATCTCATTGCGAGACCTGGTATGCTTACCTGGGGATTTCTGGGATGAGTGATAAACTATGATCAATACACAGGTCTCTAAGGCAAATGGGTCAAATTACCTTGGCGTGTCAATGATTCCCAAAACTTTACTGATCCTTTCGTATACTTTGATTAATCAACCCCGATATAATACATGCATACTTGGTACTTCTATCATTGATGACCACTGTACTTGACAAGATATGTTAGCCTGATAGGAGGAACCGGGGTGATCATGCAAAGCAAATTACCATTACGGGTGCACACGTAATTGTAATTTGTCGTGAATGCTAAGTCCGGTGAATCTGGTCGGGTGGTAACATTGTAGTCAGTATAAGTCATCATTCCTACACCTTGAGCAAGAAAGTCTCGGTCTTCATAGAACATAGCCACTAACTGTCTATCAGTTCTACTTGTAGGAATGCTCACCTTTACCTTGAATTTGGACGAAATTCAAACCATGACATTTGTGTTAATCCCACGGATTCGGATTGATTCTCTAGCTTGACTATTTCTTTAAATCTTTGAATTTCTCTTCCTTTTCATTCCAAGACCAAAGGTCTATTTTCATATGACTGATAGCTTTTGATATTTGGTAATGTAAAGAATGTCTGGAAGAGGACGTGGACGTGGGAGAAGTAACGATCATGAGTATTACAAGTTTTCTATTCTATACCCTAGGGTGCTAGGATCATAATTTCTAGTAAGTCCTCGTTAAGGGTAACAAAACATTACTAACACTTGCTATTAATTAAGTCCTGTCCTACTTAGAGCCTTCATGATATTTCCAATCATGACATTAATTTTATCTTCTAAGAGACATTCTTACACTTAGCCATTCAGTAACTAAGGAACTGATTGAATACTTTAAGTGCATTATTGGTTATGAGTACATAGCCTGTCCTACAAACTATCTATGGTATACTTATTTAAGAACATTGTGGGCATTATATCACATATTAGTACTTTGAGAAGACCCTCGATAATCACACCCTATCATTATTTGATTGACTTATATTTTGGATTAATAAGGGCTTTATAAGAAACTCTCTTAAGGACTTATGTTGTTAACCCAACTTTTATTCCATATGTCTGTCGATGTCACATTTGCTATACGCACCCATATTCACAACTTGTTGGATTGAGTTTTGAAAGACAAAAACGCCGGCTAATACGACATCAGTAGACAAGAGACGCGACATACTCTAATAATACTACTTCATCGGATTTTAGATTATTGTACATAGATTCCTTTGATCGCTCCTTGATCAAGTGAATTCCTTCTCAATCGTTTCCTTTGTACAAACTCCGGTTAATTAACTATTCGTTAATAACCATATATTTGATACTCAAATCATGGATAACACTCTGTACTTGACAAAATTATCGGGAATTAAACAATTTGACTGTTAAGAACCGATACCCCCTTCCCAAGATCGACAATCTCTTCGATCAGTTGCAGAGATCAATGTACTCCTCAAAGATCGATCTTCGATTGGGCTATCATCAATTGAGAGTTCGTAAAGATGACATACCGAAAATATTGTTTAGAACTCGATATGAACACTATGAGTTCTTGGTCATGCCATTCAGGTTGACCAACGCACCAGCTGTCTTCATGGATTTGATGAATCAGGTATGCCACGTGTTCACTACGGGGCAAGGCACTAACCTGGTGGAACACCCAAGTTCAAGCTAAGTTAAGATAAGTCCAAACAGGATAAGTTCAATTGATGCAAATGACTTAAGATAAGTTCAAAGTCTTGGTGATTGAGTACTATTACCTAAGGAATAAAATGCAAAAGTTAGAATGGTAATTCTAAAATTGTACAATAGTAGGGTTAGGTCGTGCTCTTTATACTAACAAACTCCCTGAATTGACAAAGCTGATGTCATACCTTATGACATTAGACCAAATAGAGTTAGGAAGGACACTGGAAAAAATCTAGTAAGTAGTAGAAAGAAGTTGGAGGGTTGAACAAGCAATCTAGCAGTAAGGTAGACAAGAATGCCAATGTTGTGAACCTAGCTATGTTGGTTAATATGATTAAGTTAACATGCGCTAAACGGGGACATTAAGAAGGTTGGAGTTCCGACCATTACCATAAGTGTACCCTAGGTCAATTAGGACCCCAGGACAAGTTAGAAACAATCAGAATTAGGAAATGGCTATAGCTAGAAAGTAAGAACAGTTAAATTATGGAAATAAAGGTCATATAAGTCAAAGTAATACATCACGCGGTCATACATTTACGACTGAAGCAAGCCACATTCGACAAGACTAAATTTTTCTACATGTACGTACCTTATCATCAATAGTTACACATCTATTTGATACCAGGGTTGATAACAAGCTTGGATTCTTCTGGAATTATTCTTTAACTTAGCATTAACCCTAGTTGTTTAGAAATTATGTACTCTGTTAAAATGACCAATGGTAATGATTAGAGGTTACACAAAAGTACACGAAGATCATGACCTTGACATAGACTTAATACCGTATGAATTGGTTATCGAAGAAGGAAACCAAGATAGTCCGTCAGGAGAAGGTGATTCGACCTATCAAACCAAAGCATGATCTCTGAACCTGAAAGGATACCCAATCGTTTTAGGTTGATATTTATTCTAAGCTTGGAGCACTTAACTTCTTAAATTGATTTATCTCCCTTTATCCTCATTTGACCTAGCTATATGGAATCATTTATTCCTTATCTATCGAATTTCATTTTGAGCTATCATCAAAACGTGATTGTGCGATGGTAGCCTTCCTAAAACAATCTCTCTGCTGAAGATATTGTCAACTTATGTTCATGACTTTCTAGTCATACAAATGTTCTCAGCTGTGCTTATGGTTTGTGGAAACTGCGTATGTAAACGTACTTGAGTATTGCTACCTTGCAAAGCATGTTTTCCTATTGTTCGAGTCACTTCTTGAATCGCTTTTGAATCCTTAAGCTTGAAAATCATTAAAATTCTATCTTGGATTTAAACAACAAGACTCGTTGCGATGTGGATATAAAGGTTCATAAACCTTCGTAACTTGTAGACATGGGTTTGGTCTAAAGGAAAAGACATAACTTGGTATGTGTCCAAGTGTTTTATCTTCACAAGTGACAAGACCTAACCTTCGTGATCCTATGGATCTCCTGTTTAACTTTCCTTGCAACTAAAATGCTTCTTATCTTAGAGGTCATGATGACAATTGGTGCATTATAGACCATTGTCGTGAACTCATCCCAAGATCTTCGCATAACGTATTATTCTTAGACCGATGGTTGGTCAAAGGAGAAATACATATTCACAGGATATGCGTTAAGATCGTTTCATATGGTGACATTTGGGATCTTTAAATTCCGACGGATAATCTTTCTTATCATTGTTGGCTTATCACCTTACCACGAGATTATATTCTGGAAATTATGTATCGATGAGTTAAACAACTAAAGCATAGCAAGATTCCGGTTGTCAGAGTTCGGTGGAACTCCCGGCGTGGTCCTGAGTTCACTTATGAACGAGAGGACGAAATGATACGCAAGTATCTTAATATGTTCAAAAATGTTGCCAGTACATCTTAATTTTCGGGACGAAAATTCCTGCAACAAGGGGATAATGTGACAAACCGAATTTTTTTTTTGTTTTTTTTCGGTTAATATTATTAGAATTAACTTCCTCGTTTATCGCAAATTAATTTTTGCAAGGATAATAATAATAAAAATAACAATAATAATAATAATAATAATAATAATAATAATAATAATAATAATAATAATAATAATAATAATAATAAAGTTGAGGGGTTGTATTGTTATTTTTGAAACTTTAAAAAAAATGAGTTTTGACATAAAATGATACAAGTTCAAACCACAGGGACCATTTGTGTAATTAACCAAACCCAACCCCTTTCCCCCCCGTGTTTCCGGCCGACCCTCCGGCCACCGCCGGAGCGGCTCCAGCGATCCCCTAAACGCCAAAACAACGCGGTTTCAATGCAAACAAAAGCTCCCGACACATTTTAGTGCATGATTCGAACTCGTGGACCACTTTAATTTGAATAATTGAACGACCTACCCACTGAACCACTTCGACCGAAACTTTCGGCCGACCACCCACTTAATCGTCCACTCAAACCAATTAATAATCAAAAGTGAATACACACTAACGATCGTTTTAGCATTTAAAAACTTCCATTGAGTCCCATTTGGTCTGAAAACACACAAACTCACGAATCAATCAAACCCTTTGGTCGCGGACCTGCAACTTACTGTTTCTTCATCAAATCAGCCTTAAACAGGTAATTAAACATACCATTGAACTCGATTTGGTTGGGGAACAAAAGCCTTAACATCAATTCGGTTACAAACATCGATTTGATGCTCAATTTGATTCGGATCAAATTAGGGTTCTTGGTGGATTTGGGATAATCTGTTACAGTGTTTAAAACAATTGGAAACCAATTCTTACCGCGGCTGCGGCCCTTGCTTCACTGGTTCCCCACTCACATCTTGACAGTAAGGTCTCGGGTTCGAGACCCGGCACCCCTAATTATTTTTTTTGAAGCTTTTTAGGCTTCTAAAAATTATATAAAAATTCTCAAAAATTATAAAAATAATTTCTATAAACATTTCTTATTTAAAAGGTTACATAAATATTTTCTGAAAACTTATTTTATTTAAAGAAACCGTAATAATATTTATAAATTAATATTTATAAATATTACAAATAACTATTTTCATAAAAATGGACATTAGATCTTTCTTAATTATAATCATGAAAATTAAAGGAATTATATATTTTATAAGTTCATCAATACTGTAACGAACATTTAAACAACGCGTCAAACCCTATACATAATATATACATAATATATTATGTATATATTAACCGGATAATACGTTATCGTAATAGCGTTTATTTCAAAAGATTACAAAGAATATATACATAATAAACATTATCAGATGTTGAACCTTAAATTATAATTAAACTCAAACATATATATCAAATCGTTTGCGTCAAACCCAAACCGACCCGAATCCGACCAAATGTATCTATTCGCGTTGAACACATTTTAAAGGCTTAATTACAATTAATAACAGGTGTTGATCGTGCATTACCTTATTCTTTGAAGTTCTTGCTCATTTCATTACATCAATTCAAGGTGAGTTTACAGCTCCACTTTTACTTTATACTCTTTTTGGGGGAGAGAAGCATGCTGTTTTTATAAACTTTATATTACATTGGATTTTGTAATACTGCATATACTTGATACTATGGTGTATACTTGCGCAACGGACCGTTAATATGGACTTAACGAGGTAATTGTTAGTAGTACTACCGGAATTGACATACCCCACCCGGCTAGTCGCGCTAGCATAACGTTCGTCAAACGGGTGAACTGTTAGCCTAATTACAAGTGTTGTGGTGTGTGATCCACATCCGGGCCTGTTTATTTATTTGATTACATGTCAGTTCGGCCGCGCCTTCATACACATAGTGATCATTATGGACTAGCTACCCATTATATGCTTTAATTACAAATCCGGGAATTTCATTATACTTGACGGATTGATAAATCCGGGAATTTCATTATACTTGACGGATTAATAAATCCGGGAATTTCATTATACTTGACGGATTGATAAATCCGGGAATTTCATTATACTTGACGGATTAATAAATCCGGGAATTTCATTATACTTGACGGATTAATAAATCCGGGAATTTCATTATACTTGACGGATTAATAAATCCGGGGATTTGATTTATACTGACCGGATTAATAAATCCGGGGATTGCATTATACTTATCGGATTAATAAATCCGGGGATTTCATTATACTTATCGGATTAATAAATCCGGGGATTTCATTATACTTATCGGATTACTAAATCCGGGAAATTACATACTTGACGGATTACATAATTCGGGAATTACATACTTGACGGATTACCTAATCCGGGAATTACATACTTGACGGATTTCATAATCCGTGAACTTCATTACTGATAATTACTGTTTTTTGATAAACCTGTGAACTCACCAGTCATGTACTGAGATTTTTGCATGTTTTTTCTCAGGACATTGATGTGGCACGTTTAGGAGCACAACATCTACAGCATGTCATTCCGCGTTCATCTCAAACTGTTTTCAAGATTTAATTAGCATTTACTTTATATAAACTGGATTGGACACATGTTTGCGTGTTCCAAAACTATTGTTGAATGTTTTCCTGTTTTCGCTTCCGCACTACTTAAATACATTTGGTCTGTTTCCTTAAAATTAAGCAACTTATATGATTTGTAATTATCGAGTCATTTGGTGTAACTGATGCTTATCTGAGATCCTGGTTATGTCACACGCCTGACGGTAAAACCCCGTACGTGGAAAATGAGGGTGTGACAAAAAAAATATTTGAATTCTGACAAGTCAAATTTAGATAAATTTATAAGAATTTTAAATAACATAGTACGTTTACAGTAGACACAAATAAAGGCAAGTTTCGAGGAAAGTCGGATTAAAATAAAACATCAACATAAACATAATTTATTTGTTTCTTTGTTATCAAATGTTTCTCATGAAGCTCTTTATATATTACTTGGAGAGTTTACATGAGTTAATGAAATTCAAAACCAATCACAAAGCTGTGGCTGCCATATTCGTACTAGTTGCGGTTTACCATGTGCTTGTGAAATCGCATAGTATTTAAAAGCAGGCAAACCTATTCCACTACATTCGATAGATATATTTTGGAGGAGGCTTGACTTTTCACCGGTATCGTTATACGAAGATGAAGAAGATATTCAATGTGATGACGAAGTTGAGAGGTTCAAAGAAGCTTACCAGAAACAAAAAATCCCACGGTGAAAAGGAATTGGTTAGAAAGGACAAAAAGCATAACGAATCCTATCAGCATAAATCTTAACGAGCATACGGTGCAAAAAAAACACTCGTGGAAGGCCAACACTCAAATCTTAAAAACAAAACAAACCAGACCCTTCACCTGCTGAACCTACCCGAGGTCATACCTACACGACAGATGATTTTGTTAGTTATGATTTTATAGGGTTAAGCCCCCCGAAACATACTTCAAACGTAGATAACACAACTAAATCTTCTCTATATCACCATCCTTTACTAACACAGATTCCAAAACTTTTCCATCCGTATATAACACATATAGAGAACGTAAACAGTAATGGTAACTGTGGGTTTCGTGCAGTTTCCTTTTCCTTAGGATACGGTGAAGAATATTGACTGAACATAAGGTATGAGCTTTTAAACGAGTTACATAACAATTCTAATTTGTACAGAAATCTTTTCTCCAGCTTATATGATGAGACAGGACGTACTTTACCATGGCTACAACCGGGTCCAGCTCCTGATCAATACTGGATGATAATGCCTTACATATGATTATTGATCGCCAACAGATTTAATGTGATTCTTCAATGCTTATCTCCCACTGAAATTGCAACTTATTTTCCGCTATGGACAGGTCCGGATGAACTCATGTCTCACCAATTCATTACTATTGCACATGTGTATGGTTGCCACTACGTCTCTGTTCGTTTAGAGGGTGAATATCCATTGCCTTTTATAACGCCGTTATGAAATTTTCACAAAAGTAATAATGCGGCTGCGTGGGAAAGAAAGTACGAGGAGAGACTTCAAAGATATAGTCAATATATACTTCGAAATAAAACTTTGGCTCGTTTCAATATAGATTAGATTAGTATCATTTGTAACTATTCATTGTATCTTAACAATATATAAATTTAATATAATATAACTATTTATAATTTTATATACTAAATTGGTCGTTTACTAAATTATAAATTTATTTGTAAAATTATAAATAAGTTTAAATTATACGAACTATATAAGGTTCAAATATTTTAAACTTATATATAATTTTCATCTTAAATTTATAAAAAACTATATAATGTTAATTTTTATCTTAAATTTATATAATACTATATAATGTAATACAAAAACTTAATACATGTACATAAAAACTTAATAATATATAAATTTATAATTTAGTATAATATAATTATAAATAGAAAAAAGTAATTTTATAAATTACATAAGTTTTTATAAGTTTTTATGTACATGTATTAACTTTTCTATTTATAATTATATTAAATTATAATTAGTATAATATAAATATAAATAGAAAAAGTTAATATAATAAAAACTTAATATAATTAATAAAAATTTAACATAATTAATAGAAAAAGTTAATACTTATATTTAATCTTAAATTTATAATAAAAATATTAAAAAAACAAACGACCGTTTACTAGTTTGTAAACTGCCGTTTAGTAACATGCAAACGACCGTTTTTCAGCTAGCAGACGACTGTTTACAGACCTGCAAACGACCATTTTTCAGACATGCAAACGACCGTTTATGAACTTACAAACGACCGTTTACCCTTTGACAAACGGTCGTTTGCCTAGATGGTGTAAACTGCCTAACTGGTGATGTATGGAACAAACACTCCTAAGTAGAATAAAACCTGACAAGCAGAATTCAAACAAAAGAACGTATAGTAATGATACTATGACATTGGACATTAACTTAACAAAAAAGCGAATAAACTAAGTGTGAACTTAATATTAGCATTTTAATTTAAAATCATTTAAAGATAATGTTGCATGGTGTAGAATGTTGTCAAAAACATGGAAAATGCATAATAATGAGGATGTCCAATTGAATACCTTACAAAAGCCTAAAACATAAGCCCGACATCATGGGTCGAAATTAGAATATATGATCCAAGAGTGTATTTATATTGATATGACTTCCTAAATTATTCTATCAAAAATTTGGATAATTAAGTGATAAGTTATCTCAAAGCATATTTAAAGTTTTAATCATTTATAAAATGTTTATCTTTGTTTAAAAGGACTTCCAGGTTAACTTGGCCCATCACCTATAGATTATAGTCTTGTACCAAATATTACACGTTCTCAGGAACTTCTAATAGGTTACCTGAACCCTCGATTTACCCGATTTTCCATATCTAGTGATTGTGCTTCTACTTAACCGAATGAAGCAAATGCCAACTTTAACTTGAATCTTCCTTTACCCAATGAACATTCTCTGTACAATATCACAACACACAAATGACTAAAACCTAACATACGCAGTCATTCAAATTCAGATTGAACTGTTAATACAAAAAATATAAAAACTGTTAAAACTTGCAGCAAAATAGAAGTGGAAAACCTACAGTTAATCCAGCAACTGAGTTTGCACATTCAAGGAAACAGAACACCCCTGCGAAATCCAAAAGTTCGTTATCCACTAAGCAAAAATGAAAAACATAAAAAAATTCCGAACAGCATAGAGGATTGTTTTTCTTTTTGTTTGTTTCGTTTTCTAAACAAAGTTAAATATAAAGAGTGTATACATAAGTATTTAAAGTTGGAGTAAACCTTTTAGATTATGCAAGTCCTTTGAAGGTATGGGGAACCACCAACAACCTAGAACAGAGTCAATGAATGTGTGGGGCATACAACAAAACCTTTTGTTGAATATCATCAATCGCGTAACCAGGGGGCGGAGCTTGAACATTCTTGTAAGGGGTGCGGGGGCAAATTTAAATTTTTTTAGGGGGGCAAACTCGAGTTTTATATAAAAATTAGCACTAACGGGCAAAAAATTTACACTACCGGACTAAAGTTTAACACTACCGATGAAAAAAAGAGGGGGCGACGCCCCAGTCCCTTTCAATCCTCCGCCAATGCGCGCAACTTTATTACTACCAACTGGTTAGCAAGAGCTTTAAACAGTGTGGGACGTAAATCAACACCTCCTGCTAAATATTATTGTAATTGTGAAAAATAAAAAGGGAGGAAGCCGAAATGTATTGTTGGGTTTGTGGAGTCTTGATTCGGGCTCAAGTTAAAAAATAACTCAGTGACAGATTAATTAAATTAAAGATATTACCTGTTTTTATTTAATTGTAGCCCATTAAGGTTTTCTTAGAAATTAAGTTGTAAACCCTAATATTTGCTATTTATATTGTGTATTATACTTGTAATTCCTCACGAGTGAGGCAGAAAACAATAACAGAATATCCTTGTTGTAGTCCTGTAACATCCCACATTGGTTGGGAAGGAGAACGAATGCTTCTATATAAGGGGCTTGACACCTTCCCCACTGTGACGCGTTTTGCCTGAGCGATGGTGGTACGTCCTGGTTCAGGTGAAAACAAAACCATGAGGCGATGGTGGTTCGTCCCGGCCAAAGCGGACAATATCATGGTGCGGTTACGTTGGGCTGTTATAGAATTGTAACATCCCACATTGGTTGGGAAGGAGAACGAATGCTTCTATATAAGGGGCTTGAGACCTTCCCCACTGTGACGCGTTTTGCCTGAGCGATGGTGGTACGTCCCGGTTCAGGTGAAAACAAAACCGTGAGGAGATGGTGGTTCGTCCCGGCCAAAGCGGACAATATCATGGTGCGGTTACGTTAGGCTGTTACAGATGGTATCTGAACCAATGTTTAAGAGATTTGGGGAAAACATTTTATAAACCTAAACTTAAACAGACAATGGGACCAAGTGTCAAGGATGCCAGTCCAAGAAGCTCCATGCCAAGAGCTAACAAAAGATGTTGTAAGTATTATTCTAATGGGTAGTGCCTTCTTATTTAAGTTAGAATCTGTGGTGCCTATCTGAATTTATGTGACCTATACGTGCATAGAATAGGTATAGTAGGTTCTAGTGTTAGTATGGTTCAGGATAGGAGAGTTTAGTACATGAGAAGTTCTGTAAGTAGTTAATCACAACTGACCACTGTTATAAAAATTTACAAAACTTCTCGTGATCTGAACTTGCCTTGAAAGACCATATTGACATTCTGAATCTTATAGGAAGTAGAAAGAATGGCACCAAAGAAAGCAGTTCCAGCTACGGTCACCCGGAGAAGCACTAGGGTAAGGCCCCTTACTAGGCCAAAGAAACTGCAAGTAAAAATGTGAAACCGACAAGAAGGTCAACAAGAAAGCCGGTTGAGGAACCAATTAAGGAGGAGGTTGAGTTAGAAACGGGAGCCGAGGGGCCTACCACTGACCATGCAAAGCTGAAGGAAACAGTAAAGGAAGCCATTGCCCAAGAGGTGCACCAGATCCTATCTTGAGTGATGCCCGCTCTGCTTGCGGAGGTTGTGGAGCAGGTTAAGGGCGACGGTAAAAAGAGTACGGCTTCAAAGAAGTTTGATAAGAAGGAAGCGGTCAAGACTGAGGAAATGAGCGATGAGGAAGACCGTCTGGATAACAATGACGATTCTGAGGAGGAAGAGGTGGCAAAGAGGTGCAGCTACGGGGCTTTTCAGAGGTGTAAACCCCCAACATTTGATGGCACTGGTAACGCTGCTACAGCTCAGCGTTGGATAAGGGAAATGGAAGCTGTGCTGAGGATCAGCGAGTGCTGGGACTACCAAAAGGTGAAGTTTGCTTCCCATTCCCTTTTGGATCTAGCACTGTGTTGGTGGGATAACGTCGTTGAGTCTTACGGGGAGGAGGCTATTAAGAGGATGAAGTGTCCGGAAATGAAGAGGTTGGTGATAGAGTAGTACTGTCCGGAAAGAGAGCTTGACAAGATTGAACAAGAGTTTGTGAGCTTGGAGGCTGGAAACATGACACATCAGGAGTACACTACAAAATTTAATGAAATGGCACGTCTGGTGCCTGACTTGGTGACTCCTGAATCCAAGAGGATCAAAAGGTACATACAAGGGTTGCCTCTGGACATTCGTTGGGACATAGTCACTGCCCGACCTAGTACTTTTAGGTCAGCAGTGGACCTCAGTGGAAGGTTGTACGATCATCGCAGGACAGTGACAGTGGGTGAGACGAGGAAAGTTTGGAATAATAATGGGAAGAGGTACGGAAATGGTAACTACCAACCAGGAAACAAGAAAGCAAGGGTGGATGCAAAACAAGTGATTGTGAAGGGGGTCGAGGAAGTTAAAGAATGTGGGAAGCGTGGGAGGAGGCATCCCGGAGAGTGCCGAGTGGGTAGCTATGGGTGCTACCGGTGTGGGAAAATTGGTCACATGGCTAGAGAATGCCCGGAAATGAACAAGTGCTTCAACTGCCATGAGTCGGGGCACCATAGCAGGGATTGCAAGAAAGCTAAGCCGGGAAACTCGGGAACAAGCGGGAATAATGACAAGGGATGATGGAAAGCCCAAGGCCAGGGCAAGGGCTTTCACCATGAACAAGAAGGAGGCAAGGAAAGACCCGGATGTAGTGTTAGGTATGTTCCTTGTCAACGATGTTTGTGCCTCCATATTATTTGATAGTGGTGCCAGTAAGAGTTTTGTATCTGTACCCTTCTGTGCTACACTAGATATCCAAACTAAGGAAATAGATGATGCTTTCGAGGTAGAGACGGCCGATGGTAAGTCAATTAGAATAGTCAAAATGTTTAAGGATTGCCACATTAAACTAGGAGGTCATTACTTTCCCGCACAATTGTTTGTCATGCCCTTAGGAGGTTTCGATGTCGTACTAGTGATGGATTGGTTAGCTGCCCATGATGCTAACATAGTATGCCAGCAAAAGATGATCCAATTAACGGCTCCAGATGGTAGTCCGGTTACGATCTACGGTGATAACGATTGCAAGGTTCCAAGGATCATTTCCATGATCAAGGCGGAGAAATGTATGAGGCGAGCGTGCGAAGCTTATCTAGCATATGTCAAAGATGTTAAAGATAAAGCGAAAGAGTTGTCAGATGTACCAGTGGTGCGGGACTTTCCTGATGTATTCCCGGAGGATTTGCCCGGGGTACCACCGGATAGAGAGATAGAGTTTCAGATTGATTTACTGTCAGGAGCCCAGCCCATTGCCAAAGCACCCTACCGCCTAGCCCCATCCGAGATGAAGGAGCTCATGTCACAACTGCAAGAACTTCTTGACAAAGGATTCATTAGGCCTAGCATTTCTCCATGGGGTGCTCCAGTGTTGTTTGTGAAGAAGAAGGATGGCAGCATGAGGATGTGTATAGATTACAAGGAATTGAATAAGCTGACCGTGAAGAATCGATACCCTCTACCCAGAATAGACGATCTGTTTGACCTGTTGCAAGGGGCAAGCTGGTTCTCCCAAATAGATCTCCGATCCGGATATCATCAACTGAAGGTAAGGGAGCAAGATATCCCAAAGACGGCTTTTCGAACGCGCTATGGCGACTATGAGTTTCTGGTTATGTCTTTCGGGTTAACCAATGCTCCTGCGGCATTTATGGACTTAATGAATCGCGTGTGTCGCCCGATGTTGGACAGATCAGTAATAGTCTTCATTGACGATATCTTGATATACTCAAAAAACGATGGAGACCACGCTTGTCATATCAAGGAGGTGTTAGAAACATTACGAAAGGAGAAACTGTATGCGAAGTTCTATAAATGTGCATTCTAGCTACGGGAGGTGCAGTTTTTAGGGCACGTTATAAATTCCGAGGGAGTTATGATTGATCTAGCAAAAGTTGAAGCAGTTACGCAATGGAATTCCCCAAGGACGCCATCCAAAATCCGTAGTTTCTTGGGATTGGCTGGCTATTATAGAAGGTTCATCAAAGATTTCTCAAGGATAGCTTCCCCATTAACAAGGTTAACGAGGAAGAACGTGGTGTTCGACTGGGGAAAAGAATAGGAAGATGCGTTTCAGGAATTGAAGGATAGACTAACCAAAGCTCCTGTACTAACCGTACCGGAGGGAGATGAAGACCTAACGGTATACTCCGATGCCTCTTACTGCGGGTTAGGCTGTGTGTTAATGCAAAGAGGAAAGGTTATAGCTTACGTGTCCAGACAACTAAAGGACACGAAGGTTTATTACCCGGTTCATGATTTGGAACTTGCCGCAGTAGTGTTCGCATTGAAGATATGGAGACATTATTTGTATCGAACTAAGTGCACCATATTTACCGACCATAAAAGTCTGAAATATTTCTTTGAGCGGAAAGACCTAAATATGAGACAGAGGAGGTGGTTGGAGCTGATAAACGATTACGACTGTGAAATCCATTATCACCCGGGTAAGGCAAATGTGGTAGCCGATGCCCTGAGCCGAAAGGAAGGATATGAAACAATCCGGGTGAAGGCGTGCCAACTAGTAGTGACCCCAGATGTTATGAGGTTGATAAGCGAAGCTCAAATGGACGGTTTAAAAGAGCAACAAATCAAGAAGGAAAGGATGGTGGGAAAAGTAGATGAATTGGTAGAGAACACCTTGGGTGTTAAGACCTTCCACGGCAGGATATGGGTTCCGAGGCATGGCAACTTGCGAGAAAAGATTATGGATGAAGCGCACAAGACCCGCTACTCAATACACCCAGGAGCAAATAAGATGTACCACGACTTGAAGAAAGATTATTAGTGGCCTGAGATGAAGAGAGATGTGGTTGCATATGTAAATAAATGTCTAACGTGCCTACAAGTGAAGGCTGAGCACCAAAGACCTTATGGTTATGTTCAGCCATTAGAAGTACCAGAATGGAAGTGGGAACATGTTACTATGGAATTTATCACCAAATTACCACGCACGACAAAAGGCCACGACGCGATATGGGTGATAGTTGATAGACTAACTAAGAGTGCGCATTTCCTGCCAATCAAGGAAGCAATTAGTTCAGAAAAGCTTGCTGAACTGTTTATCCGAGAAATTCTAGCGCGGCATGGTATGCCCGTATCGATAGTTTCAGATAGAGATACGCGGTTCACCTCAAAGTTTTGGAAAAAGTTCAATGAAGAGATGGGCACGAGGTTGCACATTAGTACCGCATACCACCTGCAGACCGATGGGCAATCGGAAAGAACAATCCAGACACTGGAAGATATGCTTCGGGCATGCATTATTGAATTCGGCGATAACTGGGATGATCATTTGCCACTAGCAGAGTTCTCTTATAACAACAACTACCACGTCAGTATTAAGATGCCCCCATATGAGTTATTGTATGGTCGACGGTGCAGAACTCCTATTTGTTAGGGTGATGTCGGTCAGAAAGAGCTGGGGAGTTTGGAGGTGGTGGAAGCCACGATAGAGAAATTGGAAACAATCAGAGCATGCATGAAGGCGGCAAAGGACAGATAAAAGTCATATGCCGATAAGAGAAGGAAACTAATAGAGTTCAGAGTTGGGGATAAAGTAATGTTGAAGGTTTCGCCATGGAAAGGGATTATTCGATTTAGAAAGAGGGGGAAGTTAAGTTCAAGATTTATCGGGCCATTCAAGATAGTGGCTCGGGTTGGGAGTGTAGCTTATAAGTTGGACCTCCCCAACGAGTTAAGTGGGATTCATCCCACCTTTCATGTATTTTATTTAAGGAAATATTTAGCACCGGATGAGGCAGTTGTGCCTCTAGACGACATCGAAGTGGACGAAAAGCTGAATTATGTAGAGCAACCAGTGGCTATATTGGACCGGAAGGAGAAACAATTGAGAAACAAAGTAGTCAAGCAAGTCAAAGTGCAATGGAAACACCGAAAGGGGTCAGATGCCACCTGGGAATCCAAGGAGGAAATAAGACGACAATACCCCGATCTATTTAACGACGAGGCAGGTTTCGAGGACGAAACCTAAATAAAGGGGGAGACTTGTAACGCCCTGAAATTTTCCGAAGCAAGCCATTTAATAAAATAAGCTTTTAAGGGTTAATTTAAGAAAGAAAGGTAAATTAGTGGGCTATGGACTAAATTAACCTTAATGGGCTATGTTTTGATGGGTTTAAGGGCCCTTAATCAGCCCTTAAACATGCATGAGTAGCCTCCATTCCAGCATTTGCAACCCTAGCCCCTAAAATTCATATAGAGAAAAAGTAGAGAGAGAAAGTGAAGAAAACACAAGATTTGGAGCTTCAAAGGTTAAAAGATTGAAGATCTGAGTGTTGGAGCATCAAAACATAAGAAAGGAGCAACAAATCCAGGTAAGAATCGACCTCTAAGCCCTTCTGTAGATCAAACCCGGATTCTAGGGTTTTGGGTTTTGAAAAGTTTCAAAGAAACACATAAAGGTCAAATTTTTACGTATGAAAACGTGTAAAAAGGTTAGAAATGGTTTCATGGAAGGTAAACCAAGGATTTGGACGTAAAAAGTTAAGATTTTGGGTTAAAAACGGACTGTTTCTTCATTTTTGTTCATCCAGCGAAACTCTGCCCCCGATCAGCGAAACTGTGCACTCATCCAACGAAACTGTGCACTCATCCAACGAAACTAAGAGAATTCCAGCGAAACTACAATTTCGCTTGTGCGAGACTACAGTTTCGTTAGTAATTTCGCTAGTGCCCAGGTTGACCTATAGACTTAGCGAATCTAGGAAATTCCAACGAAAGTTGGGCGCTCATGGCAGCGAGTCTGTCCAGCGAAACTAGCAGAAGTGCTGCCCAGCGAAAATGGTAGCGAAACTGCCAGCGAAACTGGCAGCGAAACTGCCAGCGAAACTGTCAGCGAAATTGTGAAGAAAATGACGTTTTGTGTATTAACTTCCATGCAGCTCGTGTATTCGGACTATAGCTTAAGTGACTTAGAATTGAAGCTATTTTGCTAAGTTCAGGTGAGTTCTAGACCCTTGCTTTACCCGTTTTCAATGTTTTGGGGTGATATGCATACTAAAATACATACTTTTATAAGGACGGTTTTTAAGACCTTTTATCAAGAAAATAAAATTTTCTAAAGTAAAATGTGCCATTTAAATAGTTCAAAATAATTTTCGGGCGCGCTAACCTTGTAGCCCTGCCCCAGCCAGGGGCGTTGCCCCTTGGACCCCACTAGGGGCTGTCGCCCCTAGAACCCCGCTATTAGGGGTTGCCGCCCCCGAACCCCCGCTGTCCCGCGGAGGGTCGGTTATCTGCCGCCCCCGAACCCCCGCTGTCCCGAAAATTATTTTGAGCTATTTAAATGGCACATTTTACTTTAGAAAAATGTATTTTCTTGTTAAAACCCCTTGAAATCCTTACCTTGAAAACCTTATGTTTACTATGCATAATAGCCCCAAAACACATAGAAAAACGTTTAAATAAGGGGATCTAGAACTCACCTGGATAATGTGAGTAACTTCTAAACTAAGCACTCTAGGCTAGGATCACACTACACAACCGGCAAATAAGTTCACACTCAAAAAGGTCATTTTGTGCAGTTTCACTGCCTAGTTTCGCTGGTAGTTTCGCTGGTGGTTTCGCTGGCAGTTTCGCTGCCAGTTTCGTTGCCAGTTTCGCCCAGCAGTTTCGCATGACAGTTTCGCTGTCAGGTGCGCCCAACTTTTGTTGGAATTTCCTAGTTTCGCAGTATCTACGGGTCAACAGTTTCGCCCCAGCGAAACTGTAGTTTCGCTGGAACTTCTCATAGTTTCATTGGATGAGTGCACAGTTTCGTTGATCGGGGGCACAGTTTCGCTGGTTGAATAAAAATGACGAACCAGCCCGTTTTTAACCCAAAATCTTAACTTTTTACGTCCAAATCCTTGGTTTACCTTCCATGAAACCATTTCTAACCTTTTTACACGTTTTCATACGTAAAAATTTGACCTTTATGTGTTTCTTTGAAACTTTTCAAAACCCAAAACCCTAACATTCGGGTTTGATCTACAGAAGGGTTTATAGGTTGATTCTTACCTGGATTTGTTGCTCCTTTCTTAAGGTTTGATGCCCCAACACCCAAATCTTCAATCCCTTGACCTTAGAAGCTTCAAATCTTGAGTTTCCTTCACTTTCTCTCTCTACTTTCTCTCTCTATGAATTTTGGGAGCTAGGGTTGAAATGAAGGAGATGGAGGCTGCTTTGGGTGGGTTAAGGGGCTGATTATGGGCCTCAATCACTAGCCTCTTGCCCATAAACCTAATTTAGCCCCAAACCCTTTTCCTTCTTTTATTAAATACCCATTAATTAAGCCCATTATCCTTAATGACTCGTTTTGACTTTTCCGGGTGTTACATCGGTAAAGTCCTGTGTTTATCATAGGCACCGATAGTGACAGGGAATTGATGGATAAAGAAGAGTAATAATTAACAAGAAATGGTAAAGTATCGATAAAGTGATAGCCCGTGTGTATTAATGTTCTGATAGATGATGATTATTTTCAACTGTTAAAGCTAAAACCTCTTACAACAGTTATTTAACAAAGTAAACCTAGAATTCACTCAGCGAAGCTGACTTTTGTATGCATATCAGTTGACAGGTGAGCGCTAGGGCTTAAGGGATGGGAGCATGGATCTGAAGCTTCTTGGCATTCAAAGACTGGCACCCCTGATGGAGAAGAATTTAATAGGACTTTAAATACTTTTGATAGTTAAAGATAATGTTTATATTTTAATTTAACTGCGTATATAAATATATTCATATATAAATTAATGAATGTTTTAAATCTATGCTTTTGTTGTGAATAACCAACTGTGAGGTTTCCTGGGATCAGGGCCTTACAAGTCTGTGGATGTAGGTCACATTGACCAAACCACGTTAAATCTTGCGTGTTCATATTTGTTATTATTTTCTCTCGCAGTTTGATTTTTTTATCTGTTGATCTACACCCGGATCCCTAACAAGTGGTATCAAAGTTAAGGCTCGTTACACACGAAAAACACATAGAGAGAGAGAAAGTTATGATCTCTAGGTTGGCAGTACCACCACCATCACCTCCACCCCACGTTTGCATCACAACAATAATACAAGCAGACGAAACCCGCAGATTGTCGCTAACACAAACAACTGTGAATCCGTGGTTGTTGTTGTTATTTCGTACGTGTTCTTGATCAGAAAGAAACCGAGGAATGGATCTATGGTAGTGTACCCAAGGTCATTGGGGTTAGTTAATTTATCCAAGTATTCTTGATATAATTACCGATATTCAAAGTCGAGAACTCGCAGGTGCATTGTTGAACTAGTTTGTTTACTGTTTTTTAAGACTGGGGAGAAAAGGGTAGTGTTCAATAGAACAAACTCAAGTTCAAGCAATCGGCCACAGTTGTGTTCGACATTACTTTTAGTCTTGACTCGATTAGTAAACAAATTATAGTTTGAGATAATGGCTTAGAGCATAAAACTTCAAATTGAGAGGTTTAATGGAAACGAATTTGGTTAGTGGAAAATGCAAATGGAGGATTGCTTGTTCAGAAAGACTTGAATGTTATTTTAGGTGAGAAACCGGAAAATATGAAACCAATTGAGTGGGAAACTCTTGATAAAAATGCTAAGGTAGTTATTAGGTTGTCGTTGACAAAGGATGTTGCGTTCAACATTCTGAAGGAAACTATAGCAAAAGGTATCATGGATGCTATATCTAATATGTACGAAAAGCCTTTGGCAGTAAATAAAGTTTAATTTGAGAGCTGGTTAATACAAGATGAAAGAGGGAAGTTCAGTTTTAATGCACATCAACAACTTGATTTTTCAAGATTTGGGTCTATTGGCATCAAATTCGAGGATGAGATTCAGGCTCTACTAATGTTATCATCATTGCCTGATAGCTGGGCTGGTACTGTTACAGCGATTACTAGTTCTACTTGCGTATTCACTTTAAATGGGATTCAGGATATTATTATGGGCGAAGTCATCAGACGAAAAAATTCAGATGAATCATCTAGTGAATTACTAAATGTTTGTAGAGAAAAAAAAAGAATAACAGAGGTAGTGGGAGTAAAAACAAGAAAAGGAGCCAGTCTAGGTCTCGAAATGATGTGACTTGTTGGGATTTTAAATGGGTGGGACACTTCAGGAATCGGTGTCCGAATGATCAGAAAGAAGTTAACACTGCAACAAACTACTTAGACGATGACGCTTTAATCTGTAGCGTAGAGAGCAGTATGGATTCGTAGGTCATGGATTCTGGAGCATCATTTCATGATAACCATAGCAACGAAGCATTACAGAATCTAAAAAAAGTGATTTTAGTAAGGTAAGACTGGCGAACAATGAAGCTCTTGATGTTACAGTCATGGGTGATATCGATTTAGTTACTTCGGCTGGTTTATGGACTTTGAAAGATGTCAGGGTGATTCCTGATTTGAAAAAATAGTTGATTTCTTTCGGTCAGTTGGATGAACAAGGACATGAGGTTAAGTTCGGGAATAAGTAATGGAAAGTTGTTAAAGGTAATCTTGTCATTACTAGTGGAAAGAAAATGGGTTCATTATATATGGTTGGTTTACCGCCTGAAGGAAAGGACGCTCAAGTTCGAAAGAAGACTAAAATCTAGTTCAAAAAATCGCGTGGGTAGTAGAAGGTTTGCTTTGCAAATAAGAAACATAGAGTCATAGAAAAGATTCAGTAAATATGTATGGAAAAGTTCAAGTAAACTGGTTAGAGGATTATGAGATAGTGGAAGCATGTGTCATGCTTTAGTTAAAGTTCCTAGACGACAGTGGGTTAAAAGAACTAATATTCCATCTAATAAAATCTCTCTAGAGGATTACTTGCTAAACATGGAGAGTTTTTGTTCTTAGGGTGTTCTAGGATCTGGCTATTTGTTTCAATGGAACTGGTAGGGACGGAGAACAGGTCAGGGGTAGATATAGTCATGACTGATGTGTTGGAGCTCGAGGGTGCTTCAATGGGCCTTTAGGTTAACCGATGAGAAGACAGCTACAACCAAGAAGACGAGGAAGATTACAAGAGGTACAAGTGTTCACAGCGGAAGGCAGTTTGAAGATGATCAAGCCTCCAAGTGGGAGATTGTTGGGTTTGTGGAGTCTTGATTTAGGCTCAGATTAAAAAACAACTCAGTGGCAGATTAACTAAATTAAAGGCCTGACCCTTTTTATTTGATTGTAGCTATTAAGGTTTTCTCAGGGATTAAGTTGTAAACCCTAATTTTCCCTATTTATATTGTGTATTATTGTAGTTCCTCACGAGTAAGGAAGAAAGCAATAAAAAATATCATGGTTGTTAGCTCGTGGACGTAGGTCACATCGAACGAACCATGTTAAATCTCACGTGTTCATCTTTGTTATTATTTTCTCTCGCAGTTTGATTGTGTTTGTGTATTGATCTACACCCGGATCCCGAACTTACATGAAGTATGATTTGCAAAACATACAAGAAGAGATTTTGGTACATATCAAAACTAGATCTTATTTAAAGATTGATGGTATAGTTCACATTGATATTTATCGAAGCACAAAGACACAAGAATCAATACTAAAATCAACCTAATTTCCAGCAAAACATGAAATAGAAGAGAAGCACAGAAGTGGCACCTAAGACAGTAGATTTCCGGTGGCAGCTACGACCCAGATCGAAGGTTGTGGGTGTATCAAATCAATCCAAAGCTGAAGTTTTCAGACTTGACTAATAATAACATAGGTGAAAAACGATTACAAGAAAATGGTAGGGAGGACTGGAAGTGATTAGTACTTGAGGTATTCGAGATGGAAAGGCACGGTGGTTGACCTTATTTGCATCTAGACTATAAGTAGAGGTGTGGGAGGATGGGGTAATTTGAAAATGGAAGTCGTTTTAGTTACTACCATTGGAAGATGTAATTTCAATCAGCAGATTGAATGCTTGCTCTTGAAGGTGATTGGAATTGAATATGAAGGGATATGGTTACATATACGTTTCAATGATAGGAGGGCGAATGTGAGGTTACTGAGCTTTACACAAGCATTGATGGAGGCGATGGTGAAGACTAACATGATAACGATGGAGGGAAAGCATTTTAGTTGATTGCAAGGTAACGGTGATGGGGAGAATATGATAAGGCACGTCTCACAACAATAAACGAAATTACTATTCTACTCACATGTTTTGTATTATATAGTAGTTGAGATAATTGTAATAATATTCAACTACAATTCTTTAACAACTATAAAAGTTTTTGTGACGGTATTAAGTTTAATAGTATTTCAATGTTAGTTCAAAAATTATGTTTTTATTTTTATTTTTTCCTATTGAGCAAGCAATGAATGGTAAACCTTACCAATCATTTTTCATCTTGTGTATTAGGCATGTAATATTTTAATATATAGATTAGACATGGCATTTTTTGTAAAAAACACAACTACAATTGTATATAATGTTAATTACTTTATGATTTTAAATCAATTATTGATAATATTCTACAATTTAAATCAGGGGCGGACCTAGATAGGGTTGAGGGTTAGCCTCCGCTACCTCTCAACTTTTTACACGTAGTGTTAAAAAAATTAATGTTTTTATATAAAATTTTTTTTACGGTTTTACCTTACTCCTGAGAAAATTTTACGTTACCCCTAACAAAATTTTAAACTCAAAACTTTATAGAAAATTTTTAATTTTATAAAAATTAGTCTAATATTTTATAAAAGATATTAACTTTTATAAAAATATTATAAAACCCAATTAACATTGAAAGCCCATTTTATTAAAAAACCCAATTAATTTAAAATCGAATTTATTTTAAAACTCAATTAAAGTTGGTTAGCCCAATTATTACAAACCCAATCTAATTTAAAACCCAAATACCCAAACACACTTTCATAAAAATCGGACCCCCACCCCAAAAAAAACCGATGCTGCTCCACTGCTCCAATCCCATCCCCTTCTGATGCAGCCTGCGAATCTGCTGCTCGGGCGCTCGAGCACCGCTGCTTGGCCACCGCTCGACCATGATTCTCCGAAGAGTTGAGTGTTATTTGCAAGTTTTGAAGCCTTGAATTTTTGAAGGTATTCTTTCTACATTTTAGTTTTAAGTGTTATTTGCAAGATTTTTAGAGTAGAAGATTGATTATTTGTTATTTGGTTTAATTTTTAGGTTTTATTGACAATTAGGGATTTGTATTGAAATTAGAGATTTGAATTGTGTTATATGAATTAAAGATTAGGGATTTGAAATTAGGGATTTGAAATTTATGAATTTAAATTGTGTTATTTGTAATTGCAATTTGTAATCTTATTGTGTTATTTGAAATTGAATTAGGAATTTGAAAGATGAAAAAACAAGTTGTAGGAACGGTTTTGTCACTAAAACTTGGTTTTTCTCTCAAACTCACTAATGCTACACTCGGATAAGATGAAGTAGAGTCTTTTCTAAGAGCGGATAATAATATACTAAATAACAAAGAACACGAGGATATAGTTTTCAAGGTATTTGTATATATTACTTCTCAACTCAAAGTGTTACAAGACTCTTACAAGCATGTTTATGAGTTACAATGAGAAACTATATATACTGCTACCTACAGCCGGATATACTTTGATACCAGCTGGGAACCTATGACTAAAGCATATATTACAATGCTAGAATTAAGGTATCTTAGATAAAGTATTATCTAAGATATGATAGTCATGACATATCCATGACTTACCTATTGTTACTAACTAAAGTTAGTAACTGTACTAACTAATAAAGGTGAATAGTGAAATAAAGTATGGTCAACTACATGGCCTTTGAGAAAATGCCATGCAGTATATCAGAGCTCTGCAGTAGAGTGTCAGGAGGACCATACTTATATCTACTGGTTCATAGTAGTGTCTTCCGAAGGTTAGTTGGCTTCGGAAGAAGTTCTTCCGAAGCCACCTATACTTTGGAAGAGGATACTTCTTCCAAGCCTTGAGGACTTCATCTTTTCTTCATACTTCGGAACTCGTCTTCTGATCCTTTTCTTCTAAGTCTTCATCTTCGGAAGTGAATACTTTGTCTCCAGAAGAAGAGTGTCTCTTCGGAAGTCCATATTATACTTTACTCGGAAGAGCTCTTTTTCCTTTGGAAGTTCCATACTTAGCTTTGGAAGTCCTTTATTAGATGCACCAAAATATTCTAAGTGATTCGGTTTTAGTTGCACCAGGCTTATTCTTAATCCAACAAACTCCCCTTAGGCTGATGCTACCAAAACATCACTTGTTCCTGCTTCTCAAAGCTTTTAGCACCAGGGAAAACAGATACTTATCTTTTTTGTTTTTCCCCTGAAGTGGTGCTAAGAAGCTTGTACAAATCATTCGTAGACAGGAGATCCAGTCTGTCTTTTTGAATGATATGTACCCTTTGTTGGGTCCCTCTGAAAAGAGTTAGTTGATGGGATGTATAGTCATATTGCCATCTAACTATTGGTTCCAATTCGGGGCCTTCCTCCATTTGTAGAAACACTTTGCTTATGGTGGTTGACCTTTCCTTGGCTTCCTTCTCTTTCAGCTTCAGCTCCTCTTCAATCTTTGGTTTTATGGTTAGCTCAGCAAGATGAAGTCCACTAAGATGATTTCTGATGTGAGCAGCAGTTTTGGAGCCAGAGAGATTGGAGAATGGTTTCTCTGCTAACTCAGTAATGTCGAATCTGCTGGAGTGTAGCAGAGAGGAGGCATCCAGCCTATTGCTCTCTCCATTCTCTCTATCCACAACAAAGTTGTGAGAGGATTCATCGAACCTCCACTGGATGATTTTCTTTCTAGGCCGAGAGGTTTACTAGGAATCTTATCCCCTCTCCTAGTATCCAGTAGAGTCACCAGCCTTCTTCTTAGCTTCTTCTCTTCATCGTTTAATGAATCAGAGTTAAGACCAAGAAGTATAGAAGCCTGGTCCAGTGTTCCTCTAGGCTGATCAAGGAATTGATCTCCAGTGAGGGAACATGAAGATCTGTTAACATAAGTCAGTTTGACAGAATCTTCCTCATAAGAGATGTCACTCAGGGTTATGCAGTTGATGAGCTTCATCTTGATTGCCTTAAATTCTTCTAAGGAGAGATGTTTAGAAGGCTGAGGGGATGGTTTGGAAGTTTGTTGGGTAGGTTGTGGAGTTGTGGTTCTGGGTAGTGTTTTGGGTTTGAGGATGGGTAGTTTGGGTAGTTGTGGTGAGGAAGCTGGTATGGATACTGGTGTAGGCTCAGGTGTGTAGGGTTCAGGTTTGATGGTGAAAGGTGAGGGAATTGGTTCAGGTTGAGATTGAGTGGTTGGTTTGAAGATCATCCCCTGTACCTTTCTATACATCTCCTTCCTTTTTTCCATACGAATGTCAGCCTTGATGTCGCTGACAATTCGTTGGAGTGTCTTTTCAGACATAGGTCCCACCTGCCTACCAGAGAAGCCATGAGCCTAGAGATAGTCTTTCATCCAGGCCTTTTAACCTATCTTCTTGGCAGCAGTGACCCTAGCTTCTTCTTCTTTCTCCTTCTTCTCCTTCATCTTTTCTCTCGCACCTTTCTTTCTCTCTTTCTCCATTTGATCCTGCTCTTTGTTGAAGAGCCATAGGATCGTATTATCATTATGTGGAGATAGTTCTTAAAGAGAGAAACCTCTGGAGGTTAGGATATCCCTTTCCCTCCTGAGTTGCAGATCAGCCTCCCTCTGTTCTCTTTCTCTTTCCTCCTCCAAGGCCAACTGTGCTGCTTCTTCCCTTTGTTCAATCTACAGCATGGTTGCCTTTTCTAGCTCTACTAACTCCTCTAATGTTAGCAGGAGTATGTCTTTATTGGCAGCTCCTAGCATGATGAGCCTGCCAATAATCTCTACTCTCCTTTTGTTGCTGACTTCCTCCTGGTTTGTTGTAGCTGCTTTGGAATTGGCAGCTAGCAACTTCACAGTTGGAAGTCTACATTTTCTTTTAAGTTTTTCAATCTTCTCCTCCTCCTCAAGTTCTTCCGCGATCATTTTCTTCTTTCCTTTATTGTCTTTAGAAGTGCTTGACTTTGGTGGTTCTTGAGTGGAGGGTTCAGATTGGGATGGAGGTAGTGACGTTGTCTGAGCTAGGGGTTGGTTGAGAAGGTCCTCACTATCCACCTCAAATGCTAGCTCAAGAATTACATCTGTGATGGTTAGATCCTTGGACAGAGAGAACAGTCCTTCCACAGCTTCCATCTCAGCTTCGAAAGACTCAGATTGTTCTTCCGAGGCTTTGACTTTAGCTTCGGAAGTTTGAGGGAGTGCACTATCTGTCCTAACTCTTTCAGTTGTTGGGCCATCAGTCCTCATTTCCCCTTTGAATTTAATCTCAGGTTCCATTTGGACATTAGGTTGACCAACTTCTTCCTCAGTGGTAGAAGGTGCACTTAGCCTCTAAAGCTCTTCAGCTCCAAAGTATATCATAGCCATATCAGGGCTAGGCTGATCTAGAGAAGATCTCAATAGAAATTAGGAAAAAAGTCTATAGAGATCTCTGAGAATCCTTGAGTCTATTTGCAGTATGACTTGGAATGGATCAGGAAAGATAGTTGTAGTTAGAGCTGAAGAGGTAAAAGTTAAAACTTGGCTCTGTGGTTCCTTAGTTGTTTGTCCCTTAACACTCTCCCCCTTTTTGGTAGCATCATCTTGAGAGCTAGTTGAGCTAGAGGAAGAATCCAAGGAGACCTGAACAGGTACGTGCCTAACAGATCTCTCAATCTGTTTCTCAGCTAGTTGAGCCTTGAGACTGTCAATCTCAAGTTGCTGAGTGGCAGACCTATCCTCTAAAGTCCTAACCTTTGATTCAAGGATTGAGACTTTAGATAATAGGTCTTTAAGAGTGAGTTGCAGTCTTCCCTCATCTTCTTTTGAAGAATCATAGGGATATGAGGTAACATACCTTGTATGTTCAGCCTCACCACCAGATGTGGTTTCTTGGCACCCTGGTTTCCCTTGCGTAATGACGTCTCTATCAGAGTCATCAATAGGCATGGTTGCCGCAGATTCAGTCTCAGAGATGTTACCACTGTCCTGAAGGTCCATTAAGGTACGTTCAGTAGTGGCATCTGATTCTACATAAGTCCCCTCCACATCAGTGGGACTCACCTTAGTAAAGGCTTGCTGATGGGGGCTAGAGATAAGAGGTCCTTCTAGGCTCTGTTAATCATTAAAAGAGTGTTGTAGATCAACTTAATTGCCATGAAAAGACGTAATATCTTCACCAGTTTTCAGCAGAAGGTTTGTAAAGGATAAAGGCATTAAGCCTATGGCAGGACTGTCCCTTTATGGCTTCTCAGAGGAGTGTAGAGACTCACTCTGAAGGCTGTCAGCTTGGGTGTCTGTAAAATCTCTGAAAATCTCCCAAGAACACTAACACACGATCTCAATCACGTGAATGCGGAATGTAAACGTGATTGGATAGAAAAGAAGATTGGATTGAATCAAAACAGATGATATTTGATTGATAAACAGAAACCTATAAAAGGTCTTGTGCTATTTCGCACAGTACAGGAAGATGAATGAATGAAAAACTGCATTACAAAACGAAACTACGCTATTTATACTAAACATAGAGTTCTCGCGCGAGATCCCTTTCGCGTGGATCAAGCTTTCGCGCGACTGCAGTCTTTCGTGTGGTCTGCGACTCGCATGAATCTGGTCTTTCGCACTGGTAGCTTCTCGCGTGACTTCTTGTTGTCGCGTGGATCTGGTTATCGCACAGTATGTTTTGCCGAGCCTTGATTTATCTTCTACAATCTCCCCCTAGGCTCGGTGAAACATAATCAATCAAAGTCAACATTAGCCTTCTTGTAAGATCCAGCATAAGCATACCATTTATTTCTCAGGATCCGGTCAATCATCCATACGTACTGGCAAGATAGAAAATAAACAGACTCATCAGCTGAGATAGGACAGTGTAACAGCTTGAATAAGTCGTCTTTGCCAAACTTCATTAAGTCTGCTGGATCAATGATTCGATAAGACGTGTCTATACATCTGATCACAGCGTGACCGGAATCCTTTTCACATCTCCAAGATAGAAGTTGCTTCAATGAGTTGGGAGGAACAGGAGCATGCACGGGGACTTTTCTGATAAATTTGGGATGTTGATAGACTCGTATCTTCATAGGAGCTTTGGTATTTTCATCAATTCTTGTTGAGTCATCAATCACCTTCGATTTTGCAGTCTTAAAGTCTTTGAAATTTGTGCGCATCTCCCTTCTTATCATGGATCTCATGAGCTCAGCTTCACTGTGATTACTCTCATTGAAGAATGAAGCTTTGCCCATGGAGTATAAATCAGCAGCACGTAAAGTATGAAAGTCGTGAGTGCTCTTTAGATAATCAATCTCTCCATTTCTTCTCTTTATAACATACATCCTTTTCTCACCATCATAAGCCCAGCTAATAACGTGAGACATTTCACCATACTTTTGTTTTGGCTTTGATATAAACAGAAAGTGAGCTTCAGTAGGTGGTGGTGGTGCTTTAAACTGTAAACCTCCTCTAGTGTATAGGGCAATCTGACCAGTAGTATCTGTCTTTGCAGCATCAGTAGGAGTTGCACCACTCACAGTCTCATTTGGAATTTCTCCTTCTTCAAGATTTATGTCTTTGAAAAGCTCTTAAAGGTTATTCCCAAAAATATCTGTATACTCATTCTGCTCTTCCAGATCATCAAAAATATCAAGTTCTTCTTCAATAGTTCCAGATGAAGTTTGTTGAAAAGAATACAATTCCTTTTCATACACACTTTCTGTGGCAGGGTCTATTGGATCATATCCTTCTGGATTACTAACACTTGGTCTATTGACATTGTCAGTGTTAGTATCTTCAGCAGGACTTGAAGAAGAACCAGTAACATTTCCACCATCTCCACCATCATCTCCACCATCATTATCATCACCATCATTTCTATTATTATCTCCACTATCATTATAATCATCATTATCATCTTCATTGTCATTCTCATCATCATCATCTTCATTATCATCAGAATCAGCATAATCAACTAACTCTTCATCCTCCTGTTCTTGAATAATTGGCAGAGTGACCATGTGTTCTGGCTCAACAAAAGCCGTAGATGTGTACGCTTCAGTGATAGGTACTTCAGATGAAGTAGTAACATCCTCAATAGTCTGAACACTTTGCTGTACAGTAGATGTTTGGGCTTCGTTGACCGTTTCATTTTTAGGAACTGTCTCAGTGGGAGGTGGGCTTGGAGATCGTCTGCTAGATTCACCAACCACAGTAGTAGATCTTATGATCTGTGGCTGATGAAAGTAGGTCTGAGAGATAAATTCTCTAAGCTCGTTTAGTTGTCTCTCCAACCCAGATGAGTAGTCAAATATGTTCTTCATTTGTTGCTCAAGAGATGCCAGTCTTGTGTCTTTGATTGCTGAGTCGAGATGAATCATGTTTATCTGATTAGTCTTTTCTTCATTACTTTTCTTCAACTCTGCAATCAACTTCATATTCTCAAATTCTCTTTCTCCAGGTTCTTTATTCGTTCTTCTAAAGTAATAGCACCCGGAGTACTTGTTGATTCCTCTCTCCTCTGAAACTCAGGAGGAGTATTCAAGAGTGTGTCGACATCAAACTCCAAATTCTCTTGATGAGGTGGTGTAGAATAACCAGAGCCAGAAATATTAGCTGCTCTAGAAACAGGAACTGTTTCTGTTTCAGGAGCAGAAGAAGTCACATTTGCTGCCTGATCTTGCTCTGTCTCGGTAACAACCACATGAGTTCGTGGTCTTCTTGGTACAATTCCTCGACCTCTCTTTCTAACTGGATAATCTCTTCTTCTAGCCATCCGTTTTCTTCGTGAGGAGGTATTTGGTGACTCTTCAGGAACATAGTCAGTATCCCTGTCTTCCTCATTTGGTCGAGAAGATGTTGGAGTAGAAGGGGTTGGATCAGTTTGGATCACATAGGGAACATTCCCTATTTGATCACTAGCAGTCTCGGAACTGGAAGCAGAATGAACAACTTCTTCCATTCCTCCTTCACGTGTAGGCTCATCTTCAAAAAGCTTCTCAATCTCTTCATCAATATTATCTCTAGTAGTAGAAGTAGAAGCACCAGCTTGTGCCTCATCAGTATGAGCACCACCTTCTCTAAACTCATCAACATTTTCTTCAATCTCAGCAAATCTGCCAATCTTCGCAAAACTTTCACCAGAGCATTTGTTTCCTCTGGCTCCAGTAAGATGAGTAAAAATCTCCTTCTTAATTGTCTGAACAACGTATTTAGGAGATCTCTGAGTGGCAAGCTCAGGAAATGCATCGTTAATGATCAGCTGAATGAACCTGGGATACATGATAAACTTTCTCCCTGGATTGGCAGTAGCATTTTTTACCATCTCTTGAAATATCACGCAAGAAATGCTGAATGGAATGTCATCCACCAGAGAAACTAATAAGGATCCAAATACAGCACTAAGACTATCCATCCCAGCCTTCAAATTACTCAAACAGTGAATTACCACATGAAATAAATATTCCAATATGGTGGTAACCACTTCTTCTCCAAACTAGGATATCTATACTCATAACCCATCCGAGATAGACAATCCATGACTACATCATCATCTAATCTTGTTGGTGCTCCCTCTTGGTCATTAAACAGAAGAACTCTGTTTAGTATGGCTTGAGAAACTATCAACCTTTTATCCTTCACAGTGGCTGTAATAATCTGGTTTCTAGCTTCGTCCTTTTCTAGAGCAGCAGTGCTCCAGAAAGAATCTATCAATTCAGAATAAATGGCTGGATCAGCAGAAATAGAATAAACAATCCTTGAGTTCTTCAGCCCTTCAATCATAGAAGAAAATAATTCCTTCCCTTCTGGAACTTCATCCAAATATGCAACACAATTATGATTCTTGTTAAAGATCATTTGTGCCATCTGCATTGTCACAAAAGAAAATCAGAATTAGAACACCTTTTGAATATAACTTAACAATGCCAAATGAGTTGAAACACTTAGAACAAGTTGAACAAAACTTTACACTTAGGAAATATTATCACTAGTAAACAATTAATCATCTCAAAGTTTAGTCACTTGTGAATATATGTACTACACTTAGAGTTTAGCATTAAAATGTTATTGTGTACAAGTTCATTGGAGAAACAGCAGCATCAACACTTAAAAAAAATTTAAGCTTTCTGTTATGCGAAAAGCAACTCGCGCGAGACTGAACAATATGCGAAATGTTTAATTCATGCGAAAATCAACTTTCAAGCGAAAGTTAAATTTCACGCGACAACATGGGTTTGGGCGAAAACATAGTTCACGCAACAACTGAGTTCAAGCATAACTTTGTATTTCATGCGAAACCAAGATCCAAGTGCGAGAACTAAGTTCACGCGACAACCTTGAGTCACGCGAAAATCACTTTCATGCGAAACCTAAGTTTCGCATCTGTTCAGTTTCTGTGCGATTCGCACAACTGAGATTTTCAAATTAACCTTTCAAACATCGATTTTAAACCATGAAAAATATATCATTGCTGTCGCCTAGGTCTATTAGGTTAATTTCATTCATTAATTTCATCATTTAAGTCCATTTATTCAGATTTTAAGACAAGGATGTTAAGTTCCCCTTAGTTTTTCAGATCTACAGTAACCATATCAACTGAGTGATACCTTTACAGAACAATCTGAGCGTAGTGATGACTAACTAAGACACACAATCACAAAAGAAGTGAGAAGATGACCGATTTTTATATATGCGAAAATAGATTTCGGATGATGTGCGATTAGGGTTTTCGGGTGTGAGATTAAGCGAAAAGTGATTTTGTTCTTTTCACCGTGACTTTTATACCCCTGAGTAGTCACGCGAAAAGCCAGTTTCGCGAAACATCCATTTTCGCATGACTTTCCCTGTCACGCGAATAAATTATTTTAAAAAATTTTCAAATTGTTTCAAACTTTTAAATCCTTTTATTTTCAATGAATTAATGTCAACATAACATGTTATCTACCAAGTGATCAATTTAGCTTAATGAATCTTCAATTTTCAAATATTTTTCTTGTTATTTATTTGTCTTAAAACAAAACACTATAAAAGTAAAATAAAAACAAACACTTACATACAAAATAACAAAAGAATGAAAACAATTTAAGGATCAAGATCGGATTTGCTTGTTTTATAAGAATTTTCATAATGAGATCATATAGTTCTTTTGTCAAGTTAAGACTCTGTCCGGCTTTATTTAAAACAACTGGTTAAGTTGATTGTCAATATCTGTTGTCCACTTTAAACTTATACTTCATGTTTTACTCAGAAACATAATGAGTGATATATATCATGTTTTGTGTTGATTTAATATAAGTCAGTGGATCCCACAATCAGAACTTCTGTAGAATTATTATTATCCTTCAAGACACTATTGAGATTTTTCAAGTCACCCCAATTTGACTTAAACCATGCATTTGATGATCAGTGATACCATTTATTGTAATCCTAAATATAACTATTTGAGCATAACTAGCCTGAGAAATATTTCTTAACCCGGAATATTAACAAGTTTAAGGACTTACTGACCGCCATCCGGACTTACGTCTGCCCTCTCAAGATGTTTAGGACTTACAAGCCATTCGGACTTACATGCCCCATCTTTCGATTTTGCCTTCCAAAGTTTAAAAAAAATATTCTCAAAATAGAAAATAAAAAATAGATACCATATAGTATGTATGTCTTTTAGACATATCTTTTGATTTGTTTGTGCTTCTTGGCATCTTATATCCTATATGGCCTTTGTTGTTGGCATCTTTTTGCTCAATTATTTTCTTTTTGTATTTTTCTCTTTTTGTTTCTTTTTGTATTTTCTATCTTTTATATATACATATATATAGTTATGATAATTACTGAATCAATCATATACAGGCTTGAGTATGACAAGATTATATCTCTCAGTCTGTGTTAGAACATTTTTGACACAGAATCCTGATATGTTCCCCACTAAATCATATTTCTTTAATTCAAGTGTAATCACTCAATTATGATCTTTTCATTTCTGAAAGCAAAGCCTATCGACATATCAAACATAATCCAAGTGTATTTGTATTTAAGCCTTTGAAAGTACTTATACTCGTTTTGAACTTTGTAATATCATTTCTCATTTTAAGTATGAAAATTTCCTTTTTTTTTTTATTTTTTATTTTGGCAATCCTTTGATCTTAACTCCCCCTAAGACCAAAAATATTTTTCAGAACTTGTTTTTCTAATTTTCTCCCCCTAAAATTGTGATTGTTCCTTTAATAAAAAGAAACAATTGCAATTTTATTTGTTATTATAAAAATGAAAAATCTTTTTGTGAAGATTCATTAAACCAATTTATCCAAAGTTAATCATTCCCAATGATTGCACAAGGAAATCAAATCGAGAATGATCAAACGCCTTAGTAAATAAGTCAGCGATATTTTCAGTTGACGGCACTTGTTTTAGGTGAATAAGTTTACGATCAAAACAATCGCGGATAAAATGGATGCGGATGTCAATGTGTTTAGTTTTTGAGTGTTGAATGGGATTTTTCACGATGTTTAAAACTGCCGTGTTATCACACCAAATTGGTGTGTCATAAATGTTGAGGCCATAATCGAGAAGTTGTTGCTGAATCCAGACAAGCTGGGAACAACAACTCGAAGCAGCCACATATTCAGCTTCGGCAGTGGATGTGGAGACAGTGTTCTGCTTTTTACACTGCCAAGAAATGAGTCGGTTACCCAAGAATTGACATCCTCCTGTGGTCGATTTCCTGTCTAAGTTACAACCACCATAATCACTGTCAGTATAAGCAAATAAATTGAAATCGGAATTTCGAGGATACCAAAGACCAAGTTTAGGTTGACCCTTGAGATACTTGAAAATCCGCTTGACAGCTTTCATGTGTGAGTCTTTTGGATCACTCTGATAGCGTGCACACTGACAAACAGGGAACATGATATCCGGCCTGCTTGCAGTTAGATACATGAGGGAACCAATCATCGATCTGTAAAGATGTTGATCAACTGATTCGCCTAATGGATCCGGAGTAAGAGTAGGACGAGAAGCCATTGGAGTTGGAGCTACTTTGGAATCTTGAAACTTGTATTTCTCAAGAATTGTCTGAACATACTTTTCTTGATGAATGAGAATACCCGTCTCAGATTGAGTAACTTGAATACCCAAGAAAAATGAAATTTCTCCAAGTGAACTCATCTCAAACTTCTTCTTCATCACTGCTTCGAACTCCGTGCACATACTATCATTTGTCGAACCAAAAATGATATCATCGACGTAGATTTGAACCAAAATGATATCATCGCCTGATTTTCGTATGAATAAGGTTTGATCAATTGCACCTCTTGAATAACCATTTGCAAGCAAATGTTCAGTCAGAGTTGCATACCAAGCACGAGGTGCTTGATGTAAACCATATAAAGCCTTATCCAACTTGTAAACATAATCAGGATGATCTGGGTCTTCAAATCCAGGAGGCTGACAAACATAGGTTTCTTCCTTCATTTCTCCGTATAAAAACGCAGTCTTAACATCCATCTGGTACACCTTGATGTTCATGTATGAGGCAAAGGCTAGGAATATGCGTATTGCTTCTAGTCTTGCAACTGGAGCATACACTTCCTCATAATCTAAGCCTTCAACTTGATAAAATCCCTGTACCACAAGTCGTGCTTTATTCCTAACTATAACACCCTTTTCATCCGTCTTGTTTCGAAAAATCCACTTTGTTCCAATCGGAAGCTTATCCTTTGGAAGTTCAACAAGATGCCAAACATTGAGTTTCTTGAATTGCATCAACTCATCTTGCATTGCTTCTATCCAGCTATTTTCCTTGAGCGCCATTTCCACATTCTTGGGCACTATTTGTGATAGAAAGCAAGCATACAGACATGTGTTGATTGCTCCTGATTGACTTCTGGTAATTACACCTTCGTGCAATGGACCAATGATTGCTTCAGTTGGATGAGTTTTATGTATTCTCAATTGAGGAATCTCATCTGCAACCATTCCATCTTCCAAATTTGTAATATGTTCAACATTATCATGAGCTTCTTCAGAGTGTTGAGATTGATACACAATAGTTTCTTCAAGTGTGTCATCTGAAACATGAGTTTCAGAAGCAGTAGACACATTTGGAGATTCTTCAAATGGAACTTGAATGATTTCTATAGGTGTATGTATAGTCTCTGATGAAGATGAAGATAATGGAGAACTTAAGACTTCTTCCAAATCCTGAGTAGAAATTTGTTCTGAAGAGACATCTAATGACTCAGAACATGCAGATACAAGTACAGAATTTGTAGGAATATCTTTGGATGATGAAGCACTAGCAGAATCATCAGATATCAAAGATGAAAGATCCTCAATGATTTTGTTGTCCAAGGAGATTGCTGGAGAAGTAGAATCTGCATATGAAGATTTAGAAATTTTAAAATTTATGAACAAAGATTCATAATCATAAACCCAGGAAGGAGCTGAACCTGCATCAGTTATGTTAAGCTCGTGCCAATCAATGTTATATGACTCGACTATTTGTCTAGTTCTTTTATTATAAACACGATATGCAACCTTATTGGCAGCATATCCCACAAAGTAACATTCATCAGCCTTTTCAGAAAATTTTGAAGATGATTCAGTTGTATGCAACAAAGTGCAACAACAACCAAAGGCTTTAAAATATTTAACTTTGGGTTTGTGATTATAAAAGATTTCATATGGAGTCTTATTTAATCTTTTGTTGAGTAACACACGATTCTGAACATAACATGCAATATTTACTGCTTCTGCCCAAAAGAACAAAGGTAATTTGGCAGCAGAGATCATTGTTCTAGCAGCTTCAATTAATGTCCTATTTCTTCTTTCTGCAACCTCATTCTGTTGTGGAGTGCCAGCAGCACTGAATTGTCTGGCAATTCCCTTGGATTCACAAAACTCATTCAGAGTTTGATTGCAAAACTCTGTCCCATTGTCACTTCTGATGCATTTTACCTTTTTCTCTGTCTGATTCTCCACCAAGGTAATGAATTTGATCAATAGATGTGGAGTTTCATCCTTAGATGCTAAGAAAAACACCCAAGTAAATCTTGAAAAGTCATCAGTAATAACCAAACAATAAGATCTTCGACCCAAACTTAGAACACTCACTGGACCAAAAAGATCCATGTGTAAGAGTTGTAAGATTGATTCGACTGAGTTATGTGCAACTGGTTTGTGAGGAAGTTTATGTTGTTTACCTTTTGAACATGACAAACAATGTTCAGTTAAATGATATTCTTTTTCAGGTAAACCAATTACATGATTTCCACGTACAAGTTTGTTCATGTTTTTAAGATTGACATGACCTAATCGACGATGCCATAACATGGAATCATTCTCCGAGGCTTTGGATAATAAGCAAGAGGCTGTTACCAAAGAATTAGAACAATGCATATCAAGAAGATATGTGTCATTGTCTTTCGGAGTCCTCATCAAAACCCATTCTTCTGGAACAACAAAACCTGGTTTTAATATTAAGCATTCGTTATTAGTAAAGTGTGTTGAATATTCTTTGTCACAGATTTGAGACACACTTAGCAGGTTATGTTTTAATTCCTCAACAAAATTAACATTCTCAAAACTCAGGACGCCATTTGTAACTGTACCACGTTTTGTAATACGTCCTCCTCTATCTCCTGCGAATATCACTCTCCCTCCGTTGTATGATTGCACATCTTGTAGTAATGATAAGTTACCCGTCATGTGTCTTGAACAAACGCTATCTACATGCCATAGACTTTCAGTAGTCTTTTGCGGTTGTCCCTGCATGCGTAACAAATTACTTAGATTTTGGTACCCAAGTCAAACATGACTTGAGCACATTCTGAGTTGCAGCAAGACAAAATGATTTGATATGATTATATTTGGTTTGCATATCAGTCTTTTCATTTATGCTCTTAATCTTGACATTTGCCTTTATATCATTAGTCAAATTCTTATCCCTTTTGATATGAAAATCATTAACAATTGTAGATTTCATATTATTTGAAAATTTTCCACGAGTGAAAAACAGTTTTCTATTATGAGAAATAGAATTATGAAATCTTTGTTTACTTAATGATTTTTGTCTAAAAGGACAATTATTTGCTAAATGATTTGTGTTTTCACACTGAAAGCATCTCTTTTGTTGTGTGTGGAAAACAAACTGTGGATGACAATTATGAAAATTGTCATAAAAACCAAAGTCAGATTGACTAGGTTTAACTTTCTCCACAGTCTCTCGAATCTTTGTCTCGTTTGACAATTGCAAATTCATCTTTTGCAGATTCGAGGAAATTGAAGAATTATGACCACTTTTGATTGTAGATTTGGCAGTTTTGACTTTTGGAATTGGTGGTGTTGAAACAGAAACAGTCTTTGATTCCGCTTTAATAGGACCAGACTTTGAATTTGCTGGATGAGGACCAGGCTTTGAATTTGTTGGATGAGGAACAGGCTTAGAATTTGTTGGATGAGGACCAGGCTTAGATATACGGATTGGTGCTGGAGAAGGACCAGGCTTTTGAATGTTCAGATTAAATGCAGAAGAATCATTCACATGCAAATCTGGGCTACATACATCTTGATTCACAAGGTTAGCATTATAATGTAGTTTATTTTTAAAGAATCGAGAATTCGTTTCTTTAAAAATATGATCTTCATTTTCAACTATTCCTTTTGAAACAAATCTATTTTTAAAATCCTTTTCCATTCTTTCTTTCTGATTTACCCTTTGATTTGCATTCAAATTATAAGTGCTATTTGATTTCAACTCATTCAAAACAACATTCTTTTCATTTCCTGACAAGTTTTGTTTACAAGCTGATTGTGAAACGTTTACATTTTTATTTTTCAAACATTCATTCTCATTTTCTTCCTCACTCTCACTTTCCCAATCTTCAACCAACCCATCCACCTTCATTTTATCTGCAAAAAGATTTTCAGGTGATTGTTTAGGTTTGGGTACTATGATAGGATCAACAGATAAATTTATTTTGACAGAAGGTTTTAAGTCTTTAGATGGAGAAAATCCAATTCCATAGACCATATCAGAATCACAAATGTTATCAGATGATGGTAAACATGAGTAATCATGATTAATTGGAGGAGCAATGTTAGAAAATCCAACACCACACTTTCCTCCTTTGATCTTCTGAGTCATTTGTGACTTGATTATTCCTTCAACCATTGTTGATGAAAGTTCAAATTTCTCAACAGTCAATTTAACCGTGGCTAATTCACTGTTGAGTCGATTAATTTCTAGAGCGAGTTCATTGTTTCTATTTGTCAAGTCATTATTAGTACATTCTTTATCATGAAGATTTAATTTCAAATTATATATTGTTTTGTTTAAACCTTCAAGTTTTTCTTTAAAAATCTTTTTATTTGACTTGTGTTTGCTAGCTTGATACTGAAGTTTTTCAACTTCAATTATCAGGCTTTCATTGTGAACTCTGTATCTTTGAACTTTCTCAACACATGCATTTTTACATAAACTATCATATACCTTTGGTTCAGAAGTTTCCCCTTCTGTTTTCTCTGCCGTCTTGACCATGAATGCTTTCATTTCTTCAGCTGGTTCTTCCACTGGAGCACTAGCAACAGTCTTTGGATCAATGCATGGACTTTTGACTGTGAGCTCAACAGTGTATTCATCATTCACACTTTCTTCTTCAGCAACCTTTTCAATCTGATCTTCCTTCACAACATTCTCCTTATCTTCTACCACTTTCTCATCCTCTATTTCAACTTTCTCCTTCTCATCTTCCACCGTGGCAAACAAACCCTCCAACAAATCATCAGACACGAATTCAGCAAACAAATTTTTTTCCTCTTCTGGTTCTGGAACAATCTTAGCAACAAAAGCAGTAGACAAATGTAAATCAAGAGCCTCCATTTGATCAGACCAGTCATATTCAGCATTAGTTTGAGAAACTAGTGCTTTAGTACCACCAGAAGTACTTGCTTTATCCTTCTTTGGCTCTATCTCCACAGTCACCATCTTCTTCGGGCCTTCATTTTGACCAGTTTTTGGTTCAGTACACTCTCTGGCGAAATGACCTGGTTTGTCACAGTTGTAACACCTCAGGTTAGATTTATCAAAACCAATTTTGCTAGAATTGTTAACGCCAAACATTTTCCTCCCAGTTCTTCTAGCAAAATTCTTTGCCCTGTAAACTACCATGGCCATTTGATACTTGATGTCATTCTCTTCAACATCATCCGGATTAACTTGTTGAAGATCATCAACAAGAACATTAGGAGCAGTAAGTCTTCCGGCCATGAAAGCTTCATAACTCGACATGAAAGTGGTGAAAAGAGCAAGATGCTCCTCAGCAATCTGAACAGTTTGTTTTGATGGACTAGTGGTAGCAACATAAGCATGTTGACCACTCTGAGAATCTTGAGATTGAGAGACTTGTTGATGGATGATGGGGGAATAATGTTGAGCAGCTGGAACATGAACTTGGTGGTTTACTGCTGATTGAATAAAAGAAGATGCTGCACTTCCTGATTGTTGTTGCTGACACATCTGCGTATAACTGACATAGTAATTCGGATTACTAGCCATCTTTGCATATAGAGCAGTTCCTTCAGCACCCAGAGAACTGAGATGATTAGCAGCTCGCTGCTTATCATCCATAGCATAAGACTTGATTGTTGAGATGAGATCTGTCAACTGAAGAGTATACAAGTCTTTGGTTCTCTTTATCAATGTACAGTTGTTGTTCCAACTGTAAGGAAGTGAGTTTAGCAACTTTTTGTTCACAGTGATGGGTTCCAGAGTAATACCCGCACTCTTCATTTTTGTGACCAGTCTAACAAACCTGGCCATCTGAACTTCCAGCTCTTCACCAACAATATGATTGAACATGTTGAACTCTTGATTCAACATATCCTTTTTGCTCTCTCTCATGTCTTTATTGCCCATAATCTGAGATTCCAGAGCATCCCAAAGCACTTTAGCACCCCTAAACTCTTGAAATTTTTGTGAGATCTCAGTAGTAAGAGCCATTGTGATGGCAGCATACGCTTTATCATCAAGTTCCAACCTCTTGATGTCATCTTCATCCCACAAATGTTCAGGTTTCTGAACCATTTCACCTTTATCATTTTTGTACAATGGAATGTAAGGACCATACTGGATATATCTCCACATCTTTGGTTCCGTGTAGATAACATATCTCTCGAATCGGAAAGCCCAATCAGAATAATCATCTTCACAGAGAAGCCTCGGTGGCTTGTTACCAGTACCAATCTCAGTGTCTAGATGAAGTGAAGCAGTAAGATGCTTCAAATTCGGTGTAGTTGAAGCCATAATGATCAGAAAAATCAAAATTCTGGTGTTCGTGCGAAAATAGAACACGTGCGAAAAGTGATTTCGCGCGGGCAATTTTTCGCGCGAGAGAACACTTCGTGCGAAAATCCAATATACCTACTTATGCGAAATCGCATAAAAAGGTGAAAAACTGTCTGAGCGAAAAAACAGTTTTTCGCACGCGAAAACCTTCAGTTTCACGCGAAAATAGTCAATTTTGTGCAGAAACGAATCTTCAACAGTTCGTTCAAGCGATAACCACTTCCAAATCAATGAATATTTCTGATTGAACCCATTTTAATCCAATTTTAATGAATTTTAAGTCAATTTTAATCAAGATTAAGCTTAAAGTCCACTAATTACGTTCAATTAGGTCCAAATCAGTCCAAATCTTCCACAATTGAGCAGCATAACTTTGCCATTTCAGAATCTAAGGTAATCGATGATGAATTCTTCAAAAATCAAGTAGAACACAATCCAATTCTTCTCCAAATCGTGGTTCAAGAGCCTAATGCTCTGATACCAATTGTAAAATCTCTGAAAATCTCCCAAGAACACTAACACACGATCTCAATCACGTAATGCGGAATGTAAACGTGATTGGATAGAAAAGAAGATTGGATTGAATCAAAACAGATGATATTTGATTGATAAACAGAAACCTATAAAAGGTCTTGTGCTATTTCGCACAGTACAGGAAGATGAATGAATGAAAAGCTGCATTACAAAACGAAACTACGCTATTTATACTAAACATAGAGTTCTCGCGAGAGATCCCTTTCGCGTGGATCAAGCTTTCGCGCGGCTGCAGTCTTTCGCGTGGTCTGCGACTCGCATGAATCTGGTCTTTCGCACTGGTAGCTTCTCGCGTGACTTCTTGTTGTCGCGTGGATCTGGTTATCGCACAGTATGTTTTGCCGAGCCTTGATTTATCTTCTACAGTGTCGGGCTCATGGGTTTGAGACTGAGGAGACTCAAGACCCATATTAAGGTTAATTGTAAGGATGGTAAGACCTCAGACTGAGTGGGAGCCCATTGTTCCACTCTAGTCTTTTTGGTTTGAACAGGAGGGGCTTGTTCAATCAGAGTAGATTGAACAAGGGTTCGTCTAGGGCGTCTTTGATATGTGATTTTGATGGGGTGGGAAGAAAGTTTTGGCAACGTGAGGGTAGGTGCTGGTGTGGGTTCATCACCTATGGGGTTAACAGGGATGCCACTAAGAGCTATTTGCTCAATCATACCTGGACACAAAGCGGTATGTCATCCTATGAAATTGGTGGACACTTTTTTCAAAATCTTAAAGATGGTCGGCCTCATTTGAGGAATAGTTAGAGCAGCTGCACAAACAAGCTGACTCTGTTCCAGCTCACAGTTAATTATGTGCTGAAGAAACCTGGGATACATGAAGAATGTCTCCCGCTGAAGGTTTCCTATGAGATTGGTCAGCACAAATCGTGAGTAATTGAAGCGAAGGCTTCTCACCATTCCATGAACTAGACACCCTAGTTCGTATGGAATTTGATCCCAACCCCCAGATTTGTTGGATAGACAGTGAAGAACGACATGCAGCAGGAACTTCCAGCTGTAGGAGAAGTTAAACTTGTAGACTGTAGACCTGCTAACATCTCCACCATATCCCATTTGGATGTAAGTATTGTCCAAATCTGTTTTGGGGAACTCTGTGGGTGCACCATCATCATGAAGCTTGAGATGCTCCCTAATGAGTTGTTCAGTAATGACCAACTCCTGTCCATAGATGGTCGATCTTATTACTCGAGCCCCATTCAAGGTTTCAATCTGACCATTTTCCTAGAATTCTGCCATATGATTTGAGTAAACGGTAGGGTTAACGGTTAAGGTAGTGTAATAAGATGATTGGGTAAGAAAGGAAATGATATCTGAGAAGTTAGCATCTCTTGAAGAATCAAGAAATATGACTTGATTGTGCTAAGGATTGAGTGCCATTGAAGAAAGTTTTTTTGGAAGATGAATTTGAGCTTGGGTAAATTGAAGATGAGAGAAATTTTAGGGCAGTATGATTTTGGTAAGAGGATGAAAATGAGGCGGTAAGATTAGTTTTTTTATTTAAATATTCCGACATCATTAACAAAATCTTTACCTTTTACAGAGTGGGGCCCAAAAGATTTCTGTTACACAGTTAGGTCTTTCTTCCGAGTACAAATCATTTCCAAAGGTAATTTATCTTCTGAAAGAAACTTCTTACTTCCGAAAGTAGTGTTCTATTTTCTAGAGTAAAAATTGCTTTCCGAATGGAGAGTTTTGATGAGTGTCGGAAGTAGATCTGATGTGGAATAAATCGCTTCTTTCGAGACTAAAAACTCTTCCGAGAAGAAAAATTATCTTGGAAGGAATTTGCTTTGAAAGATATGAGAACATCTTCCAAAGGTTAATTCCTCATCAGCAGAATTTGGACTCAGTGAAAATTTCAGAGAGAGATCTTTTGTAATAGGGCTTAGATTGAATTGACATATAACATTACATATTCTAAAAGGTTTTCCAAAAGAGGTAAGCTAATCAATGTTTATCATCCCAATGGCTGTAATGGGATATTTAAATCTCTGTTCATCAAAAGCTTGAGTGAACAAGTCAGCATATTGTTCATTTGAGTCAACTTTGATTAGCTTAATTAGATTTTTCTCATGAATATCTCAAATGAAATGATACCTGACATCAATATGCTTTGTCTTGGAGTGCTTCACAGGATTTTCGGTGATGGAAATAGCACTATTGTTGTCAATGTGGATAGGAGTGCGCATAAAGTTGAATCCATAGTCTAACATCTGGTTTTGAATCCACAGCAGCTGAGCAAAGTAACTTGTAGCAGTAATGTATTCAGCTTCAGCAGTGGATGTAGATACACAAGATTGCTTTTTGCATTGCCATGAAATGATCCTTCCACCAAGAAATTGACATCCCCCAGATGTTGAATTCTTGTTAATGTTGTAGCCACCATAGTCACTGTCAGAGTATCACTACAAAAAATTGTCATACAGTGACACACAAAAAGTGTCACAGAATACCCAAAAAGTGCCACTAATAGCCCCTATATTTTTATGTGGCACACAAAAAAAGTGCCACTAGAAGCAGTGCCACTAAAGCCATTTAGTGGCACTTTTTTATGTGCCACCCAATCTTGGGAAGATCTTTAGTGGCACTTTTATTTTTGCCATAATATTAATTACAAAATATCTATACCAATTTAGTGGCAGGATTGTTTTTGCCATAAATTTAAAAAAAGGCTTTTGTGGGCACGAATATTGTGGCAATAAATGTATTTCTAGTTAGAGATAAATGATGGTTTTAAATCATTTCTAAATTATAATTTAAGATAAAATGGAAATGAAAAACACTTAAAATTACCTGATCATAACATAGATTATGGTTTCAATCCAAAACATGTTCCAATGTTAACGAACAAATACATAATAAGTTCCAAACGTATTTCAAGTGTTTACAAACAAAATAAATATGATTTTTTCAGTTCGTCAACTCTATTCCAAGTAATCCATGAATGTTGTTATCTCTACTGTACCAACACTTCACATTTTGTCAACTCTTCCTTCATCATCATGACTTTTTGAAGATGATATTTCATTACTAGATGAAGAACCAACACGAGGGACCTAAAAAATACAAAGTAATGAAAATAGATGTTAATATAAAGTAGTAGGGACGAGCAACTATATATAAGGACCCAAAATTATGTGTACATAAAGTAATAAACTGGTCAAACAAGTTAAGTTGTACATGTAGTAATAAACGGGTCAAACAAGTAAAGCTATGCATATAGTAATAAACAGGTCAAACAAGTAAAGTTATGCATATAGTAATAAACGAGTCAAATAAGTAAAGCTATATATATAATAATAAACGGGTCAAACAAGTAATACGTGTAGTGATAATGGTTCAAACAAGTAAAACTATGCATATAGTAATAAACGGGTCAAACAAGTAAAGCTATGCATATAGTAATAAATGGGTCAAACAAGTAAAGCTATGCATATAGTAATAAACAAGTCAAATAAGTAAAGCTATATATATAATAATAAACGGGTCAAACAAGTAATACATGTAGTGATTAATGGCTCAAACAAGTAAAACTATGCATATAGTAATAAATGGGTCAACAAGTAAAGCTATGCATATAGTAATAAACGGGTCAAACAAGTAAAGCTATATATATAATAATAAACGGGTCAAACAAGTAAAGCTATATATATAATAATAAACGGGTCAAACAAGTAAAGCTATATATATAATAATAAACGGGTCAAACAAGTAATACATATAGTGATTAATGGCTCAAACAAGTCAACAAAACTCAACGTCACGGGTCAAACAAGTAATACATATATGGTTAGGAAGGAGGGTGCAATTTGTTTTATTGAATGGGGTTTGTTTTTGATGATGAGATTAATGGTGTTTTGGGCTGATCTGATTAGTGCAGGGGCTGCACTAAGACGATGTTGCAGGGCCTGGTTTTGCAGCTATTTTGTTACTGGTGATTATTGAGTGATGGCTGCAGGGGCTGTTTTGCAATAGGATGCAACAGGGGTGGTTTTGCAGCTATGTGTTTCAGCTAAGTGCTTCATAAATGTTAATTGGAGTTGGTGTTATATTCCTTTAGGCAACAAAAAATAGTTCTTTATTATGCATAGTTTGATCCAAAATCTTTACAAATTCCATTGATTCAAGTGTTTGTGGACCTACAAAGTTATGCATATAGTAATAAACGGGTCAAACAAGTAAAGCTATGCATATAGTAATAAACGGGTCAAACAAGTAAAGCTATGCATATAGAACAATTAACAATACCTAGGTTGATCATTAAAACATATATGGTAATAATCTTCACAAAATTATTAAAATTTGTTTGGTCATGTATGTAAGTACCTGTATGTTCGTATCACTGAGAACTGTAGACAAGTTTGCATTGGGGATATGTTCTTGGATAATGTTCATCATCACATTCACAGCACTCTGTAGCTGATGAATAATTTGTGAATTATTCGGAGAATTGTCATTACTTTGTGTGGCCGGCATCCTTCCAATTAATTGAACATACCCTCTTTTCTCTGGGCCTTTAACTTTTGAATAGTCATCTTTAGTAAAATCATCCAGATCTCCTGGTATGGTTGTAGAGTCCCTTGCAATAGCTTTCAATGAACTCTAAATAGATAATAATGTAGGTGAGCATTTCTAATTATTATTTCTAAAGTAAACATGGACATGATAAATAGGAACATTTTATTATGTAAAAATGCATTACCACAACTCTAGCAGCTTCATCATCTACATAACTTCCATCTTTACGAGTTCATGTTGTTATATACATTTCTCCTCTTGTTGGGTACACACCATCATTCTTCATTGCCTATAATTTATGTTTGATGGTTAGGAAGAGAGTTCAAAAGAATGTATAACAATAATATCAAAATATAACAAGATTAATACCACTTCATGAGCAAGTCTAGCAAATGACTTTGTCCCAGTTACATGAGGTTCCTTCATCTTTGAGCGGCTTGATCGTTTTTTAGCACATGTATTCTATAGTAATTGGTATTTTAGCACATGACAAGAAATCATACAAAATAAAATGAGAAAATAAAATGGAAGGCGTATTGAAATAAAATGATTCAAACTAATTTTTTAAGCAAATTGGAAACTAGAAGGCGTATTGAAAATAAAATCAGAAATTGGTATTGCTACCTGAAATTCTGGAGTGAACCAACGAGTAACAAGTTCTTTAAGTTGAGTTGCATTCACTCTATCATCATTACTAGTTTGTTGCGCCACAATTTCATCAATACTGAGGCTTGGATCATATCCACGTGACTTTGATATACCTTTCCATGTTCTCCATTTTTTTCCCATGCTATGCAATATCCATTTTTTAATCTGACTTGTTTCATTCGGATGAAAAGTAAATTTGGACTACAAATACAAATTACATATATATTAGTGTATAACTCTTACCTTAATGAATTTACCCTTATAAAGTAAATTAAAAGACATACTTTAACAAGTGAATACATATCCTCTTTTTGTTGCATAGGAACCTTTCTCCAGTCAGAATATTCAATTGATACATGCTCGACCATCCTTACAAGTGTCCCATGGTACTGAACAAGTTCTTTACCTGTATCCCCCACTGGCTTTCCATACGTGTTAAATATGACAAGTATTCTTTCATTACTGTTCATCTTCCATATTTCCGCCTTCTGTGTATAACCTCTAACCTTTTTGGGAGCACCTAAGGAAGTTTCGATAAAATAGAACAAATAAATGACATCAAAACAATATCACAAATAACTTCAAGATTTAGTTTGGGATGCATGTTATAATACTTATACACAGAAATCCATTTTGAATAGGTCGTAAAAACCAAAAGTTGCCTAAACATGATCCTACCATAATATTAACAATTGGGTTTTTACCTAAAGCAGATGTGAAAAATTAATTCTAACAGATGCTGTTGCATTTTTAAAAATAAATTAAGAGCAGAACCTATTGTTTTTTCATTGTAAGGGCCTTGTAATTGTTCTTGAACATTGTCATGAACTTCCATTTGTGCATCATGTTGATTATTTGTATGTATCATATCATCCATGTCTTCATACTCATGATCTTGATCAATATCATCTACTTCAATATCCGCTCTGTTACCTCCTTAAAGCATAAAATAGTAGTAATTATTATAAAATTTACTTTTAATTGAATAAACTTAAATCAATGAAATAATACCTTGAAATATATGATCATCCTCATCATCCTCCTCATCAACAAGAACCAACCTTCTTTTTGCTCCTCCTTTATTACCTCCGACTATTTCACTCGTGTTCAGTTTTGTTCTAATTGATGTTGATGGAACCTTTTGGGTGACATTTGAAGCAAGCACTAGATGCAGCTTCTTTAGATTAACCACTCTATTGCTTGACATTGGTGAGATAAATTTTGGAGGTTGTTGCTATAAAAAAAATTATTTTCATTAGAAAATATGTGTATCTAGAATAAAATAAATAAAGTTTTGATAATTAAATTACCTTTTTGAGTACAACATTTCTACCAGATTGTTTGTCATCACCCATATCTGGAATATAGTCTACATCCCCAGCATGAACATTTTGTTTCACGTTTTTTTTCTTCATAATTTGACTTTGTGCCAAACTTGTCATAGATTTCACAATGTTTTTAACTCCTAGCTCTGCTAGACGTTTTTCGTTCTCTTGAACCCTCAATTCTCAACTTTTCTCATACTCATTAACTTCTCTTAATATATTCTGATTGTTCTTGCTTTGGTTTGTCATTGGAACTGATCAAAGTCATTTTTATTGTTAACAGATAATGCAAAGAATAGCAATTTTAATAAGAAGAAATACGTACCTTGTTCGTTTGTTGACCAAAATTTTTGAGAACTTGATCGATCACCTTGAATTTCACCGGTATGAAGACCTTGAGTTTCAAAAATACATGCAATATGAGTGTCGTTATTTACGACATAAGATTAAAATAATATGCAAGTAAAAAAAAGCAATATAAGTATCCCAAATATAATAGATATACATAATAATAATATTTACACACTTTGTACATGGACACTTTATCTTTCCCCCATTGACAGATATTCTCTTAAATGCAAAATTCAAGAAGGTTTGCACTCCGTTGACAAAAGTTTGACTTGATCTAGGTGCATCATACATCCAAGATCTATCCATGACTACATGGTTTAGGTTTACATTAATTGTTAGTCAACAAATTAGTGAAGATACATACAAGCTAACATAGTCATCCAATAGATTATGATCAAACATTAAAACAAAGTATGATTCAATTAGATTACGATTCAAACATAAAAACATATACCGGTGATGATCTTGAAATTCAATATCTGAGCAGAGTAACGTTGATGAAATAAAAGAATGAGGAACGTAGTTGTAGCGATGAATATCGTGGAGGACAGAACTTTCGAATGGTAAGGATCCTACAAACGTAAAACTACATTAAACAACTAACTTTCAACTTTCAAACAGTGATGAACGGTGATCAAATCCAACAATTAACAAGAATTAAGACAAAATCATTCATTAGTAAGTGCAAAACTAAAATAAACAATTATAGAAGTATTAGAACTATTAATAACAAAAGGTGTTTACCAAATGAGATATCAAACCAGAAAACAATAGCAATCAAATTAAAGCTTCACGAAAACCAAATCAGAACCAAATTCAATTTCAAATTACAAACTAACTCGACATATCAAACCAGAAAGAATAGCAATCAAATTTAGGTCCTCTATTGAATCAATAATTCACAAAAAGAACCAAGAACTCGCCGAGGATGGGGTTACCTTCTGCCGCGGACGGGGCTGCTCGTCGATGGAGGTGCCGAGGATGGGGCTGCTCGTCGACGGTTAGTGGAGTCGCCGAGGATGGAGTCGACGATTGATGGAGTCGCCGAGGAGGAGGTTCCGAAGGTGGGTGGATAGGCAGGTGGTCGATGGGGTTCCGATGGTGGGTGGAGAGGCAGGTGGGTCGATGGGTTTCGATGGGTGTCGGGTCGATGGGTTCCGATGGGTTCCGATGGGTGTGGGGTCGATGGGTGTGGGGTCGATGGGTGTGGGGTCGATGGTGTGGGGTCGATGGGTTCCGAAGGTGGGGTGAGGCTTGAATGATTTTTGGTAATAAAATTTAGGTTAATACATAAACCCTAATTTTAATTTAATGAATTTTTTGGGGGGATTTGTTTGGAGGGAGTTTTTTAATGAAAATATGTGCCACTAAAAGTTTTTTAAGAAAAATTAGAGGGTTAATAGTGTTGGATTGAACAATGGTATAAAATTAAAAGCCATAAAATTATATAACCTGTAAGTATGGCATAATAAAATGCCACTAAAACTTTAATTTTGAAGCATAGATGAAAAATGTGATTAAATATATTGGTCAAACAAATACAGCACACACAAAGTGCCACTAAAACTATATATTAGTGGCATAAGAGTTAAATATCACAAAAAACGTGTGCCACTAAATGGCATTTTTTGTAGTGTATCCATAGAAATTGAAATCATTTTTTCTTGGATACCAGAGACCTAGTTTAGGTGCTCCTTTGAGGTATCTGAGGATTCTCTTGGCAGCAGCTAGGTGAGACACCTTTGGAGCATCCTGATATCTTGCACAAATGCAAGTTGCGAACATGATATCAGGTCTACTTGCTGTGAGATACATCAGAGAACCAATAATTTCCCTATACTGATGTTGATCAGTATCCTTCCCCTCAGAGTCAGGACATAGGTTATGGTTTCTGGGTATGGGTGTCTTGGCTGGCTTACAGTCTTTCATGTCAAATCTTTCTAGGATGTCATTGACATACTTAGATTGATTCACAAAGAACCCATCCTTCAATTGTTTCACCTGAATCCTAAGGAAAAAGTCCAATTTTCCCATGGAACTCATTTCAAACTTCTTCTTCATTATGCTTTCAAAGTTTTTACACATTTGGTCATTTGAGGAGCCAAATATGATGTTATCGACATAGACTTGAACAAGTAGGATGTCTTTTCCATACTTTTTTATAAAAGAGTCTTATCAATGGTACCTCTGGTGTAACCATTTTTTAGAAGAAACTGAGACAAAGTTTCATACCACAGCCTAGGTGCTTGGTGCAGCCCATATAGAGCTTTATCCAACTTGCACACATAGTTGGGGTGTTGTGGGTCTTCAAATCCTGGAGGTTGACACACATAGATTTCCCTATCTATATCCCTATATAGAAAAGCACACTTGACATCAAGTTGGTAGACAGTGAAATTCTTGGATGCAACACAAGCAAGGAAGATCCTAACTGTCTCAAGTCTTGCAACAAGTGCAAAGACATCAGTATAATCGATTCCTTCCTCTTGAGTGTATCCTTGAACCACCAGTCTTGCCTTGTTCTTGATAATCAATCCTCTATCATCTCTCTTGTTTCTGAAAACCCATTTAGTGCCTATAGGTACTTGACCAGATGGTAGCGGACATAGGTTCCAAACCTTTTGTCTTTTGAATTGAAGCAGCTCCTCTTGCATCGATTCAATCCAGCTGCCATCTTTCAAGGAATCTTCTACCTTCTTGGATTCCATCTGAGATAAGAAGCAGGAATACAAGCAGACATTCCTATGATGAGTCTGTCATTGAATGAATGAGAAACATCATCATTTGTTGACTGTGAAGAAGCATCAACAGTTGTCTGTTCCTTCAAAATGCTACTTCTATCAGCTTGGTGTTATACAGTGTCACCTGATGAATTTTGAGGATCAATAAGTGAGTCACTGGTTGAAGCTTCACTATTCCTTGAGATAGTTACACTATCTGATATATCAATAGTGGTAGCTTGATTATTTGTATCCCTTGGAGAATTTGGAAGAGGTCTGGGCAACTCAAACAGTTGGTTAGCATCAGATTCATTTTGAGCACCTGTTCCAGCTGAAACATTCTCACCAGTTGGTTTAGAATAGTTTGGAAACAATTCTAAGTCAAAGATATGATCAGGTCCATTCCCCCTAACACAAGGAGTGTGCTCATTTATAATTATATTGGAAGATTCCTCAAATTGTTGATTCTTAATGTTGTATACTCTATAAGCTTTGGAGCTTGAAGAGTATCCAACAAAGATAGCATTATCTGACTTTTTAGCAAACTTTACTAAATTGTCTTTTGTGTTAAGTATGGTACACCTGCTGCCAAAGGACCTTAGAAAACCAATAAATGGTGGCCTCTTGTTCCATAACTCATAAGAGGTTTTTCCATGGGGCTTGACAATGAGAACTCTGTTCTGCACATAGCATGCAGTGCTGACTGCCTCTGCCCAGAAAGTTAGAGGCAGTTTTGAATTAGCTAACATGGTTCTTGCAGCCTCAATAAGTGTCATGTTCCTCCTCTCAGCAATACCATTTTGTTAAGGAATTCTAGAAGCACTATATTGTCTGGAAATCCCTTTTGAGTTACAAAATAAGTTAAGAACTTGATTCTTAAACTTAGTCCCTTAATCACTTCTGATTATTTTTACCTTGTGATCAATTTGATTTTCTATCTTAAGAATAAAAGATTTTAGAGTTTCAGCAGTTTCATCTTTAGTCCCTAAGAAGAATACCCAAGTAAATCTAGTAAAATCATCAACTATCACAAGGCAATATGATTTTCTTCCAATGCTTATTATACTTGTGGGACCAAAAAGATACATGTGCAATAAGTGTAATAGAGTAGTAATTGAGTTAACTTCTTTGGATTTGTGAGATGCCCTATGTTGCTTTCCTTTCAGACAAGCAACACAGTTGTCTTTACAGAAAAACTCCTTTTTAGGCATACCATGTACCAAGTTATTTTTAGCCAATTTATTCATTGTTTTAAAATTTACATGCCACATGCGTTTATGCCAAAGAGTTGACTCATCACTATTTGCTTTGGAAAGAAAGCATGATACTTCACCCAGTGGGGAAACATTGTTCATATCTAGCTTGTACATATCCCCTTTCTGGGAGATCTAAGAAGCACCAATTCCTTAGGAATTGGCCTCCTAGGTTTGAGGATAATGCACTCATGTTTTGTGAACAACATTTGATGCTTTTGGTCACAGAATTGAGAAACACTTAAGAGATTGTGTTCAAGCTATTTGACAAAGTGAACCTGGTCAATGTTTAATTTTCCATTGAATATACTTCCGCTGCCAGAAATATATCCTCCGGTCTCACCTCCAAACTGAACAGGACCTCCATCAAAATGTTAAAATTATTGAAGGAGAGATCTGTTCCCTGTCATGTGCCTGGAGCATCCACTATCTACAATCCAAACATTGTTATTTTTGTCATATGGATGTTCCTGCACATAAGATGAGATAATTAGTTTTGATTGGAAACCCAAGCCTTGTTGGTCTTGGGTTCATCCAATGATATTGACATGATTGAACCAAAAGTTAAGCATGAGGGTTCAATGGATGTGTAACGCCCGGGTATTTTCTTTGCAGCCGACGAAAGAAGAAAAGAAATAAAGTCCAAAGTCGAGGGACCAAACTCACCAACGTGAGAAAGTTAGGTAAGTAGAGATATTTGAAGGGAGAGGGCAGCCCTTACCCTCTCCCCACGCCCATATTTTTAGCAAAGAAAAGAGAGGAGAAGAAGAAAGGGAGAAAAGAGAGAAAAAGGCTTGGTTCGAGTGGCTTCAGGCTTGAAAATCGCCGTGTAACGGGTCTAATCGAAGCTTTACTCTTGGTATTGTTTGTGTGAGTTCAAGGACCCCTCTTTTACACGTTTTTGAATGGTTTTGGGGCTGGAACACATCTGAAACCCGTTTTATATGTGTGTGTGTATTTGACCCATTTGTATGTGTTTGCGTGTGATGCGTTTGGAGTTTGTTTCCGGGCTTGTGTGTGCTTTAATGGTGTTGTGGTATGCATTCCTAAGGTTTAGGATGGTTGATTTGGGCTTAGAATGGGTTTGGATGAGCCTGGAGGTCGAAAATGGCAGATTGGGTTCGGGATGAACTGCATTCTTCATCAGCTAGGGCTATGCGACCGACTGGAGGCCAGACGGCCAAATGAAGTGCGATTGGAGTTCATTCGCACGATTGAGTTTTAGTCGCATGATTGGGGGACCAATCGCATGGGGAGTCATGCGACTGAGGGTCCATTCGCATAAGTGCTCATTCGCATAGGGTTCAGTCGCATGAGGTCCATTCGCATAGTGTTCATTCGCATGGATGTCCTTTCGCACGAGGCTCAATCGCCCGATGTTCATTCGCATGGGGTTCAGTCGCCTGGGAGGCCCTGCGACTGAAGGGTGCCCATATGCCCATGTAGGGCTTGTGTACCTGAGGAAAACCGTAGTTTAATTTTTGACTTTCGGGGGAAAGTACAGATGTAAGTTTTGACGTGGAAGTTCCCGTAAGTTCAAGTAAGATGATTGTTGGGGTCTTAAAGGGTATGTTGAGCATGATGATGTTGCATGTTTATGCATGATGTATGTTATGTATGTATGCCCTATAGGATGATGCTACTGTGTATGTTGATGTTCCTTACTATGATGTGTGTTTATCTTTCCCGTGACTTTACGTGTTATGTTAATGAATGAAACGAAAGTATTATGTAACGTAAAGTGGAAGATAATGAAAGAGGAACATGATGAATGAATGCATGCATTAATGAATGAATGAAAGTAAGAAAGGCTTGCAAGCAAATGTATGGGGTGAGCGACCCTGTTGTCGCAACAGAATCGAAACGGGATCTTTGTCACTCGATCTCAGTAATCATGGTTGTGTGCCATGAAGAGGGTAAAGCTTGACACTGTGATTGACCATTTGTATAGAACCATTGCTGCATACCTTAGGTACTATGGCCAGAGGTGCGGTGCACCGTTATAGAAGGTCTATGATAGGCCTAGGTCCAATACAAGGAACAAAAGGGTATTGCACATGGCAATGGTACACCTAAACTTTACCTTAGGTACTATGGCCAGAGGTGCGATGCACCATTATAGAAGGTCTATGATAGGCCTAGGTCTAGTACCAGGAACAGAAGGGTAAGGTTTATGGTTTGATGGAAAGTAAAGAGGTAATGATGAAAGAATGTGAATGATAAGGACGTGCGATGAATGAACGAAAAGATAAAGAATGAACGAATGAAAGTAATGAATGATGAAGATAATAATGATATTATCTATGTGTATGTATGATGTATGATCGCATGAAAGTAAAGAACAGTTTTAACGAAAGAAAAGCATGTTTTATTATAACATTAGAACTCACTCAGAAACGCTGACTTTTATGTGTTTCTAGTTGGCAGGTAATGGTTGCTGAGGATGGCACGGGGCGGCTACTCAGCTCTTCTGGATGGCATCCATTCATATAACGCTTTTGTGATGTAATGCAACAATGTATTTTGTAACTGATTAACGATGTATTATTTTGCAAAAGCCTTTATAATGAAATGAAATGTCATTTTTGAATGTTTCCGCTGCAATGTTTACTTAAGATAAATAAGAATGCACGTTTTATGTGCGATGATTGACCAGCTGTAAGCGTCCCGGGAACGGGGTGTTACAGGATGTTGTTGAAGAAGAGGTTTGGGCTGCAACATCTTTCTTGATCTTCCAATCCATCCTTTGGTTGATCATAGAGGATGAGCTTGTTGAAGCTTTTGCAGCATGACATTCTTCCAAAGCTTCTTTCTTTTTGGAAGAAGCCTTCTTCACCTTTTCTTCCTAAGTAGTCTTCTTCTGGGATAATCTCAAGGGAATTCTTTTGTTCTTTTGATTTTTAGCAGCTTTAGCTTCTGAAGCCATTTTTCCTTCGGAAGAATGACTTTCTTCCGAAAGCAACCTTGCTTCGGAAACCAGCTTTCCCTTTTTCATTACTTGGACCGTTTGATAGGGTCCAAACAAGAAACCTTCCCTAACTCCTTCTCTTTTAACATTATGTGCATAATGTGTGCTAGCAGGATTGTAGTAACAATCTTTGGCCATGTGGTTTTGCAGTCCACACATTATGCATGCAATGTTAATCTTCTGGGAACTTGAGGATTGCTGTTTCTTGTTCCTTTTATCTTCATCAGCAACCTTTCCCTTTAACTTCTGATCTTCTGGTAGGACAGGAGTGCTGGTATTACACTTCTTTCCTGAATCAGAGTTACCTGCCACCCGGAATCCAGCAGAGATGAATACACCCTTTTGTTTTGGGTCAATCATCAGCTTAGACTCAGCCACTTTATTTGCAGTTCTTCTTACTGCTTTGGCTCTACTTCTTCTGGCTTTGGTAGTCAAGATTTGATCATCACTGGTAGGAGTGGGTTGATTTACCTATTCCTTTCCTATGGTGTTTTCTATTATTGCATCATTCTTCAACTCAGGTGAAGAAGGATCAGAAGATGGGAGTACCACATCTTGGTTGTCTTATGGACTCATAAGAGTGTGGTGGAGCAATTTCATTGGTCCCCAATCCACCTTTGTTTTGATAACAAACTTTGGAGTGGGAGGATGATGCAATAATAGCCTGGAAGTTCTGCTCGGAAATAGCATACTTCCTAGCTTTAGCCTCAGAAGTGACAAGCTGGGCTTGAGCCTCTGACAATTTGGATATTAAATCCTTTATTTGAGTCATATAGTTTGAATGTTCATGTTTTAATAAGGACACAGTTTTCTCCAACTCCTCAATTTTTCTTTGATAATCAGATTCAGCCCTTTTAAAATCAGATTTTAAAACATTTAGAGACTCAATATCAGACTTAATCTCCATATTGTAGTCCTGATTAAATTTAACCTTAGCAATACATGCAGGAGTATAGAGATGTTCATATACCTTACTATCATCTGTTCCAGCCATGAGTGCTTGAGCAGAAGTCACATCCTGCACCATAAAGCTCCAGTCATCTTCTTGAGCCATTACGGCTGTCCCTGTTGACTTTCCAGTGTGCTTTGATACAGAAGAATGTGTGGAGGCTTGTGGGGTTCCCGGATTTGACTTGGGAGCCTTGCATTCTCTTGCAAAATGACCAAGTTGGTTACAGTTGTAACATTTGGCCTTAGTTTTGTTAAACCCAAATTTGCTGTTGGTTGGGTTCTAAGGGAATTGCCTTCCAGTTCTCTTGAAGAACTTCTTTGCTCTGTTGGTTAAAAGAGCCATTTGTTGGACTATGTCCACATATTCCATAACATCTGGACTGAAGCACTCTAGATCATCAAAACAGTATTGATAATCACTAGAGTTTCCACTTCTTAAGACAAAGGCATAGCAGTCCTGAAAAGAACTATGCTGAGCCTGTTAAGACCATGGAGTCTCAGGAAATGTAATGTATGGTCTAGAAGAATAGGATGTCTGCTGGTTGTATGTCAGGAACTGTTGAGGTTGGGAGGGTCCTGAGCCTTCAGCAACCATCAATGCATTGCTAGTAGGAAGACTCGAGGTCTTGCTTGTCTGATGACCCTTTTTGCTTTCCATCTCCAAACGGTATCCATCAAGAATTCCGTAGAGTTTGGTGATGGTGAGAGTGTTCAGATTTTCTGTTCTCTTGATAGAGACACAGTTAAACGTCCACTCATTAGGAAGTGAACTCATGAACTTTCTTGTGAGGTCTCTAAGTTTAGGAGTGATTCCTACAGACTGAAGGGAAGAAATGAGATCTATGTACCTGAAGTATTACTGGCTGAGAGTGTCTCCATCACTGTAGGTGAAGTTCTCAAACTATTGCTTCAGTGAATCCTTCTTGGAGTCATTAGAACAAGAGTACATCTGAGCGAGTGTATCAAACAGTTCTTTGGCTGACTTGCAATGCTCAAATCCCACCATAATGGAGTTGGGTATTGCAGTCATAAGAATAGTCATTGCATTGCTGTCAATATCCATCTTCTTCTGGTCCTCATCAGAGTAATCTTCAATAGCTTTCCCTATCATGGCACCGTTTCCTCCTGGTGTAGCCACCTTGGGTTTGTACGGGCCATTGACGATAGATTGCCTCATCTTGCTATCTTGATATCCGATGAAGCCTTTCATGCGTCTGCTCCATGATCTGAAGTTTTCAGGGGTGATGATAGGTGCTTTAGTCATCGTCCCCATTTCTACTTCGGACTTGTTAAAGACCATATTGAGTGTGGTGTAATGAGGAGTGAAACTAGGTTGATTAGGATGGTAAGATCTCACAATCAAGAGCCTAAAAAGCTCTGATACCAATTGCAGGAACAGTTTTGTCACTAAAACTTGGTTTTTCTCTCAAACTCACTAATTCTACACTCGGATCAGATGAAGCAGAGTCTTTTCTACTAGCTGATAATTATATACTAAATAACAAAAAAACATAAGGATATAGTTTTCAAGGTATTTGTATATATTACTTCTCAACTCAAAGTGTTACAAGACTCTTACAAGCATGTTTATGAGTTACAATGAGAAACTATATATACTAATACCTACAACGGGATGTACTTTGATACCAGCTAGGAACCTATGACTAAAGCATATACTACAATGCTAGAGTTAAGGTATCTTAGATAAAGTATTATCTAAGATATGGTAGTCATAACATGTCCATGACTTACCTATTGTTACTAACTAAAGTTAGTAACTGTACTAACTAATAAAGGTGAACAGTGGAATAAAGTATGGTCAACTACATGGCCTTTGAGAAAACGCCATGCAGTATATCTGAGATCTGCAGCAGAGTGTCAGGAGGACATACTTGTGTCCACTGGTTCATAGTAGTGTTTTCCGAAGGTTAGTTGGCTTAGGAAGAACAAGTTCTTCCGAAGCCACCTATACTTCGAAAGAGGCTACTTCTTCCAAGCCTTGAGGACTTCATCTTTTCTTCATACTTCAGAAGTTGTCTTCTGATCCTTTTCTTCTAAGTCTTGATCTTCGGAAGTGAATACTTTATCTCCGGAAGAAGAGTGTCTCTACGGAAGTCCATATTATACTTTCCTCGGAAGAGATCTTTTTCCTTCAGAAGTTCCATACTTAGCTTCGGAAGTCCTTTATTAGATGCACCAAAATAGTCTAAGTGATTCTTTTTTGGTTGCCCCAGCCTTCTTCTTGATCCAACACAAGTTTTATAAGCAATTTTTTTAAAAGAAAAATTGAAGAGGAAGATATTAGTTCTAATAATAATGATAATATTGGATCAACAACTCCTTTAAGTTCAATTCCATCGGGTTCAATTCCTTCGGGTTCAATTCCTTCGGGTTCAATTCCTTCGGGTTCAATTCCTTCGATTCCAAATGGAATTGATTTGAATAATCTTCCTTCGGACCCTTTTGATAGCCCTCCTATTGCTAGTTATCATCCTAATTAAATGGATGACATAAGAAAACACTATCTTGTTAAAAAGTGTGAATCCAAGGATCTCAATTCAGGAATTATCAGTATTAAAATAAATCAAATCAATGATCGCAAAATTATCATTAATTGACGTTTAATTGTTTTAATGATTATTGATGACACAAACACAAAAACACAATAAATATGAAATCAATAATTATTCAAAGTATTTTATTAATTATCAGTAATGATTACAAAAGAATAATTAAGATTGACTATGAACAATGATTTCTGTGAATTGAATAATGTTGTTGTTGATGTGACGACGGTTAGGGTTGCACGATGATGTAACTCTTGACAGCCGTAATATTGCTTGATTGTGTTCTTCGAGATGTGAAACCTAGGAATCATATTTATAGACGGTTTGAGTCGGTTAAGGAAACACCGGATCTCTTGGGATTTGTTATTGATTGTGTTGACTTGTTTGACTTCTTGGTATTTGAAATCACACAAGTATTCTGTTCTTCCGCAGGAGTCTTGTCGTCCGCAGGAGTTTTGTTCTTCCGTAGATGACTTGGTCTTCCGTAGAAGTATTGTTCTTCTGTAGGAACTCTTTCATCTGTAGGAGTTCACTTCATGCAATCCTTGGTCATCCGCATGAACATTCACGAGTGATTTGGTCTTGTAAGAAACACATCTACGGATTAACAATAATGTTCATCCGTAGATGTTTCTTACACTTGGTCAATTTCACGAATCCTACCAAGTATATTGATCTGGTCTGTCAACAGTCATAAAGCAACACATATATATATGGGTTAACCTATAGATTCAATGCACATATATATATACTGACTGTTACAATTATTAATTACAAGAATTGATCCAAGTTCTAAGCCTATACAAAATGATCTAGACCTATACAATCTAGATCCAACAATACTCCCCCTTAGTCTTAGCTCCTTGTAATCAGTCCTTCAAAACTGCTAGCTCCTTGACTCTTGATATTATCTTGTTGTAGAAGTAAGATACAGCAGCCTTTTGATCATCATATTTGTATTTGATCTCCATTTTGCTAATCTTCTTCAGAGTCTTGAAGCCAAGTCCCGGAACATCCTCCTCTGTAGTGAGAGTCTCTAAGACTTTGTCATTTTTCACTACTTCAAGTTCATCTTGTTCTGAGAGTCGGAGTAGGCCTTTGCATGAAGTTTGTCAATTACTTGTATCATGTGTACATGCAAGAACAGATCATTTTGAGCTACTTCATCACTCAGCTTCGGAAAGAATTAATCATGTAGATAGGATGTGTAGCTGGGATGAAGTAGCTTTATTTCCACAGGATCAAAGATCCTGATCCTTTCAACCCGTTTGTTCTCTGCATTCCTCAGCAGCACAAGTTCTTTTGTTCTCTCTACATATCCCCATTCAGTAATAGGGAGTGTGTATTGAGTCCTTTCAATATGCTTGATTGCTGCTGAGTTCCTGTTATTATAGCCAACCCTTTTTAAGAATTCATCATCTACGGATTCAGAGGCATTGGACTTATATCTTTTCAATCCTTTTATTCTTTTTCTGTGCTCATGATCTTCTCTTTTAGCTTCTGCAAGCACATCATCTTTAAACTTTGTTTTCAGTTTGCCTATGATGCTTGAGAAGTCCCTGCCCCTTGGATGTATTGGGAAGTTTGAAAGGGTAAGGCTTTGCAGGTCTTTCAGATCGCTCTCAGGAAGGCATAGAACTGAAAACACATCATGGAAGTATTCAACTCTTCCAGATGTTCTTTTGATCACTGCACAATCCCACTCTTGATCATATTTTCATGCCATGATCTTATTTTCTTTAGCAGAGTTGGGAGTTGTGAGGTGATCAATCAACTGAATCAGGGTGGACTTCTGATCAATGATTTCTCTAATAGTAGTACCAAGGGGCCATACCTTGCCTGGGATGACTTCCCTTAGTTCTCTGATGAGTTTATCTTTTGCTTTGTGCTGATCCTTTGGTTCAACAGTTATTGGATCAGCAGCAACTTTGCTTTGTTGGTCATGAGTTGGATGTGGAGCTGTGGTTCTGAATTTTACACCAGTTTCTATCTCCACTGCCATCACATGCTCCATCATCCTCCGCAGTTCTCCAGTAGATCTACCTTTGAGCTCATGCGGTTTGTAATTGTGGCCCTGTAACCAGCATGTCATGTTGTACTTGGTCAGTTTAGCTGTGTCACAATGGCCCAGATCTTTCTTAATTTTCTCCACTGATTGAAAGACTGTGAAAGCTTCATAATCACTATTTGGGATTATGAAACTTACCAGCTCAAACTCTTTCAGCAGATTCTTCATCTCAGTTGAATTCATCCTCTCAACCATGTCATAAGAAAAACCATGGTTGATGAGGGTCATGAACATGCTTGAATCAGGCCTCTCTTCCATAATATCTGCTGTGGTTAGAAGGTCATCGGCCTTTGCTTCCTTTTGTTCAGTGGGGGACTCCATCTTGGTTAGCTCCTCCCATTCTTTGTCACTTTCATCAGCATCTCCGGATGATACCTTCATAGTAGATACATCTACTGAAGGTGTTTGTTCAGGGGATGAAAGCTTTTGCCTTTTTGGAGAGGCTTCTTCTTCAGATTTCCTTTTGAAGGAGCCCAAGTATTTTCTTTTCCGTGCATATAGGATCAGTTTCTTTGGAGCTTCAGCGGATGGTTTAGACAGCTCAACACTTGGGGCCTCCCTTGTTTCCAGAGCATAAATCTTCTTTTTCAATTGCTCTATCTTTTCATTTTTCTCTTTGATCAGCTGAGCTTTATCACTTTGCTCATTTTTCAAGGATGCCTGCAACACTTGTTCATTTTGCAAAAGTGCATCAATTACCTCATTATTGCATTTGGTATCCTCTCTTAGCCTTTTCAATCTTGCATCTTTCATCATCAGCTCTTCATCCTTTTCCTGAATGATTCCTTTCAGCTCTTGTATTCTTTGCTTCCGCTTATTTGATTTGAGTACTAGCTTGTTGTACTCAGCAACCAAAAAGCTTTTACTCACTGGGATGTCACTATCACTTAAATCATCTTTGTGGTAGGCAATCACATCCTCTTGTTCTTCTACCCTTTGCTCATCAGTATGATGATCATCTCCCATTAGCTCATCAGCAGGTTGATCATTAAGAGCTGGAGATATGGGTTTAGTATGGTGTGATGGCACTTGGTCTTCAGTGTTTATGGGTGAAATGGGAACAGTGCTAGCTTGAGACAGTAACTCAGTCTCTCCTGAGTGCACAGAATTGGATTTGGAGTGGAGAGAGAGGTTGAGTGTGATGTGAGGATGAATGAGAAGGTGATGTGACTGGTGTTGAACTGGTGCGATTGGCTGAGTGTTGGTGGTAGAAGATGAAGATATTAGCTGTGGAGATTCATGGTGATGAATAGGTGAGATTGGTTGGGTGTTGATGCTGGCTGGTGATTGATGTTGGAGTGGTGGTGTTTGGCTTGGTGAGTGATGTTGGAGTGCTGGTGTTTGGATTGGAGAGTGAAAAGCTTGTACAGATTCAGTAGATGACTCTGCTTCTTCATCTACCCAGATCAATTCTTGTGGTATATCTGCATGAGCATCCACCACATGTGCAAACATGGGCATGTCTTCACCCTGGTACTTCCCACTAATTTTGTTCAGCACAGATTTACCCAAGTATGCTTGCACAAACACTTCTCCTACTCTTGCTAGCCTTGGAAGTTCAGAGTTGATCACCAATTGTAAGAACCTTGGGAACATGTACATTTTGTCATTCCACTGAAGTTTGACTTGATCACTTAGACAGTTGAAAATGTACTTGGAGTAGTTGTAAGTTCTACCCTCGAAGATCCCAATGATTCCTGAAGATATGTGTCGAGAAAATCTATCAAGCCCTGACTTCCTGTTGGATATGCACTTTAAGTAGGTATGGCATAGGAATCGATATGGTTTGCACAGCCTGCCCTTCTTTATTTCCCCTTTATCGAAGTCGCCATCATATCCCATCAGGTTAAACACCTTCTCAATGTATTCATTTTCAAATACATCAGGGTGCCCAATCTCTCGATCACCCAATTCCAGACATCGTCTAATTGTGCTTTCATTGATCCGAATACGTTCAGTCAGGATCTCAGCAGCAATCACTTCATCATCTCCTTCTTGTTCAACTCGTGCAGAGTTCCAAAAATCGATTATGTGTGCCTAATGAATCACAGGCTCTGCCGTTAAGGCATAGAAGAGCCTGGACCATCAAAGATATCTTATGATATCTCGACATCCTTCAGTAGCAGGATCATCGGCATTTAAGAATGTGCACACATTATGTTCTTTTGCGAATCTGTTTGCCATCTGTAATCAACAACGAAAATAGATTAAGCATAAATCTCACATGAAGTCGAATCGTTTTAATGACAAACACAGATTAACCAGTTCCGTACTAAGAATTAGAACATGATTTACCTTCGCAATACTGATAATCGATTACTGGATAATGTAGTTTATGCTTTTTCTCGGAACGGATTTTTTGAAAGTTTGAATGAGGGGGAAAGTGGGCGTTTTTCTAGGTTATAAACTGAAAAAGTGTTCTGAAAAAGTGAGTAATGAATTCTGAGTCAAAAACCTTATTTATAACCGAACATATTAATTTCTTTTATTAATTATGTTGGGCCCACTTCCCATTTATCCGTCCGTATACCAAGTTTATTTCGAATGCATTACTTCTTCCGCAGAACATCTGCGGAACCTTAACATCTGCGGATGTCTTAACATCTGCGAATGCCTTAGCTCAAACAATGCATCTGTTTTTCTACTGAAACAGAAATTTCACTAATACTTCTACGGATGAGAAGTATTACTGAAACTTCTCCGGATGCAGAAATTTCACTGTTACTTCTACGGATGAGAAGTATTACTGAAATTTTTGCGGAACTTAAAGTTCTGTTAAAAACTTTAAATGTGTGATATCTACTGAGTAGAATCAAGTGTTGATGTTGGACATTGTTGACTGTATTTGCATGGCAATTAAGTACAAGAAAGCAAGTGTCATGTATCCTGCATTCAAGTTAGTGCTCAAGTTCCAATTCTTTCATAGTAAATTAAATCAAATTGACAACTTTTTATTGATTTTCATACATGAACTACTCCCCCTAAATTTTTGATTAATGTTAAACTGTTGCATTCATCATAAATTTAAGTTGTAAACAGACATGAAAGGCATATGACAGTCTAAGTGAGAGAAAATCAGTTAAAAGGACAAATTAAACATCTGGTTTAAACAATTACATGCATGCATATATATATAGAAGGATCATACTATGACTCGGCTTCTGCGGATGTTGATTATTTGATTCATTGCACACCTGATTGTAAGTATATAGATCCACTTAAATTCATACATGAGTAATGTATCAACTAGGCATTCTATTTATCATGTTCTGAAGTTTGTTAATCAGTAACTGTCATGAGTTCCACATTCAATTGTCATTGGAGTTTGTACTCCGTAGGTGAGGCAAATCACTACTTTTCACACTTAATGACTATGTACATTAAGTTATAAGTTCTATCTTGTACTTTGAGTGATGATGAAGAGGAAGTTATTGACATTCTTCCTTGGCTTACAAGTTCATCAGAAAACAGATGGCGTTTTCATCAATCAAGAAAAGTACATTCATCAAATCCTAAAGAAGTACAATCTTGCTGATACAACTTCATGCAAGACACCTGCCTCAACAATAGATAAGATTGTGCCTGACCCTGTTGGAAAATCAGTAGATCAAAGATTTTATAGATCAAAGATCGGTTCTTTAATGTAGTTAACTGCCAGTAGACCTGACATAATGTTTGCTGTTTGTGTTTGTGCCAGGTATCAATCAGACCCAAAAAAGTCCCATCTGAATGCTGTGAAGAGAATATTCAGATATCTGAAAGGCAAACCAGCTCTAGGACTGTGGTATCCAAAAGATGGAGATTTCAGTCTTTACTCATATTTAGATAGTGACTATGGAGGGTGTAACAACAACAGAAAATCCACAACTGGTGGATGTCAGTTTTTGGGACCAAGACTTGTTTCTTGGCAGTGCAAGAAGCAAACTAATGTATCTGTATCAACAGCTGAAGCTGAGTACATAGCTGCTTCAGCTGGTTGCTCTCAAGTACTTTGGTTGCAGAACCAATTACTTGATTATGGTTACAATTTCCTTCAAACACCAATTCATATTGATAATTCAGCTGCTATGTTTATAACTGCTAACCCAGTTCAACACAGTAAAACAAAACACATTGAAATCAGATACTATTTTCTGAGAGACTGCTCAAAAAAGGGTTTAATCAAATTAGTCAAGTAATTGACAAACTTCATGCAAAGGCCTACAAACGACGAAGACACAATGCAGGCTTGCTGAAGGGAACCAACTATGATGAAGTCACAGAACTCCTACTCTCAGAACAAGATGAACTTGAAGTAGTGAAAAATGACAAAGTCTTAGAGACTCTCACTACAGAGGAGGATGTTCTGGGACTTGGCTTCAAGACTCTGAAGAAGATTAGCAAAATGGAGATCAAATACAAATATGATGATCAAAAGGCTCCTGTATCTTACTTCTACAACAAGATAATATCAAGAGTCAAGGAGCTAGCAGTTTTGAAGGACTGATTATAAGGAGCTAAGCCTAAGGGGGAGTATTGTTGGATCAAGATTGTATAGGTCTAGATCATTTTGTATAGGCTTAGAACTTGGATCAACTCTTGTAATTAATAATTGTAACAGTCAGTATATATATATATATGTGCATTGAATCTATAGGTTAACCCATATATATGTGTGTTGCTTTGTGACTGTTGACAGGCAAAATCAATATACTTGGTAGGATTCGTGAAATTGACCAAGTGTAAGAAACATCTACGGATGAACATTATTGTTAATCCGTAGATGTGTTTCTTACAAGACCAAATCACTCGTGAATGTTCATGCGGATGATCAAGGATTGGATGAAGTGAACTCCTACAGATGAAAGAGTTCCTACGGAAGAACAATACTTCTACAGAAGACCAAGTCATCTACGGAAGAACAAAACTCCTGCGGACGACTAGACTCCTGCGGAAGAACAGAATACTTGTGTGATTTCAAATACCAAGAAGTCAAACAAGTCAACACAATCAATAACAAATCCCAAGAGATCTGATGTTTCCTTAACCGACTCAACCCGTCTATAAATATGAGTCCTAGGTTTCACATCTCGAAGAACACAATCAAGCAATATTACGACTGTCAAGAGTTACATCATCGTGCAACCCTAACCGCCGTCACATCAACAACAACATTATTCAATTCACAAAAATCATTGTTCATAGTCATTCTTAATTATTCTTTTGTAATCATTACTGATAATTAATTAAATACTTTGAATAATTATTGATTTCATATTTATTGTGTTTTTGTGTTTGTGTTCATCAATAATCATTAAAACAATTAAACGTCAATTAATGATACAAAACAGCAAATTCCTTGGAGGCATAGAAACTAACTTCCTCTTCATCATCACTCAATGTACAAGAGTTATCACCTTCATTATTTGAGATAAATGAACTTCCAGCATTTTTGGTTTCTTTGAAGTGATAAGGTGAGACATGAGTTCTCACACTCTTGTTTCTTGACTGTTCATCCATTTCAAGTTCTTCTACTTTAGCAACCAGAGTATCCAGACCAGTTGTCTTAAGATCTATGGTGTTCTTGAACATGGATACAGTTTGCTTCCAACTTTCAGGCAAAGTGTGGAGCATTTTCTTGTTGAGTTCCTCAGTAGTATACTTCAACTCCAAGATGTTCATTTCAGTAACAAGTTGCATAAATCTATGGAGTTGTTGAGTAATTGATTCACCCTCAATATGATGAAAAGTTTCATATTGTGATCTGAGGGTGTCTTTTCTTATGCTTCGGATCTCATCACTCCCTTCACAGAGAGTGTGGAGTATCTTCCACAAGGAATTTGCTGTTTTGTAGTTCTCGCACCTGATTAATATCTTTTCAGGCAAAGCCATACTAAGCAAACTGTATGCTTTAATATCGACTTTAACCTTCTTGACATCATCAGGTGACAAGTCCTTTGTGCTGATAGGCTGATTCTTGTCACTATAATCCGGCCCAAGAGTGGGTGGAATATAAGGACCCTCAGTGATGGACTCCCACAAGTCAGAATCTGTGTAGTTCACATGATTTCTGAACCTGATCTTCCAGGATTTGAAATCAGCTTTGGTTTCCAACTTCGGCGGTTGATATGATCCTCCACGAAAAGTACTCATGTTTAATGCAAAGTTATGAATGAAACCTTGAATGTTAAATTGGACAAACCTATCAAAGACTCGGATCTAGTATTCAATTGATTTGAATATAGATCTAAATCAAACAAGCAATGAGAGAATGCTTGCTGAACGATAAGTCGCTGAAATAATTGTTTAAAAATTAATTCAACAATATTAATACTGATTGAACAATTGATCTAAATCAATGAGCACTTGGCTCTGATACCACCTGTGAATCCAAGGATCTTAATTCAGGAATTATCAGTATTAAAATAAATCAAATCAATGATCGCGGAATTATCATTAATTGACGTTTAATTGTTTTAATGATTATTGATGAACACAAACACAAAAACACAATAAATATGAAATTAATAATTATTCAAAGTATTTCATTAATTATCAGTAATGATTACAAAAGAATAATTAAGAATGACTATGAACAATGATTTCTGTGAATTGAATAATGTTGTTGTTGATGTGACGGCGGTTAGGGTTGTACGATGATGTAACTCTTGACAGTCGTAATATTGCTTGATTGTGTTCTTCGAGATGTGAAACCTAGGACTCATATTTATACACGGTTTGAGTCGGTTAAGGAAACACCGGATCTCTTAGGATTTGTTATTGATTGTGTTGACTTGTTTGACTTCTTGGTATTTGAAATCACACAAGTATTCTGTTCTTCCGCAGGAGTCTTGTCGTCCGCAGGAGTTTTGTTCTTCCGTAGATGACTTGGTCTTCCGTAGAAGTATTGTTCTTCCGTAGGAACTCTTTCATCTGTAGGAGTTCACTTCATGCAATCCTTGATCATCCGCATGAACATTCACGAGTGATTTGGTCTTGTAAGAAACACATCTACGGATTAACAATAATGTTCATCCGTAGATGTTTCTTACACTTGGTCAATTTCACGAATCCTACCAAGTATATTGATTTTGTCTGTCAACAGTCACAAAGCAACACATATATATGGGTTAACCTATAGATTCAATGCACACGCATATATATATATATATATATATATATATATATATATATATATATATATATATATATATATATATATATATATATATATACTGACTGTTACAATTATTAATTACAAGACTTGATCTAAGTTCTAAGCCTATACAAAATGATCTAGACCTATACAATCTAGATCCAACAAAAAGGCTTTTCAACCACGAAATCAGAAATTTCCATTCAAAGAGTATTCTAGTAGGCAAAGACTTTTTAATATAAAATGGTTTGATGCATATCCGTGGTTAGAGTATAGTACTAAAGTGAACAAAGAGTATTGATTATATTGTTATTTGTTTAAAGAAAATATTAGCAATCAAGGTGGAAGATATACTTTTTCAAGTTTAAGTGAAGGGTTTTGTAACTGGAGTAAACCGGGTCCCTTAAAAGACCATGTTGGATCAGTTAACAGTCATCATAATAAGGCGATGCAAAAATGTGATGATATTTTGAAACGAAAACAATCTATTGATGTTAAGTTAAATACGATAAGTGATAAAAAAAAGTTATGATAGGATCAATTAGAGCAATCTGTAACAAATTATATGAACAATTCAAAGAAATACAAGCAATTGTAATCAAATCAAGCAATATCAACAAAATTCAGATTTCATTGATAGCAAAAGACGATTACAAGAGAGAAAGCAGTTTATGCAAACACCTTACAAAAACTTAACAATCAACTCTAAGTCTATGCTATTTATACTAGAAAACAAGGAACTAAAATTTACAAAACTAGTCCCTATACTAGTATAAACTACAAAACTAGACACTATAGACTAAATGTTAATCTTCTAAGGGACCTAACAATACTCCCCCTAAGATTTACATAGTCTTCTGTCTTCAGAAATCCTCTATCTTCATATCTTTTTCTTTATTTTCTTCAATCAGCATTCTTTCTCCCTTTAACTCTTGATCTTCTCTGCATTTTTTTAATCTTCAAATAATTCTTCAGGTTCTTCTTTAACGGTGAACATCGGTTTCTTCTTGTAAATCTCTGTTTCTTTCAATGCATTCTCTATTGCTGACTTGAATTTCTTTGCTAGAAGATCTTGCTCTGGTTTTGACTCATTGATTTTTATCTCTAACTGCTTCATTCTTTCCAATGTATTCTTTGACAAACATGCTATATCAACATTAGCATATAGCTTAATTGGAATTCCACAATCTTTTGTATACAATTCAAGTACACCTTTCCTTGATATTCTCATAAACTCAATATCAGGAATGTCTTTCTTCACTATGTTTGCATAAGCCAATGCTTTTCTTAATGCAATTCTCTGCATGGCAGCACTCATAACATTGATAATTGACACAAAGTACTTCTTATCTTGTTCAGCTGTCTCATTTGATAACTTGTCAAACTTCTGTACAGATAGAAATGAAATGTAACTTGGATGTAGTAACCTCAGTTCAAAAGCTCCAAACAAAGTTATCATATCTTCATTCCAATCTTCTAAGTTTCTCACAAGTTTAAGCTTAAAAGTTTCTGAATTGTAAAACCATCTTTGAATTGGTTTTGACTTTTGATTTCCGTCAATCATCTTTAAGCCAGGAGTTGTCACTTTTTCTACATACTTGTCATAAAATTCAATCATAAAGTGATCTTCATCAGATTGATTAACTTTCTTACTTCTTTTCTTCTTCATTGACATAAAGTATTCTTTATCTTTTTATCTTCCTGATCACATCTTGTTTTCAAAAAATTGCTTGATCTGGTCAACCCTGTTCTCAAAAAATCCACCATCATTTGTCCTCTTTTTGCATTTGAATGATTAATCAACATCAATTTATTCAAATCTTTAAGATCCTGTACTGGAAGTTTTATGATGCTAGCATAAAAATGATAAACATCACATATTGCATTCACTCTTTTAATCAGAAACGCATCAAACACTTCGTCATACTTCCATGCTATGATCTTTACTTGATTTGTGAAGTCAGGTGCAATCATTGCATTCAACAATTCAGCAACTGATTGACCTTTTTGTAACACATTCCTTACCAAATCACCTGTAGATCTTGATTTATCAAAAATTTGAATTTGTTCCTCAGAAGCCTTATAAGCTTGCTTTTCCGATTCTGGAAACATTTCATTAGCTCTTTTCTCCTTTCATGAGCAGATGATTTCATTGCCATTTGTTTGATCTCCTGAGGCTTCAAAACTTTTGTTCTTTTTGTAATTTCCAAGTATTGCGGATTGTCAGTATCCAATATGATCATCTTTTTTGTTTGTTTTTCCGTTTCTTGGAAACTTTTAACCAAATTTCTCAAAGATGCAGATTGAAGTCTTTTTAATTTTCTCCAAGGATAATTCCTGGCTTGCGACCATGATCGTAAAGCAAACACACTCATGTCTTCAGGATCTGGATGGTGCAGCTCGGAACTTGAAAGTTCATCAACATTAATACTTTCTTTTTCTCTGTTCCACTCTCCATGTTCAATCACTATTTCGTTTGGATCTATTGGAGCAATAGATTTTGCAGCTATACATTTCTCATATTCATCGTTTATCTGAGAAACTGTTAGCCCATCTAAAAAGATTCTGTTATATTTCATCTTTACAAGATAGTTATACCTTTCTTCAAAATCTGCTGGAATATCATCAACTCCTTGATCATGCTCAAAAGGAGGATTTTCAAATTCTTCATCCATATCTTCATCATCGAGGACCTCATTATACCAGTCATCATTAAATTCATCTTCCAAGTCTTCCAAAGCACCAATTTTAACTTGAATACCTGGTTCTTGGCTTTCTTGAATTTCTTCTTCAATTGACTTTTCAGTTCTCTGAGCCTTTGATGATGATTCAGGTACACATTCAGCATCTATTTCATTTAACTTTCTTTTCCCTTTTTCCATTTCAGAAACTATCTCAACATTAATTGGAATATTTTCTGAAACAATCACTACTTCAGGAGAATTGGGTTTTTCAGATTCTTTTAACTTCAAGTTTTCTTTCAAACTTTCATTTTCTTCAGTCAATTTCTTGAATTTCTCTTCAAGAAGGTCATAATCTTTTATCATCACCTCAAAATTTTTAATCACATCTTCTTTGTCTTTAGCATAAGCCACAATCTTTTCATCTTTGCTAAGACTTTCTTCTTTCAATTTATCATTTTCTTCTTTCAACATTTCATTGTTTTTCTTTAACATATCCAGCTCAGCTTTAAGATCAGTTATCTCCTTTTCTTTTGCTTCATTTTCATCTTCTAGCCTTTCAAGTTCCTCAACATTCAGAATTTCCTCAGTTTGAACAACCACATGCTGTGTGGTAGAAACTGGAATATCTTGATTAATTTGGAAAGACTCAATGAACTCATAATCAAAAATTTGATTATCATGAACTGCTTCATGATCAACTGCTTCATGCTCACTTTCATGATCAATTACTTCATGCTCACTTACATTGTCAACTTCATCATGCTCACTTTCATTATCAACTTCATCACCAACTGTTTCTTCTTCTTCATGTTGAGCTTCAGAAGCTTGTTCAGACATTGGTGAGTCATGACTTATATCTTGTTATGTCTCAGCTACACAACCATCATCATTATCATTAGCATCATCACATCATCTGAACTTGATGAGCTGTCATCATTATTATCATCTTGATCACCTTCCTTATCTTGATCATCTTCTTCTATAGGAAACTCATCTATCAGATCTGCTGGATCAATAGGTTCACCATCTAACAAATGATAATGCTCTACAGTAATGTAAACTTCATCATTTGCTACATTTAACATGTAGTCAAACATAGGAACATTCTGTGCACCAGTTATCATTGTTAACTTTTTGTATGTCATTTCAGACATGTTTTCTAATTCCAGCCTATCTCTACCTACTCCATAAACATGGATATCTGGATATTCCTCATTGATGATCATTTGGAGGAACCTGGGGTACATCAAGTATTTGTGTCTTGTTCCTTTCTCTAAGTTAAACACAAATCCATTAAGTATCCATCTTGCCATATTGAATCTTCTATTAGTGACTATGGCAACAATTGGTGATGCAATGTCCACAGGAAAGGAATTCCATCCTGCACTCCTCTTGGACAAGCAATGCTAAAAGATATAGCATAGAAGTTTCCAGTGATTGTAGACCCTTGCTCTAAAAAATTGCTTCTTAGAAAATTGATCTGGATGACCCATAGCCATGAAAGTCTCTCTGCATTCATTAAAAGTCAACTCACAGAGATCTTCAGGATCATTTTGACCTAGTCTTAGAGCATTTCTGATGGAAGCTTCAGAAACTTCAATCATTCTGTCTCTGGTCACAAATCCTCTAACAACTTTTATGCCATCATCACCTACTTCAACTCTTGCAGTGTTCCAGAACTGTCTAATAAGTCTGTCATAAATCACAGTTTGGTAACACATTGCATACACGTATTTTGTTCTTAGAAGAAATCTTATCATTTCTTCATAAGACAACGCATCTTGAGCTTCTTCATCAAGCAATGCAGCAATGTTGTGCTTTGGCACAAACTTTAACTGAGCCATCTACAAAATTTAAAATCAAATATATTAGACAATCTGTGTATTTGAAGCAAATGATTTTAATGTGAGTATAGAACTATAATGATTTAAGATATTATAAACTAAAGTGTTAAAATAAATTTGAATTTTAAAATCAACTTGAAATTTTAATTTTAAGTGTAAACACTTAATTTTAACAAAAGATGAATTTTCAATATTGATTTTAATTAAAAGTTTAACACTTTTGTTTATTTTATCTTATATCATTTTATTTAAACTCTTCAGTTAATGAAATGATGATTTTTTTTAATTTAAATTTATTTTTAATTTGTTTTTTATTTAAAAAAATTCATGAATCTGTTCATTTTCTTCATCAAGTTCATCCTCTACCGATACTGTTCATCAATGAACATGAACAGTGTATTCAATCAAATGTCAGATTAAAACGAGTTTAACCTAATATCATGATCGAAATCATCAGACAAACAAGATTCAATCATTAATTTTGCACATTTTTTCGATTTGAATGCTTAAATCTAAAATTTTTGACATGTCTAGGGTTCAAACGACTGTACAGGGGTTGAACGCCTATCACCAAATTTCCATTTAAACATGAATCAGATGAATATGAATCATTCACTTACATTCACAATCGCAAAAATACTATCAGCAATCTATGATTTGTGCTTAAAATGGTTTTAATCGAAGAATGAGGGTTTTTGGTCGAAAGTTCGAGAGTTTGAGTGGTCAGAGAGGTTTTACGAGGGTTTTGAAATGAGAACGAAATGAATAACACAAGTGTGCTTTTTATACTGAGTAAAAATTTTTTAGACATATGAGCACTGTACAGTCGTTTAAGCACTGTTCAGACTCATTAGGTCACAAATTTTACTAAGTGTTGAGACATATGAGCACTATTTCAGTCTTATGAGGCCAGCCGTATTAGCACTGTTCGGTAGCATGAGAACTGTTCAGTAGCATTAGCACTGTTCAGTAGCATGAGAACTGTTCAGTAGCATTAGCACTGTTCAGTAGCATAATGATGCTGAAATGTTCAGACCAACTTTTCAGAAACATAACAACTGTTTGAACATACGACAACTGTTCAGCCACATAACAACTGTTCATGCATTTTTACACTTGTGTTTTTCAAATCATCCACCTGCACACTGTTTAAACACATTAGTAATATTTCATACTAATATTTAAACAATATAGCATATTTTTATTTTTCCCTCAAATTTACACTCTTGCCCCTCAAAATTAAACTTTTTACATTTTTGACCCTCAAAATTTAACTTTTTACATTTTTGACCCTTCATTTTAGATTCAAAATGAACAAACCAAATATTTCAAAATTTGTCTTATTTTCAACTTTTCAAAGAAGCTTTTCCACTTGCTAAAAATTATGAGCTCATTTTATCATAAACAAACACATACATGCTTTGAAATTAAAGCATCATCCTTTTAATTCAACATGATCATTTTGATTTTCTGAGAATATTCTTATTGGGTTATTACTCCCCCTAAACTTTTAAGTTTTGTAAAACTTAGAAGTTTACCAATAGATCATAAGAATATCACAATTAACATTGTTATATTGCCTGCACACAAGAAAACATGCACAAAATCAAAATTAAAGCAGAATGAAAATCTAGTATTTACAATAGAATCATAGACTGCAGTGAGATCATATTAGATAAGACCAGAACATTAAAATAAAAAATTATGTGGATAGTCATATACAATGATTAAATCCTGATTAAGTGTGTTCCAGGTCAGTGATATCACAGCAAAGGAGACACAAGATCGAAGGACATAAAATGAGTGTTTTTGACACAAGCTATCAGCTCACTTACTTTTTCAATTCTTGGATAAGTATGGTAGAAGGATATGACAAGATGTGACTCATACCGAGACTTAGAGGATCAACCATCATCAAGACATGCAAGAAAGCACATATTCTCAACTTATTACCTAACAAATATGCATAATCAGAGTTCATATTACTGAATTGAATAGAGAATGATCATGGATAACCATTTGATCAACTCTAACCATCCATTTGAATGGATTGTGCACATTGGCATCTTTTGCATCAAAGGAGAATATCCAGGTCTGTAATGACTTACAACAGAGGATATCTCAGCACTTCAGGTCTATGATGACTCATAACAGAGAAGTAAATGATGCTTGTAACAGATCTCATGATTAGTCACATTATCATCAGGTATGAGTGGGAGTAGCTTGACAAGCAGTCAATCTGATAAGCGAATACACTCAAAAGTACTTAGATGAATACGCAAACAAGCATAGGGATGTGGGTAATCACAAGAATTTTCTTATTCAGTATACTAGCATAATAGTGTCTACACATCAAATCCTGATCATGTCAGACTTTATTAGCGAGTGAAGTATGCAACTGATCTTACTAATGTACTATCATTCTCACTTAAGGCAAACACAGATTCATTCCATTCCTAAAACAAATGAATGATAAAAGAAAAACACTCTATTTTTGGAGTTTTTGATATATATATATTTTTTTATTTGATTTGTGAGTTTTCTAATTTTGTATTGGTTTTTCTATAACAAAAGGCACACACACACAAACAATCAGGCAAATAACTATGAAAAGTTACCCTTATGAAAATTTGCAGATTGAGGAAATTATTTGATCATAAGAAGATTCAAATTAGTAACCAGGTTTACACATGGTTAATAAGGCCAATTGACTCCACTAAATACTCAAACCTTCCTGGTAGAAAAGCTTTAGTAAATAGGTCTGCCAACTATTTTGCAGTTGCTATTTGAATCAAAATGATTAAACCTTTTTCAGAATTATCTCTTAAAAAATGATATCGAATTTCAATATGTTTTGTTTTTGAATGTTGAACAGGATTAGCTGTAATGAACATAGCAGCAGTATTATCTACGTAAATGGGTGTTTTAAGAAAATTAAACCCAAAATCTAGCAGTTGGTTTTGGGTTCAATAGATTTGAGAACATCCTGCTGATGCATCTATGTACTCAGCTTCTGTAGTTGAGATAGAAACATTTGTTTGTTTCTTACATTGCCATGAAACTAATCTGGGTCCAAGAAACTGACAACCACCCGTTGTAGATTTTCTATCCTGACAGCATCCACCATAATCACTATCTGTGTATCCATGTAACTCAAAATTACCCTCGTAAGGATACCAAAGCCCTAAAGCTGGTTTACCTTTGAGATACCTGAATATTCTTTTGACAGCAATTAAGTGAGATTCTTTCGGGTCTGATTGATACCTTGCACAAACACATACAGCATACATGATGTCTGGTCTAGATGCAGTAAGATACATCAAAGAACCAATCATAGATCTGTATAATGTTTGGTCTACTGATTTTCCTTTAGGATCAGGCTCAATCTTGGTGTTTACGTCAGCTGGAGTTCTTATGGACTGACAATCATGCAGTTTGAATTTCTTCAAGAGTTTGTCAACAAATTTTTCTTGATTGATGAAAATACCATCTGCAGATTGTTGAACTTGCAATCCAAGAAAGAAATTGATCTCTCCCATAGAACTCATTTGGAAACGAGATTTCATGATTTCTTCAAATTCATTGCACAGAGTTAGACTAGTAGAACCAAATACGATATCATCTACATACACTTGCACACATAAAGATCATCATTATCCTTCTTTATGAATAAAGTAGGATTGATTTTTCCTCTTGTGTATCCATGTTGGATCAAGTGTTGAGATAATGTCTCATACCAAATTCTAGGAGCTTGATGTAGGCCATATAAAGCTTTGCTAAGCTTATACACTTGATGTGGGAATTCTGCATCCTCAAAACCTGGAGGTTGCTTCACATACACATCATCAGTGATTGAACCATACAAAAATGCACCTTTGACATCCATTTGATACACCTTGAATTTCATGAATGATGCATAAGCCAGGAAAACACGAATGGATTCGAGTCTTGCAACTGGAGCAAATACTTCATCATAGTCAACTCCTTCTTCCTGAGTGTATCCTTGTGCAACAAGTCTTGCTTTGTTTCTTATTACAATGTCACGATCATCAGTTTTATTTCTGAACAACCATTTTGTGCCTATGGCATTTTCTCCTTCAGGTAATTCCACTAACTTTCACACTTCTTGTTTGCGAAATTGAAGAAGTTCTTCTTGCATAGCTTCAATCCAACCATTGTCCTGTAATGCCTCGGTGACATTTTTAGGAACAATCTGAGAAAGGAAACAAGAGTATAAACAAACATTTGCATGTTCAGATTTACTCCTAGTAGTTCTTTCATTCAGAGGACCAATGATCTGAGATGTTGGATGGTTCTTGTGGATACGAGATGTCGGAATCTCAGTTCCTTGAACATTAACATCAAGATTAGTTTGGTTCAAATTGGAGAGCTGTTGCAATAAGGTAGAAGAATGTGGAGAGAAATTTGGAACTTGAGTTGGTGAATTGATAAAGTAATCAAAGTTACTATGATCAATTGCATCTCCAGAGATGGAAGATGTGCCAGACTCAGGATGTCCAATTTCTGTACCATCATTAGGAAAAGGTTATGATTCTTCTTGATCTGCTGAAACCGAATGATCTGAAGCTGAAGTATCATGAACATTGTCATTGAATTGGATTGTTGAATCCTTTACAAATGAAAAAAATGGATAATCTGGGCGAGCATCATCTGAATCATCAGAATCTGAATCATCACTGAAAGATCCAAGATCTCCTCTTGAGTTCTTCTTACCTGAAAAATCATCAGATTGATTAAACAAGTGAGATTGAAATGAGTTTGACAAAGAATCTATATCAAATAACCATGCAGGACCATTTGAAACTGATGGAAAAGAATTTTCCAGAAATTTAACGTTGAATGTTTCATTAATAGAATTTGTCCTAGAGTTATAAACTCGATAGGCTTTGGAAACTGATGAATATCCAACGAAAAATCCATGATCAGCTTTTTCTTCAAATTTTCCTAAATGATCACTTGAGTTTAAAATCATAACTGGACAGCCAAATGATTTTAAAAAGTTTATGTTTGGTTTCCTGTCAAACATTAACTCATATGGAGTTTTCTTTTTATCTTTAACAAGTAAGATTCTATTCTGAACAAAACAGGCTGTTGATATCGCTTCGTCCTAGAAAGTGATTGGAATTTTAGCATCAGCTAACATAGACCGGGCAGCTTCAATCAGAGTTCGGTTCTTCCTTTCAGCAACTCCATTTTGTTGTGGAGTTCTGGGAGCACTGAACTGATGAACTATTCCTTTTTCTGCACAAAACAAATCAATGTTAGCATTTTTAAATTCAGTTCCATTGTCACTTCTTATTATCTTTACTTTTTGTTCAAGTTGATTTTCAACTTTATTAATGAATTCTTTTAGAAGATCTGCAGTTTCAGATTTAGCTTGAAGAAAGAAACCCATGAAAATCTTGTATAATCATCTATGATGACTAAACAATATGATTTTCGACCAATACTCCTAACATTAGTTGGTCCAAAAAGGTCCATATGTAACATCTGGAGTGGTTTGGTGTTTGAGTTTAACAGTTTGGACTTATAAGACGCTCTATGTTGTTTTCCCTTCAGACAGGCTGAGCAATAATCAGTTGTTGAAAACTTCTTGGAAGGAAGTCCAATGACATGATTTCCTGCTACAAGCTTGTTCATGTTTTTGAAGTTGGAATGACCAAGACGTCTATGCCAAAGCTGGCTTTCATCATTTGAAGCTTTAGCAATCAGGCAAGTAGTTTCAGTTGCAGGATCCACTTGAGACATATCCAATTTGTATACATCTCTGTCTCGAGCAGCTTTAACTATCACCCAGTCATTGCTAATCTGAAAACCTGGTTTCAAGACATAACAGTGAGATTTATCAAAAAGAACAGAATAAGATTTGTCACAAATTTGGGATACACTTAGAAGATTAAAATTCAACTGTGAACAAAAGTTGACTTTATCAAAACTGATAATCCCATTAGACACTGTTCCCTCTCCTGTTATCTTTCCACCTGCATCACCTCCAAAAGCAACATGCGTTCTATCCTTTAACTTAAAGTCTTGTAACAAGGCTTGATTGCCTGTCATATGCCGGCTACACCCACTGTCAACATACCATGAGTTGATTGGTCTCCGCGGGCGTACCTGCATTCACAAACATTTAAGGTGAGTTAGTAACCCAAGCCGAGATGGTCTTGGGCTTGCCAAACTTGTCAACAATTATAAATTGTTTGAAATGAAGTTTGTTGACATCTGGTTTCTTTTGAATTTTAACATGTTCAAATCCTTTTTGATAAACCAACTGATTATCTCTTTGTGATTTTGATGTCAATGCATTGTATCTGTTTTCAAGATTATTATCAAAAAATCTGGAACTCTTGTATGAATCATTTGAGAATGTTCCTTTGTTTATTCTCACAGATCGAGGAATAAACTTTTCTTGATTGTATTGCTGTGATTTGACAAAATGATTATTATTATAATCAGAATTGTTTCTTCTGAAAGATCTCAAACCCAAGGAAGGTTGTTGTTGTGAAAATTTAAATCCAATATTTTGATTTCTTATAAATTGTGGATTTACAAAGCCTTGATTATTGAATTCCTTCCTTGAAGAGTTCTTTCTTAAGTAACAATCATTGGTATTGTGATTTCTTTCATCACACAAAGCATAGTATTTGTTAAAATAACACTCAGCTGTTATGTGATTTGTCATATCACATATGTAGCAATACTTGTTAAAGTAACATTCTGAAATGTCATGATTGTACATGTCACAGATATCACAATACTTTTCAGAATGTTTAAACAACATTTTATTAACTCTTGAAGTAGAAGCAACATTTGATTCTTGTTCAACTCTTGGGTTAGGCAGATTAACTTGTTGTTTTATTGGTATGACTTTGGTCTTTTGATCTTTAGGATTTTTCTTTTTAACTTGAACACAATTCTTTGATTCCTTTGATTCAAATCTTTTATGCACAGCGGAAGTCTTTTGATCTGAACTTGTTTTCAGATTAGAGTTAGATTTGATCTTAGGTGTAGATGTCATTTTTGTGTTTGTGTTCATGTCAAAAGTTCCTGTAGACACAAACTTCACAAGTTTAATTTGAGTATTGCTCTGTGACTGATTAATTGATTCAGTTTTCTTTGCTTTTGCAGCTTTTCTTCTTCTTTGATTTCTCACTCTTGATGAAGTTTTCTTGCTTTGAAGTTTAGTTGAATCTTGAGAAGATTCCTTTTGACACTCTTTTTCATCAGTTAGTTCATTTGAACTAGAATCATCAGAAATATTATTATTTGTTTTAGCTTCTTCACATTTTCCTTTAAGTTTGTTATTGAATTCAGTAGATTTTCCACTCATTTGTTCACTTTGTTCAATAACAGTTTCACTTTTTGGTACAAACAGCTTCTTTTGCTTTTGTTGAGGTTCATAAGATTTGACTTTAATTGGATGACCATTTTTGATCTAGTCTAAGTCAGTTTCTTCATAAACTTCAACATTTTTCTTTTTAAAATTCTTTTGATCTTGAAATTCTTTCAGTTTAGCTTTGTTTTCCGGTGAATGATCATGAGTATTGAAATTCTCTGGTAATGTTTTTGAGATTGATTCAGGCATAGGTTCATGTGTGAATCCTAGTCCTGTTTTATCTTTTTCATTTCTTCCATTCACCAGTTGCTCAACAATTTTCTTTGAGCTTTTAACTTTGGCTAGATCTATTTGAGTTGCTGCATGTGCCAATTTTTCTTGTTCAAGTGTTTTGTTCATCTCTTCAGTTGTTTCTTTGCAAGTTCAAGTTCTTTAATAGTTTTGTTCCATGAAGCTTGAAGAGACATTATCTTTTCATCAGCAATTTTGTGATCTGATTTTAGTTTATTGTGCCTTGATTCTTCTTGTTTGAGCTTGTCACATATTTTAAATGAATATGTTCTGTAGTGTTCAACTAGTTCAAAACATGCTTTTGTGCATATTTTCTCTCTCACGTCTACTGGTATTTCAGGATATGAGTTTGAAGATTCAGTATCAGAAGAGTTAACAACCTTTGGTTGTTCTGATTGAGCCATAAGAGCAACTTCTTCAGTGGTATCTTTAGGGTCTGATTTGTCGCTCCAATCATACTCTTCTTCTTGATCTGATTCATCATATTTAGGATATTTATCTTTTGACCAGTCTTCATCATCAACTTCAGCAACTAGTGCCAGATTGGCAGTGAGATCAGCAGTAAATTGCTCTGCATATGCACTCCAGTCATAACCATCTTTGATGTTTACAACCAGTGCCTTCTTAGTTTCCTCACTATTCTTCTCTTCATTGGGTTCTGGCATAGGTAGACTTTGGTATGGCTTTTGAAAAGTCTTGTTTGCCTGTTGCTGATATTTCTGACCATTTAAGCTGCCTTGAATATTTCCTCCTTGGTTTCTTGGAGCTTTACATTCTCTTCAAAAATGACCATAACTGTTACAGTTAAAGCATCTTGATTTTGATTTATCAAACCCAACAGTATTGTTTGCACTGGGTTTGTAATTTCTGTTAGAATAAGAATGCTTTTGTGTTCTGTAAGCTATCATGACCATTTGCCAGTTAAGATCCATTTCTTCTACATCATCTGGATCCATTTCAAACAAATCTTGTAGAACTAGCTCCATTTGAGTTAGATGACTGCCTTGATACGCTTGAAAGCTTGCCATGAAAGCAGTAAATGCAGTTTTTGACTCTTCATCTTGTAAAAGAATGTTAATCACATCTTTCACTTTACTTGGATTGAGAGAGTTTGAGGAGGATGGCATCTCAGTTGAAGGTTTAGGCATTTGAGCTTTAGGAGGAGACTGTGATTGTTATTGAGTGGAATATGCAGGTGTACTAGTGAAGAATCCTGCTCCCACAAACAGATCACCTTCATCTTCAGGAGTTGATTGGTCTTTAGCCAAAATGCATTCTCTACAGTATTTACTGGAGAAGCAACATACTTATACTGAGTTGTTGATGCATGTCTATCATTATTTCTTGAACTCTCATCAATCTCTACAGATTCAATTTTAGCAATGAGAAGGTCAAGATCCATTGGAAACTTTTCAGTATGTTTCAACAAAGTAACAGTTTGTTTCCAAGAAGATGGTAGTGCATTCAGAAGTCTGTTGTTTAGGTCCTCAAGATCATTCTTGATTCCCAAGGTAGACAATTCTGTAGTTAATTGCACAAACCTGTTCATCATTTGATTTATTGTTTCTCCTGAGATGTGCTCAAATAGTTCCAATTGCCTTTTCAGTTTTTGCTTTTTCAGATCTTGAATTTCTTTCCCTCCTTCACATATGATCTTCAAGGCTTTACACATTATATATCCAGTTTGGTAGTTTTCAAGTCTGGATAAAACTTCCAAAGGTAGCCCTTTGCACATGAGAGAATAGGCTTTAACATCATTTTTCACCTTCTTTAAGTCTTCTCCATGTAGGTTATCTTCTGGATATGGTTCTTGTGTATCTTTTGTATACACAAATCCTCTGTCTAGACCATCAGTAGTCACAGGAATGTAGGGTCCCTTTTCAATTGATTTCCACAGATCAGTGTCTATGAAATTCAAATGATGTTTCAGTCTAAGAGACCAGTTTTTAAAATCAGCTCTGTTTTTAAGTTTTGGAACTCTGTTCTTAGAATCTTTGATTTCACCATTTTTATATTTTTGTTGTTTTCTAAGCTTTTGAATTAAGAAAAAGACCTAAAAAAATATTTTTGGATTTTTGAAATTTTATGAAAAATTTCTAAGTGTCAAGGCTGACAAGTCCGAACAGTGGTGATAAGTCCCAACAGTGTAAAACGCCCAACAGCTGATAAGTCTAAGGGAATGCCTTAGAAAATTTCCAACATAATAGAAACTATCGCACAATGGTTATAAGTCCACACAGTGGTTATACGTCCAACCAAGTGAAAATACCACAGTGGTTATAAGTCCACACAATGGTAATATGACTACACAGTGATGATATGTCCAACCAAGTGAAACTACCACACAGTGGTTATACGTCCACACAGTGGTAATACGACTAGGGGTAAAACGACTGAACAGTTGAGAAAAGTCTAAACATTTCTCAAACGGTCGAACACTTAGTCAAATTTCAGTGTTTTTCAGCCCTAATACGACACATTCATCAGATTCATATGAATGTACCGAACTTAGAAATTTCAAAATCCTTCAATTGTTGATGAATTGAGCTGAAACTTTACAATTAATTCATGATTATACCGATAATCAATCCTCTAACTTCAATTTCAGTAATTATCCACAATTCTCAATGAATTTCGGAAATTTTAGGTCGAACACTCAAGAACACTTACTCGATCTGTTTTTCACTAATTCACTCAATTTTTGATGAGATAAACTGCAATTTGTGATTCAAAACATGTTTCTAATGATGAAACAAAGTTCTGATTCACAATATTTCACTTGAATTGTCAATCGATTACAGATTTCAGTGGATTTTTGAAGTTTCTATCTTTGACAGAACCTTCAAAAACACTCAACCGATAGCTCTGATACCAATTGATAGGATCAACTAGAGCAATCTGTAACAAATTATATGAACAATTCAAAGAAATACAAGCAATTGTAATCAAATCAAGCAATATCAACAAAATTCAGATTTCATTGATAGCAAAAGACGATTACAAGAGAGAAAGCAGTTTATGCAAACACCTTACAAAAACTTAACAATCTACTCTAAGTCTATGCTATTTATACTAGAAAACAAGGAACTAAAATTTACAAAACTAGTCCCTATACTAGTATAAACTACAAAACTAGACACTATAGACTAAATGTTAATCTTCTAAGGGACCTAACAAGTTACAAACCGGTACAGATTATTAGGATTTGTTATTAGTGCTAGATTTTGCCTAGAAAATACTTTACCATTTCAAGGTCATGATGAATCGGAGCAATCATATTTGAAGGGTTGTTTTCTTTCAGTATTAAAGTTGGTTAGTGGGAATAATCCGAAGATTGGTAAGTACACATTAGGGAATGCAAAGAAGAAGAATAAATTAATGGCTCCATCAATACAAAAGGAGATTATTGATTGCTTTGCGAAAGAGGTAACAAAAAACATTTATAAAGAAATCAAGGATAATGTGTTTGGATTGTTAGTAGATGAGTTTAGTGACGTATCTTTAAAAGAACAAATGACTGTAGTTTTGACTTTTGAGATATGTAGACAAACTGGGGGTTTTTAAAGAAAGTTTTATTGGAATTTCTCATTTGAAAGATACATCTTCTGCTACTTTTAAAGAAGCCATTCTTTCTTTGTTAGCAAATAACCAGCTGAGTATTGATTAGATAAGTAATAAATTTTATTCTTTCTACAATTAAACTTTAATATAAATTAATTATTTTTATGTAATTGTAAGGGGTCAAGGTTATAATAGTGCAAGCAATATGCGAGGATAGTTTAATGGCTTAAAAACTATGATTTTAAAAGATAATCCATCGGCACATTATATACATTGCTTTGATCATCAACTACAACTAGTGATTATGGCGGTTCCAAAAAAGCATGAAAGTGTTAAAGAGTTTTATGATTATCTTAACATGATTGTTAATACAGTTTCTGCTTCTTTTAAATGAAAAGATATGTTACGGGAGGCAAAAAGAAAGAGTGTGGAGGAATGAATCCTTTCAGGTGAAATTAAGACCGGAAAAGGATTAAATCAAGAGAGTTCCATAGTACGAGCCGGAGTTACAAGATCGGGTTTTCATCGTGCAACAATCATAAGTGTGCTTAAATTATTTCCGGAAATTGTTGACGTGCTTCGTTATGTTAAAAAGGAAGGAGACAACACTCAACAACGAACTAGTGCAAAAGGTACTCTATCCTATTTTAAAAAACTTGAGTTTGTTTTTTATGCACACTTGATGGAACATATTTTAGGATACACAAATTTTTTATCTAAACGTCTTAAAAAAAGTCAAGACTTATTAGAAGCGAGTAAGTAGATAAATGGAACAAAATAAGCATTGAATGATTTAAGGCAAAAGGGGTTTAACGCTATGTTGGAAAAAGTAACTTGTTTTTGTGAAAAAAATCATATTAAGGTGTTGGATATGATGAAAAGTTATGGTAACCTAAAAAACCGAAAGAATGTCATTACTAATCGACATCATTTTAAGGTTGAGATTTTTGATACGGTTTTGGATATGCAAATTCAAGAATTGAGAAATCGATTTAATGAGGTATCAACTACATTGGTAGAAAATATGTTGGGTATAAATCCTTGTAATGGATTTTCAAAGATTGACATATCTAAGATAGTGGCTTTTTCTGAGATGTATCCGGTTGATTTTAATATGAATGAAAGATGATGTATTTTTTAGTGAGCTTAAGGTGTTTGATCAATAGGTAAAAGAAGATAATAGATTTACAAACTTGAATGAAATGTGTTATATTGCTCGGCTAATGATGGAAACCGGAAAAAATATATCTTTTCCTTTGTTTTATCGGATATTGAAGCTAACATTGATTTTGTCGTATGCAACCGCAACTGTTAAAAGATGTTTTTCTAAACTGAAGCTTATCAAGACAGATTTACGGAATCGATTGGGGAAAGGAATATTTAAACAATGCCCTAGTATGTGCGGTTGAAAGGGAAACGTTGGACGAAGTAACAAATGAGGGTGTAATGTTTCGTTTCAAGCTATGAAAAATCGAAGAGGAGAGTTCTGAGATCAATTTGGTATTTCTATAACTATCTTTATTATCATGTTTTTTTTATTTATATTAATGTACGGTAATTTTTTTTAAAATTACGTTACATCTGAAATAATTTTCTAGACCACCACTGATTTAATCACATAATCTATACTATATTAATAAGCATTTGGGGAGGGCAAGATGGTCATTTCATCCAAAACTCTTAAAATTAAGAGATGTACAAGCATTGAAACTTGATGTACAACTCCCCAAAGCAAACAATGAAATTAGAGTTTGAAAGTACTGATTTTGCGCGGATCCTTTCACGGGTCGGGTCAATGCCCACGCGCGGATCGTTTTCATTTGGATTAGGGTTACATCTTCAAAACACAGAGGCTCATTTCTTACGCCTCTCTTACCGCTCTCTCTCTCTCTCTCTGATCAACACTCTTAAATCTGTGGTGTTCAACATACGACCCCAAAATGTTTTGGTAGATCGGTTTGTTTTCGTTTGGATTAGAGGTTTCTCGAGTGTATACAGGGAATTGATCGTTTCGTTTGAATTGTTTGAATATACTGATTTGTGCCATTTACAGACGACCCCAGATGCAGTTTTCAGCACTGCAGTAACATCTCCGGCAACTACCTCCGGCAACCACCTTCGGCAACCACCTCCGGCAACCACCTTTTGGGAGCTCATCTTTTTCAGCCTTTGACAATGGCATCCACGCACGTTAGCAGAAGCAGGATGAGGTTAGGGTTTTCTTTGCTTGCCGCGGACGTTTGGTGCTCAGCTGCTCGCTCACTGTTACCCGCTATAGGGTGAAGGCTCTTATGCAGGCTATTATCTCTACAAATTTTGTTGCTTTCACCTTTGCGTGCGTGCGTGTGTATGGCCTTTCTTTGCTTGCTGATTTCCAATTTTGCTTTTGGAATGGCTGACTGTAAGGCCCCGAATCCGGAAACCTCACAAATTGGCCATCTTGCATAAAACCTTATTTTTAGTTCAAAACTGATAAGGTATTATTTATTAAAGCAGTGGAAATATGAAAATGTTAATTATATAAATAAAACTAAAGCACCAACTTAGAGTCAAACCCGGATTTGTACTAGAATTTCTTTATTTACAAATCATTGTCTTAACAAATTTACTCATTTATTACTACACAAAGCATCAAAGCTGGTTGAATCTTTACAGGATGCCAGTCTTCACCCTCCAAGTAGCTCCTAATCAGATCCTGCTCTAAAACTTGATTTACCTGCCAAACAATCTAACATACATACAAAAGTCAGCTTCGTTGAGTGAGTTCTAGTTTTTATATAAATAAGAAAATATAATCTTTTATCCTTCATGTAATGAACACGCATACATCATACTACAAACATTACTTGCATCACATTAGGCACGTTCATTACCTTTCATTCTTTCATTACGTTTCACTTTATCATAGGGGAGATTGCACAAAGCAAGATCTCCATGTTGATTGACAACGAATGTCAATCCCCGTCGGTACACGTTATCCATGGTCGCTACCCCCGACGGTTGATCGATCCCCGTCGGTACACATCTTCACGGTAGCTTCCCCCGACATTTGATCCACACTGCTAGGCACATAGCCCGCTCATGAATACGGATCCATCATCATACATCAGACTCACATAAGTGAAGTCTATCATAGTGCTTGCAAGACTTTTCATCATCAAACGGGCCCGGGGGTAACATTTGTTAAGTTCCACTTCTCATTAGTATCATCTTTCACTTAATATATATAATACCTAGCTTATTAAGTACACACATACCAAATACTAGTCATCTGTTGGACCAAAAGAACCAATGAGCCAAGATCAGGAAAACCTCTAAGTCCCACATGACATCACAACAACTGCTGAAGACTCCCATCAGCTGTTCTGACAAAGTCTGAAGAATCAACAGCTGAAGTTCAAAGAACTGAAGTACAACAGTTGAAGATCCCAAAGTACTGAAGATAAGTACTAAAGTCTAAAGTACTGATAATCACAAGTACTGAAGACTTCAAGTACTGAAGACAAGTGCTGAAGATCAAAAGTCTGAAGAACTGAAGAACTGATGAACAACTGCTGATGCACAAAGTATGAAGACAACGACTGAAGACATCAGCTGATGACAACTACTAAAGTCATCAGCTGATGAATCATCTGAAGACCAAAGTCTGAAGACCAAAGTGCTGAAGTTTCAGAGTTTGTCACAACAGCTGAAGAAGTCTTCTTCAGTTGTTGTGATGGTTTATTTTCTTTTCAGTAGTTTTATGTTTTTTATTTCAGTAGTTTGTACAACAGCTGAAGAGTTTGTTCTTCAGCTGTTATTGTTCAGTAGTTGTAAACGACTGGAGAGTTTGTTCTTCAGTCATTGTAGCTTTTCAGTAGTTTCCTTTTCAGTACTTGTAATAGGTAGAACACTTAGGAAATTTTGTAAGAAGATGTCAGCTGTTGTGACATCTTCAGTAGTTGTGTTCTATCAGTAGTTAGTTAAATAATTGTTTAATGTTAGTGGAATCTGACAATAGTATGGGTCATTTGCCTATAAAAGAGCAGTGACCTGAATGTATTCCACGCCAAAACATGTGAAATAAACGAATATTATTCCTTTTAAGGCAGAATTATTCTCTCTCTCTACTTTTGGTTTGCATGCAATATTCTTTATGTTCTTGCTTTAATTGCTAATATTCATGCTAAATCCGCTGCGAATATAATCTAATTGATCAAACTAGAGGCTGAGATCCTAACAAATGGTATCAGAGCAGGTTAATCATTGATCGATTTCACTATTGATCATTTGAAACTGCTCTTTTGATCTCTAAGTTTGATCGAATTAGCAATTTGCAAGAATCAGCTGTAGAGAGAGAGATTCTGCTGTTTCTGGCCAAAAACTTGAGGTTCTCTTGGTGGTTTTGAGCTACATTTGTTTTTGTTTAAACTTGAGTTTGACTAATAACTGAGATGACTACACCAACAAACGATCCTCACAATACTGGTTCCTCAACCAAGCCACCGATGCTTGTGAGGAATGAGTACAACATATGGCAAAGACGTATGCTTCACCACTTGTCTGTCAACAGTGCTGGTTGTTGGAAGTCAGTGGTGCATGGACCATACAAGCCTATGGTGAGCGTCCCTGAATCTAATGAACAGGTTCCAAAGAAACCTGAACAATATTCGGACGAAGATCTAAAGCTGTTCGAGATTGATGCTAGAGCCCATGGAATTTTAGCCATGGCTATTCCAAATGAGATTTACTCAGGGATCTTGCATCATGAAACTGCTCATGACCTATGGGTTGCTCTAAAGGAACAATTTGGAGGAACTGATTCGGTCTTAGCAAACAATAGGGAAATCCTCGCCCAACAATATGAGACATTCTCATATAGAAAGGGTGAGACTCTGACCCAGCAGTTTGAGCGGTTCTCTTGTTTGATTTCTGAGCTGAAGATGGTCAAACAAGAGTACTCCAACAGCCAGATGAACAACAGGTTCCTCAGATCACTGCCTGAGAAATGGGACACTTATACCATTGTCCTACACTCCAGTGCAAATCTGGAAACTCTATCTCTCACCCAACTTCATGGGAAACTGCTCACCTTTGAGAGAGAGATAGAGCAAAAGAGGAAGTTGTCCACCTCTGGAAAGCTCGCTGATGACTTTGTTCAAGGAAATGCTGCCTTGATAAGTCAGGAATCAGAATATGCTTCATCAGAAAGTTCTTATGATGAGCATATTGATTTCTCTACCAACTCAGAACAAGCTTTTATTGGTGTAGGTAGTAGTTCAGGAGGCTGCAGTGATAACTGGTGCTTCTTGATGGAGGATTTGAAGGGCATTCCAGATGATGATCTGGAAGAGATGGATATTTTGAGCCAAATGGCAATGATCAATATCAGATCTCAAAAGTTCTACAAAAGAACTGGCAGGAAATTCCCTGGTCTCTCTGGCAAAACCAAAGTTGCTTTTGACAAGAGCAAGTTGAGGTGTCACAAGTGCCAAAGGCTTGGACACTTTGCTAGAGAGTGTAGATCATCTGGATCTAACTCCTCTGCACCCTTTGTGACTTTTCCGAGCAATAGCTCACAGCACAGAGGGCAACCATTCTCCAGTTCTGGTCATCCATCACAAGTACAGGCATCACCTGCTTATTTTGTGCCTCAGGGGTATATGCCATACTCATACCCCTGCTACTATGTGCCTCAGCCCAGTCAAACTCAAGCACCTTCGGCTCAACCACCACAGGCTCTTCCTGAGCCTCAATCTTCCCCATCTCATCATCAAACACAACCTCAACAACATAGCTTCTTCACCCCAGGAGTTGTTGACTGGAGTAGTCTACCAGATGATCTATCTGGACAGGAACAACTACTCCAAGGTGCTGGTTAACATGGTGGTGATAGTCCTTTTGGAAATCTTGCTCTGATGGCCCTTGAGTCTGCTGAGGGGTCATCACCTAATGCCTCATCACAGGTATCATCTGAGGCCAAAGCCAAGCTTTGTTCTGAATCATGCATAGCAGCATTTGCTTCTATTAGAGAAGCAAATGTAGCTTTAATAGATAAAAATCTTGAGCTAGAGCACACTATTTCCAAAAGAAAAGCTGATTTTGAGGTTGTACTAAAAGAGAAAAATGATGAGATTTACAAGCTTAAATGCCAAATCAAAGATGGTAAAGCTAGGGAAGATGTACTTCTAGAGAAGTACAGAGACCTTAAGGAAACTCTTGCAAACACCCAAGTAGAGTGTGATCGATGGGTGCAATCATGCAAGGGTTTTGAAATGCTTCTTAAGAAGCAATCAGCTTCCAATGTGAAGTTTGGGATTGGTTATAATCACACTGCTCCTCCTACAGATTTCACTTTAAGAGCAGAAGTTGAATCTGATAGAGAGAGCAATAACCAATCCTTCTCATCATGTGACCTACTATCTTCTGATTCAGCATCATCAGAGATAGAAGTCAGTAACCAATCAGCAGATGCTACAAGAGCTGATGGTTCAAATGCTGACTGTCACATGATCAAAAAGTTGATCAACTCAGGTATTGTCTCTAGAAGTACTGAAAGTACTAGAGAGCAAGTGATAACACTTGAAGTTCAAACCTCAACTACTGCCAGCACTGAAGAGAAGAAAACTGACAGTAGAAAAGGTTTGAAGACAACTAAAGAAGAGGTCAGGAAAGCAGGTACTAAAGGGAAGAAAACTGCTAGTACTGGTAACAAACAGCTGAAGAACAAGTCTTCAGCAGTTTCATCTTCTTTGGTTGATGATCAACACAAGATGAAGAAGAAGCCATGTGAGATATGTGGCTTGTTCAATCATCTTACTGATGATTGCTGGTACAAAAATGGTTCCAAACTCAAACAACAGGAGGAAATTAAAGAGCAAATAAAGAAAATGAAAAATGAGTTTGAAACCAAGTTTGTACTAGCAACATCAAAGCCTGAAATCCCTAAGCCCAAAGCTAAATCTAAAAAGAAAGTAGGGAATACTCAGGCAACAGCTGAGGTTGCTCAGAAAAAGATGGTACAACATAGGAATCCATCATCAGCAAACTCCAGTGTGTCTGAAGAGCTGAAAGCTTTATCACAAAGTCAGACACAACTGGTGATGATGGTTCAGCATCTAATGGGAAGAGTCAACCATTTAGATGCTCCTGTGTTGAAACCATAGAAAAGGAAGTCCAAGCCAAAGGGTTCCTCTTCTACACCATCTTCTTCACCTCAGGCTGTTACACATAACACACCTGTTAGTGTTGCACCTATAGTTGAGAACAGACCCAAAACCAAACAGGTTTGGGTCTCTAAAACTAACTAACATGTGGTTATGATTGCAGGGTTCTTCAACATGCCAAAAGAGCATCTGGTATGTAGACAGTGGAGGATCTATGCACATGACAGGAAGCAGCTCCCTTCTTAATGACTACTCTCAAGGAAAGAAGGGATTTGTCTCCTTTGGCAATGATGCAAAGGGTTACATCATCGGAAAAGGCTTTGTTTCCAATGGGGAAATAAGGTTTGATGATGTTAACCATGTGGAGAATCTCAAGTACAATCTCTTGAGTGTCAGTCAAATGTGTGATAAAGGCCATGTTGCCCTTTTCATAAGCCACAACTGTCGGATTCTGTCATCCAAAGTTCTAAATTTGATTGATAAGGTGTTGGATGAATACACTCTCCTGAAGGCCAACAGGACAGGAAGAGTGTATGCCTTAGATCTTTCCAAAAAGATAGATCTAAAAGGCCATCCTTGCCTATTCTCCAAGGCATCTTCTCAAGAGTCTACTCTATGGCATAGAAGGCTGGGGCATGTTAATTTCAAGAACATGAATCAGTTGATAAGCCATGGTTTAGTAAGAGGATTGCCTTTGATGGAGTTCAAGTGTGAAGACAACTGCACTGCTTGCTTAAAAGGAAAACAACACAAAGTTTCATTCCCTTCAATAGAAGAACCAAAGTCCACTGCCTGCTTGCAGCTCTTGCACATGGATCTCTTTGGTCCTGTCAGAGTGATGAGCATGGCAAAGAAGAAATACTGCCTGGTAATTGTGGATGATTATTCCAGGTATGTATGGACTTTCTTCTTGCACTCTAAGGATGAGGCAGCCAAGACTATCATGAACTTTGTGTTATTTGTAGAAAAGCAGTATTTCCTACAGGTCAAGTGTGTGAGGAGTGACAATGGAACAGAATTTAGAAACCACATACTTGATGACTTCTACCTGTCCAAGGGAATTAAGAGGCAGTTTAGTGTTCCTAGAACTCCTGAGCAGAATGGAGTGGTGGAGAGAAAGAACAGGACTCTCATTGAAGCTGCAAGGTCAATGCTGGCTGACTCAGGATTGCCACTAACCTTTTGGGCTGAAGCTGTCAATACAGCTTGCTATGTACAAAATAGAACTTTAGTGAATAAGAGGTTGATGAAGACCCCTTATGAAATTCTTCATCATTTGGCTCCTCTAATTTCATTCTTTAGAGCCTTTGGGTGTCCATGTTTTATTCTCAACACTAGCAACCCACTCCTGAAATTTGCTAGTAAGGTGGATGCAGGGTATTTTGTTGGTTATTCATCAACTTGCAAGGCATACAGAGTCTTGAACTGTAGGACAAAAGTGGTTGAAGAAACTCTGCATGTTAAGTTCAATGAATCTCCAAAGGACAAGATTCCACAAAACCCTGTGGAGTTGTTTGATCTGGACATACTGCAATATGTTCCTTATCAGCCTCCAGCTATTGAGCCTGTCAACAGTTCTCCACCTGGTGGTACTGATGATGATGTAGTCAGTACTCACCTCTTCAGGTTTAGTGACAACCTGCCTGAGTTCACTAAACCTGATGCTCCTGTAGCTTCAGCAGCCCCATCCACAACAAATGCTGATGAGATTTCTGCAAGCTCTACTTCATTTGAGCTGCCATCTCCTACATGGTTTCAGGAATCTCCATCACTATTTGTTGCTGCTGAAAGTCCTACAAACACTTGCACTGACATTATAGTCTATCAAGAGCTGAGGAATCACCCCACATCTCAAATCATTGGTGATATCAATGCTGGAGTTTCAACCAGGAGTCAATTGTCCAATTTCTGCTTCTATGCTCTCTTCATCAGTCAGCAAGAGCCAAAGAACTATCATGTTGCTTTAAGAGACAATGGATGGGTTGAAGCAATGCAGCTTGAGCTTCTTCAGTTCAAGAAACAGCAAGTGTGGGAGCTTGTTCCTTTACACCAAGGGAAGTGTGCAATAGGCACCAAATGGGTATTCAGGAACAAAACAGATGATAAGGGCCAAATTGTCAAGAACAAGGCCAGGCTGGTTGTCCAAGGATTTGCACAAGAGGAAGGCATCGATTATGATGAGACCTTTGCTCTTGTGGCAAGACTGGAAGCAATCAGACTGTTCTTAGCTTATGCTGCCTTTCACAGTCTTAAGGTTTATCAAATGGATGTCAAAAGTACCTTCTTATATGGAAAAATAAAAAAAGAAGTTTATGTGTGTCAACCACCAGGCTTTGAGGACAACAAACATCCTGATTGGGTGTCCAAGCTTGATAAGGCTCTTTATGGGCTGAAGCAAGCTCCTAGAGCTTGGTATGAGACACTCTCAACTTTTATTTTAGAGAACAAGTTCACTAGAGGCACCATTGATAAAACCTTATTCATCAAGACTGTGGGACAACATAAGTTCCTTGTTCAAATTTATGTAGATGACATCATCTTTGCATCCTCTGATCTAAAGTTGTGTGATGAATTTACAATGCTCATGAAGCAAAAGTTTGAAATGAGTGCTATGGGGGAATTACAGTTCTTTCTAGGTTTGCAAATCAAACAAAGGGATGATGGAATTTTCATCCATCAGTCCAAATACACCAAAGAGTTGTTGAATAAGTTTGATTTACAAACCTGTAAGCCATGTTCTACTCCCATGAGCAGCATCACACAACTAGATGTAGATCAGAAAGGTAAAGCGGTTGATGAAACCCTTTACAGATGTATGATTGGGTCCTTGATGTACCTTACAGCTTCTAGACCAGACATCATGTTTACAACATGTGTTTGTGCTAGATTTCAGGCTGCACCTAAAGAATCCCATTTGATTGCAGTCAAAAGGATCTTTAGATATCTGCAAGGTACCCAATCACTAGGTCTTTGGTATTCAACTGGGCATTCTTGCAAATTAGTTGCTTTCTTTGATAGTGACTATGCAGGATGCAAGGTCACCAGAAAATCCACTTCTGGTGGTTGCCAATTCCTAGGCAATTGTTTAGTTTCTTGGCAGAGTAAGAAACAAACATCAATTGCTACATCCATTGCTGAAGCTGAGTACATTGCTGCTGCAAGTTGTACATCTCAGATACTCTGGCTTCAGAACCAACTCTTGGATTATGGCATTACAGAGACTAAGACTCCATTATTAATGGATAGTGCTTCAGCTCTTTGCATTGTCAAAAATCCAGTCCAGCACTCTAGGACCAAACATATAGAGATCAGACATCACTTTATTAGGGATTGCTATGAAAAAGGTCTGATTGATCCAAAGTTTGTGCCTAGTACTGATGAGCTTGCAGATATATTTACTAAGCCTTTAGATAGTGCCACATTTCAAAACTTGGTACTAAGGCTTGGTATGCTGCAGCTCGAATAATTTGACCAATACTGATGCTCTCAATTCACAAGTACTGATGAGCATTAGTATGCAAAGGTCAAATATAAGTACTGATGAGTAATTTAGTCTTCAGCATTTTCACAACTACTGAAGACTAAAAGGCTTCAAAGTACTGATGTACATTATTTGTTGAAAACAACTGATGTAGTGAGGTGGATTACAACTACTGATGTATCATTTTCAAACAAATAAGTACTGAAGAACAAATTTTGTTCATAAGTACTGATGTGTACTTTACACAAGTATTGAAGACAAAATTTGTTCACCAGCTCTGGAGTATTTCATCAGCACTTGTGAACATCTGATCACAAGAGCTGAAGGCATAAATACTCACCAGAGCTGAAGGGTCAATGAAACATCTAAAAGTCAGCCAAAGAGCTGATGAGTAAATGTGGAGGTCAGCATGAAACAACTGATTTGACGGAAACAGCTGATGAGTAATTTTACTCTTCAGCTGATGCCAACAGCTGCTGTTTCATACCCAAACAACTGAAGGACAAAACCATGTCTTCAGTAGTTTTACAACTACTGATGACTAACACCACGTCCTCAGTTGTTTACAACAACTGTAGCAATACCATGTCTTCAGTAGTTCACAACTACTGAAGGCTAACACCAAGTCTTCAGTTGTTACAACGTCTGAAGATGAAAACTAGGTCTTCAGTAGTTTATAACTACTGAAGACTGACAATAAGTCTTCAGCCATTTACAACATCTGAAGGACAAAACCAATGCTTCAGTAGTTTCAACTACTGAAGACTAACACCAAGTACTCAGATGTTACAACCACTGAAGGTTAAAACCACGTCATCAGTAGTTTCAACAACTGTTAACTAACACCAAACCTTCAGTAGTTTTCTTTCAGCCTTTGCCATACCCTATAAATACCCAACCTTCAGAGCTTTTCATTCTCACTTGACCTAACTTTTCAAAAACCTCTGAAATTCCCATACACCATTAATGGCGGCCATGCAACACAAACCTCGACACAACTGTGTCGCTCATCTCACCAAACCGCCATTCTGGGCCAAGTTTCATAATGTCAGACGGCATTCCTCCTCAACCCCACCATATACACCGACTCCCTATCGGAGTTCTGGACGAACATCATCGTCCAAACCGGAGAGAATGATAGCGAGGTCTCTCTCTGATCCTCCGTAAACAACCACCAAGTGGTTATCACTCCAGCTACTCTTCGAGAAACCCTAAAGCTGGAGGATGCCACCTACCCAACCTCTTACCCCAAAGGCGCCCTCGATCGATGCTTCACTGCCAACGACTATCAGGGCGACCTCTCTGCCACCACCTTGTTGAAGAAACACTTCCCAGATCCCCAACGACTGATCTTCCACATTGTGACTGTGTGTCTGGCTCCCAAAACTTCTTCATGGGACCAGATGTCAACAAGGTGGCAACAGGTATTGTATTCTATCCTTGAGAAACAACCCCTAAAATTTACTGATATTATATTTTGGGAACTCAGGGATATGGCCACAAAACCCATTTCTAACCGTTGGATCTTGTATCCTCGATTTATAATGGCCATCATCCAAAGCCAACTTCAAGCTGAGGGACTAGTTGGCACTGGAGTCCCTGCCATGGCTGTTCTAGCCGAGGTATACTCCAGGCACAACACTGACCACACACTCAAACAGGCTGGCTGGCTGCGAAAACCCACGCAGCAGGAACCCACAGCCTCCACCTCCAAATCCAAAGTCCCCACCAAGCCAAAAGCCAAGAAGCCCAAAAAGGCTACTCAGGGAAATGAGTCCCCTGAGGATGCCCCTGCAACACAAAGGCAGGATGTGGCTGCTGGTTCGATTCTCCCAGCAGCTACCATGACTCCACCCACTACAACCGCACAGGTTTCCTCTCAACAGGAGCCTGATGCAACCACAACTGGGGCACCTACACATCTGGGGTCTTTCTCACTTGAGGAGACTGCCATTGAAATGCACACTCCTCCCCATGTTCACTCTGCTTCTAGCCCATCTCCCACAGAAGCCGCCCCACAAAGTCCAACCCTAATGATTGCCAAAGTGTTGACTCACCTGAGCACTCCACCCTCTCCCCAGAAACCTATTACAACTGGGGAGACTCCAACCGAAGAGAGGGTGGATACAAGTGCTGGTGGGAGCCCCCAACACAGAGAATCACATGTCCAATCTCCCAGTGTGGCTAGGGAGATAGGCCAATCTGGTGAGGCTGCCATTTCCCCTGCATCAGCACATGAGCAGGGTGAAGCTGGTACAAGCAATAAGACCTCACCAGAGGCAACTGCCGATGATGGATCCAATCCGGAGGCTGGAAGTCCCCAGTACCAATACAAAGGGGCACATGCTACTACTGAGCCACACTCAGAGCATGTACATCCTGACATTGTCAGGAGGTCAGGTGATTCAGTTCATACTGATGATGACCTGAGCTTCTTCTATGATGTAGTTGCTCACAAAACTATCTTAGAGGATGAGATAAGCAGACTCAAAGAGCTGCGTGCTCAAATGACTCAAGATAGAAGTCCATCTGCCACCACCAACCCACAGATGGCACCTTCACCCGAAGGTCTCACATACACTGAGCCACTCCCACAAACTCAGCCACCAGCCCCTGCTTCTGGCACTAGCTCTCAGGGTTAGAACCCCCCTGAGCAGCTAGATGCTATCCTTCAGAAATCCCTGCCTCTCATCGCACCCATAATCACAGAAATTATGATGAAAACCATTGATGAGAGGCTTCCCACACATATCCGACCTCTGGTGGAGGTTGCTGTTGCTAAAGCACTTGCTGAGAGTCAAACCCCAACCAATGCACCTAAAAAGGGGGAGACCTCAGTGCAAGTTAAGAGGAAGAGGGGAAAGGAGGAGCTAGAGGTAGGTAGAAAGGAGGTGGTTGAGAGGGAGAAGGTTCAGGAGACCAAGGGGAAGGGGAGGGAGAAGGAGGATAGAGCTGAGAAAGAAGTGACTGGAATCCAAAAGGATTTCAGTGTCACTTATCAAAAGAGAGGAGAGGTAAGGGAGAGTGCTGATCCTGATCTAGCAGCCCTTGTCAAGGAGGCTGATGCTGAGCATAGCCGTTCAATGGACTCTGTCATTGAACAGCTGTTCAGGCAAGGCTTTGACAAGGACACTGGCCTGCTAGATCAAGAGATCAGGAATATGGAGAGAAGAGAGATTGAGTACCGATGGACTACTTATAGCCAAGAGGAAAGAAAGAAACTTGAGGCTATGAGTAGGTTCACTTCGAAGTACCTGGGCAGACCAGTCCTTGATGTCAAGGCATGGACCAGGGACAGACTCTTGGCAATAACCACCAAGATCTGTTCGGCTGGTGATTTCACTAAGGGACTGGTCGCTGAGGCCCTCTCTGAAGCTGGTGCTGGGAACAGGACACTGCTAGTAAAACAGACCAAACCGGCCCTTATCTCTAGGTTACTAGCAGTGCCTGCCAACATTTCCACACCAACAACCCAACCACAACCCACTAAACCAACCCCTTCACCATCAAAACCCGCAGCCAATGATCCACCCTTGAAGAAGAAGAGAAGGGTGTTGAGGCTACAAGAAGAAGAAGAAGAGGAGGATGAGGAGGACAGACTGCCCCTTTCAGCAGTCATTCCTCTACCAAAAGCCAAATCCCAAACCATCACTCCCACCTCACAGATGGACACTGTGAGGGTAAAGATAGTGGAAGAGGCACAGCAGCAGCTTCATGATGCTGAAATGCTTAAGTCAATTGACCAAGCATATGCTGCCTCTACCTCTATCATGAATATGAAGAAAGAAGCTCTGAGACTCTTCACTCTCAAACAAACCTTCCAATATAACAAAGAGAGAGTGAGGACTTGGCCTGATCCTAGGGTGGCTCACAGGATCACAAAGAAAGATATTCCTGTGAGGTACAAGAGCCAGATGAAGAGGATTGTAGATGAAGTAATCACAGTGGCTCTTGTAGTAACACCCTGGGAAATTGTGGATGAGTTCGAGAAAGCTTATAAATCTAAGCAACCTCCTGAAATGATGTTGGAGAACAGGATGGTGAGGAAAGGCTTAGTTTATAAGAAGCTTGAGAACTTCCTCAAAGATGAGCTCAACTTGTTGCTAGAAGGCAGACATCCAGATGAATTTGCATATAAGCAAATCACAACAGTTGAGCTCAAGAATGGCAAACAGGTCAAGTTTGTCTCAGAGATGTACGGCCGTGAAGGATTGTTCGATGGTGGGGATGAGGGCATGACCAAAGAAGAACAAATGATCTTTGTCCGAGCCTACACCAGAGAATCCTACAGGCTAGTACATGGGAGGTAGGTTTCATGGATGGGATAACAGCTCTGTGTCCAATTCCCTAAAACAGAGCTCCCATCCATACTTAGCCAAACAAATACCAGAAACCTTCTCCCAGGCCAGTGCTTATTAGGGTCAACTTCTGATCTGATCCAGAAGGAAATAGACCAATCTTTATGCCAACAATAAGTGGGACAACAAATAATTAGAGGTTTTGGCTGCATTGGTTCAGGGGGAGTTTGTTGGACCAAAAGAACCAATGAGCCAAGATCAGGAAAACCTCTAAGTCCCACATGACATCACAACAACTGCTGAAGACTCCCATCAGCTGTTCTGACAAAGTTTGAAGAATCAACAGCTGAAGTTCAAAGAACTGAAGTACAACAGCTGAAGATCCCAAAGTACTGAAGATAAGTACTGAAGTCTAAAGTACTGATAAACATAAGTACTGAAGACTTCAAGTACTGAAGACAAGTGCTGAAGATCAAAAGTCTGAAGAACTGAAGAACTGATGAACAACTGCTGATGCACAAAGTCTGAAGACAACGACTGAAGACATCAGCTGATGACAACTACTGAAGTCATCAGCTGATGAATCATCTGAAGACCAAAGTCTGAAGACCAAAGTGCTGAAGTTTCAGAGTTTGTCACAACAGCTGAAGAAGTCTTCTTCAGTTGTTGTGATGGTTTATTTTCTTTTCAGTAGTTTTATGTTTTTCATTTCAGTAGTTTGTACAACAGCTGAAGAGTTTGTTCTTCAGCTGCTATTGTTCAGTAGTTGTAAACGACTGAAGAGTTTGTTCTTCAGTCGTTGTAGCTTTTCAGTAGTTTTCTTTTCAGTACTTGTAATAGGTAGAACACTTAGGAAATTTTGTAAGAAGATGTCAGCTGTTGTGACATCTTCAGTAGTTGTGTTCTATCAGTAGTTAGTTAAATAATTGTTTGATGTCAGTGGAATCTGACAACAGTATGGGTCATTTGCCTATAAAAGGGCAGTGACCTGAATGTATTCCACGCCGAAACATGTGAAATAAACGAATATTATTCCTTTTAAGGCAGAATTATTCTCTCTCTCTACTTTTGGTTTGCATGCAATATTCTTTATGTTCTTGCTTTAATTGCTAATATTCATGCTAAATCCGCTGCGAATATAATCTAATTGATCAAACTAGAGGCTGAGATCCTAACATCATCGTAACGCGTAATCGTATCTATTTAATTATCACATTCTTTTTAAATCATTCTATCTATAGGCAATAACTATACGTAATTCACAGTTATTACTTTATCAAATCATATAACGAATTATTTAAAAATAATCTTAGTTATAAATCATATGGTATGTATGTCGTCCCCAAAACAGTAAAGCATGTGTAAAAGAAGGGGATCTAGAACTCACCTTGGGTGTCGTTACTGAAATCCATAAAGAAACCATCCCAAGTCGTCTAGCTTTAACCCACATCGCCCATAATAAACATTCTACGTCATCCCGAACAAACGCACAACCCGACTCCCTTCTTAGTCGTCTAGCATAACTAGCCAGTCTACGCTGCCCTCAATCGGATACAACAACCTCATGTCATACCCAAACAGTCAAGAAAACACCTAAAACATAATCATTATAATGGCACGAACCGTAGCCATCAAAATGAATCCCACAAACACGTTGCCTTAACCATAACAAGACCATCGAATTATTAACATAACCGTGCCACTTAAACGTTATCATACTAGAATCATCACCTCATAATATCATCACCATAATCATCAATCTATAACAATGCCACGACTTTATGCTAACCATCCTTGTTATGTATTCATAACCCATATCATCATAGGACCATCATCCTTTTAAACATCAAGATAATCCTAAACATAGCTAGTCCATCATGTACACATCATGTCATCATCATCAAGTATCTGTCACCTTAAGCCCATGTTTACTAATTCATCTTCATCATAAAGCACCAACATGAGCAACCAAACACCTTTATCATCAACATTTAGACACTATTAAAATCATCATTCTAAAACAATCATCATCGTTATCTAACAGTTTCACCATCATCATTCTAACAACAACATCATCATCATCTAACAACAACATCATCATCTAACAACAACATCATTCAAACAGCGCCTTCATCGCTAAATCATCATCATCACCAGCATGACCAACCTAACATTACCAACTCCAGGTATTAACACTTACACAACCACAACAAACCTCAACCACAACAAACCTCAGCCACAACACAACCACAATCACAGCAACAACCAATCGACAGACAAATCACAGTCAAGATGAATCTCAACAAACAACAACACAACCACAATCACAGATTACCTCATCACCACTGTTGTTTTGCAACCATCACCCAAACACCAAACACATGCAGCCATCGCCGACTGGTTCAGTTTCCTTCGACCCGACAGCCACCATCAACGCTGCCGACATCACCACCATCGTCGCTCCTTGCACAGAGAACCAGCCGGCGCCTACATCCACAGCCATCGTCAACACCACCGGCTACCATCACCATATCGCAGCCGCCATCACCCGTCGCCTTCGCAGAACCGAGGAGGGAGAGTTACAGAGGGTGTCATGTGTTCCATGATCTTGTTGACTGCCGAAGAGCTTGACCGGAGGAACTCCGGTCGTCGTCGCGTTAATTTCCGGAATCGAAAAGGGAGGGGTTCGATTGGGGGTCGGGATGCAGCTGCCGAGAAGGGGAGGTGTGAGGTTAGTTCTCTGATCATCGCCTTGGCCGGAGCAGGCTGTCGGGGCTCTGACCGTAGCCACGAAGGTCGCCGGAGAGGGAAAGGGGGAAGATTGCTCGGTGGGTAGGGGGAGAAGAGGGTGAGCGACTGATTTTGGGGAAGAAGGAGGGGGGGCTTAGGGTTTATTTTATAATTTCATAAATTGTCTATTTTTGTCCCTCAACTCCACAAACATTTAATTTTGGCCCTCAACATGTAAACTTGATCCTATCTCTCCAAGTTTGAGTCCTTAATATCGCTAGCGTTATCATTTGCTAATTTGGTATACATCCGATAGAAATTTGGGGCGTTACACTGACTCATTCAAGCAGGTTTCATTTCATTTGCATTTGCTATCTAATTTTTTGTTTCAAAGCAGAAGAAAGAGCCTTTGTTGCTATTCCTCATGTATTCAACAGCTTTCAGATGAATCCAATTCTCAATGCAAATTAATTGGATTCAAAGAAGGCTTGCGCATCTGAATATGCAATTTTGTGCCCCTGCTTCTTTGTAAACACAATTCAAACGCAAAATTGATGTTGATTTTGTCACCAATGTTCGCTACTTGGTAGGGTTTTTGATTTCTTATGTTTAAGCTTTAGCAGGATTAGGACGTTGAAGTTAATGCAACAAATTACAAAGTTGAGTTCATTATTGCTTCTGAAGACTTCCTTTTCTAATTTTATGCCAGGGCTTATAGTTTGAGTGCACACTCTTCTCTTCTCTTCTTTCCGGTTAGAATATTAATTATGTATAAGCAAATATTATCTTAACTGCATATGACTACCCTTTGATTCTGTAAATATCAATAGAATTATAGCCTGTTTTGCTCTAACCTGTTTTGCTGCTAGATACGTACTTTTATGTTTATATTAATAAGCACAGTAGCCTATTATCTTGTTTGGTTACATGATATAAGCCTAGCTATCTTAAGTCTTGATTGTTGGTTTTTACTCTTAACTTTTAGTGCCCTTTTTATTTACGAGTATAAACATAATTCACCCAATTTATTAGAAAACAAAAGTGTAAATAAAAAAGATAGTTAAGATAATCCAATCTAAAACACACCATTCTCATGGGTTTAAAAATCTTGATTATTTGTATGTTATCCTCTACTTTTGGTGCCCTTCTTAACTTACTGATTACAATTGGTTCTTTATGTGTTTTGCAACATATAGCATGCCATAGCTTATGTGGAGGGAGGATGGCTCTTTTGGCCAAGATCTTAATAGCATCGAAGCAGGATGGCAGGTATTCTTACTGTCCACAATTCTTGATGCCAAAAGATGAAAAATAAATTTGAGGAACCGTGATGTGTTGTGGCGGCATCGTATGCGGGTGTGCCTTTACTGTTTTTTTTATATAAAATCTGTTAAATATTGGGTGGAAGTGTGGAACTTAAATTTTGTACATGGTTGGCATGGGGTTTCTGAACAAAAGTATAGACGGAGACATGTGCATGACAATTGTCGGTACTCTGCCCAATGTGTTGTTGATTTGGTTATCATTTCAAAATAATCTTGGAATTTAGCTGCTTCATTCTAATGGACTAATATTTGAATTTAATTAACAGGTTTTAAATTATATGGATGTTTTGTTTACAAAGTAAATTATTTGACTATGGTACCACGGGTATGGTTCGAACAAAAAAGCAAACTTACATGGGGCTTTAACCATTTTTGGTCGATGTAGGCTTAGATCTAGGGTTAATACCTTTGATTACGTTAACGATTTCTTATGCAGGGGAGTACTTGGCTCTAACAGGAGACATGCTAAATGGAGTAAAAATGGTTGCATGTGGACTTGCTACACACTATTCACTCAGTGCAGTAAGTTCTTTTGGGACTTCTTCTACCTGTGACAATCTAACATATTTATTTTATTTAATTTCATGTGTCCTGAATCTATACAACCAGCTATGTTTGGCAGCCCATTGTAAACCTTTCAAATCAAACACATTTATGTGAAAAAAAAGCTCTTTCAAGTTTTTAATTTTGAATATTTAGAAGATGTTTAAAGTAATAGTATGAAGTAACTTTCATTGAGTGTAGAAAAACATTACTTTATGCAAGTATACTTTTTTATGTAATAAAAAAAGAGGGTTGCAGGTGTCTGCAATGAAAAGTATTTGACTTTTCTTGTATTTTTTACCATATCCAATCAATCACCTTTTGCTTCATAATTTTCATCATGAGTTAAGGTGTACAGATGGGTGGTAATCAGTACTTAATCTTATTTTATAATGGTTGTTGATCAAGTATTTGGTTCTATGAACAAGGCTTTGTTTATTTTTAATCCCAAATATGAAGTACATTTGTCAACCAGTTGTTAACTTTTTATTTAAGAATCACCTTTTATTTTGTCTTGTTATTACTTTTTCTAATTAAGAATCACTCCAGCGGGTATAACTCAGCAATATAAATATGAGTTTAATGTTTTTATCACTAATGTTAACTGTTTGGTTTCTTCAAAATCTTTTAATGAATTTTTTTTAAGTTTTGTAAAGGCTGCAGCCTATTAGTTTAGTATAGGGTAGCCCCTTTTATTGTAGTTAAGTTATTTCCCAATGTGCAGCCTGTTGACACACATCTTCTTAATGTGCAGTCACTATTTACATACACATATAGAATTGAAAAGAAAAAGATATACACATTCACGATTTTGAGATTTGACTAACTTTTTTTTAAAGTAACCTGCAGAATTACCATATATGTTTGACCCTAAAAAGGACCTCATAAAAATTCATTGGACTCCCAACCTTTCACAAGTTGGACCATCCATTTTTAAAGATAACATTCACAAGTAGGACCATCCATTGTCTTATTAATCCATGTACTTAAAAAATAAAAACTTATTTATAACCTGTTTGTGGAAATGAATATTTATTAGACCAGTAACTTCTTGAATAGGGGTGTATTAAGACAATGTGGTGATTTTGTATGATTCTTTTGAAATAACAGTGGTTTAGTGCTCTATTTAAGTATGCTTGATGTATTACCTTGGGACTTTAATACATCAAGCATGCTTTCTGCCGGGTTGCAACTTTTTAGGTGAATGGACGCTTGAGACCCAAGGTAATAATGATAAACCTTTTTAATCATTTCTCTTTTTTTTAAATGAAACATTGTAAAAATAAATCAACTTGATGTATTAAAGTCCCAATTTTTTTTTCATTTCCATTAGCTATGTGGTTTGTATGCCAAAAAAGTAATATTCATTGATCCTGTTGCATCAGAGGCAGCGATAGAAGAAGGTGAATTTATTGACAGTTTTATTAATTTACAGATTTTTTCTTTGTAAATGTTATGAAAATAAAATCTAAGATCCTCGCATATGCTTTCAGGGGAAATGAGCTTTCCGGACCTATTGAAGCTCAAAGTATCTAAACTATGTGAAGTCCTCAAGTTGTCGGTATGTTTGTCAAAAATTATATAATCATGGGCTATTGATATCTAACCATGTTTTTATTGTTATCTTATTATGATGTCATGAGATACTTACTAGAAGCAGATAGCATGCTTAGTTGGATTTTCCTTTTAAATGCAGGAGGATGTGAAGACAACGGTGGAAACTTTTTTCGAATATGTTATTGATAATTATCGTGTCATCAAGGAACCTGATAACATGTTACATGCATTTTTGATATCCCTGGGCTGATTTTCTTACTTTTCTGACACTGATATATGCTTCAATAGTTCTATTAATATTATTTGTTTATTATTTTACTAACAGTAGAACTACTGATGATCCAGTGTTGGATTGGTTCTGAACTATTAAAACACAAGCTTGATAGGAAGCGATCGATCAGTCTTGCAACTGAACACTTGGATTTCTGTTGTAAGGAAGAAGAAGTGAACTCAGTGTACTTGAAGCTGGAAATAGTCTTATGAAAGGCAGAAGAAGTAAATCAAGGTGTGATACCGCTTGGGTCAAACCAGTCGGATGGTGAACATTCTGGCAACTCTAACCAAGGAGCCCCACAGAAGAAGTCTTATGACCCACTTCTAGCTGAAATGCATAGATTATGTGAATTGAAGAATGCCGTTGTCAAATATCATGACAACATGGTCGGTTTTCTATTTAATTTACTTTAACTAGCTTGTAAAAGTTTCGATCTATGCCTTTAATCATATGCTTCTGGATGTCTTTCTGCAGAAGCTGAAGATAAAGTCTGATCACGAGAAGGAGTTAGCAGAAATCACTGCTCTGATCAACACGAAATATGAAGTTAAAAATCACGACGCAAAGGCAGCATTTCAGTCAAGAATGAAGGAAATTGAGACTTACGTCAACAGAGTGTTTATGATTTATCGCTCTAAAGATTGTCATTGAATCAGAGCCCAATCTCTGGGATCTGAATTTATTATTTTTTTTGCTGAAATTTCGAGAACGTACCTCATGTTGCGTCAGCTTGTAATATTATTCAGATCCTGGATGTTATGATACTTAATACTTGTTTTATTGACATGTGAAAATAGCCAACTTCACTCTATTTCAATATATAATGCATCGTGGTGTTAGATTCACTTTGTTTGTTCTTATGGCAAATCAAAAGTTATATCATAGGAGTTGATGTTGGGAAAATAACCAATTGTAACTCAGGTGCTTCACATTTTAAGTCTGCATCACAACCCAAAGGAAATAAGTTTCTTGAACATGCCTCATTTTCAAACACTTCTTTAAATGGACGTCCAGTTGATGCTTCAGGACACATTGATTTTCTAATTTTCTAGGCCAACTATGCATATGTTTATATTAATAAACTTTCTATTCATGAATGTTGATTTATCTATGTTATTTTGACTTTGAGATATACCAAGCAAACACGTATGTTTCTTTATTTAGTATCAGCTATTATTTTATTGTTATTAGTTTTTCTGTTGATTGGCAATCAAAACAAAAAATTAAACACATGCATTTTTATTTAATGTTATGAGTTTATTTATATATTACATCTCCTAGACCCTTATATTTCTGAAACTTTTTTTTATTGTTTATGTAGGGGATCTCAGATGATGCTAATGAGTCTATGATCTAATGGATCAGGTAACTTATTTAATTTTGTTTACTTTGTGTTATTTAACTTTTAATGGACCTCAAGTCTCGAGTATTGCTAGCCATTAATGTAAGGATTAAGTAATGTTTTGATCTTGCCGATATGCTTTCATCACTCGGCTAGCGAATGTCTTCATTTGCCTATATCTGAAATCTCGAGCCAAAGGGATATTGTGTTGTAAGTATCGCCCACGCCGCATCGCGCGGGTTCCCTGCTACTTATAATATACAGTAAACTTGGAAGTCGGGTTTTTCAATACGAACATCCAGCTGGTCCACGTGGCATAATGATATTGCTCCGCAGTAACATTTTTTAAATATTTTCACACCTAAGTTCGTAGGGAAATTCATTTGGAATGAAATCAGTAAACAATTGAATGCATTGTCTTGTTGAAGCGTGCTCGCGACAGCGATTCAAGGTCGTGTGTTCGAATTCCATTTTCCCTTCGCAAGCTGGTTTGAGGCTTTATGTTGTTTTTCTTGTTTCCCTTTTAATGTTCTATTAATTCACTTTTTATTCTTCCTTTGACTATATGTTGTTTTCTTTTTCAATTTTTAATTTTTCTTTAGGTATATAATATTACGTTTTGTTTTTTCTTATAAGTCTTTTATTACCTTTATGTTTTGTTTTAATTCTGTTTTGTATATGACTTTTTTATGAAATGTACAAAATTTGTATCGCAAAAAAAACTTAACACTTGCCTAAACTTATCATGCAAAGATAAAATTATCACGTAATTTTATCTTTTTATAAATCTTGAATATCGTTTCCATGCAATGGTGAGGAGACCCCGCTAATAATATGTTTGTTTCATTTTTAGTTATTAATATTATATTATTTTATATTATTTGTGGTTTATCACTATAAATCTATATTTATAATTATTATAATTCTTATTATTTAAACATTTATTCTTTTGATTTTGTTGTGATTGTTGTAATATTAATATGATTATTATTTTTATCGTCACCATTATCATTATTTTCATTAGTTGTAATTTATATTTTTGTTGGTGTGTTATTGTTTTTATCTATTATAACTTTATTACTATTATTAAGACTTATATGATTATTATTAGAGAAATGTTTAAACAAAAAGGTTTTTAAATCTGAAAAGCGTAAGAAGTAATTTTAAACATCAATTTTTTTAAACAATATTGTCAAATTGTAGGAAACAAGTTTGTTTGAGCTGTATTTTAGACATGATACTTTTGGTGATTTCTAATTAAGTTCCTCAACTTTTTTTTAACTGTTATAACTTTTATATATTATATTTTTTATAAAAGTTACACTAGTATATTTCAAACGAGTACACTATCACTATATAAAAATATAATAACTATGTTTATGTTTAAAAGATAATATGATTTATGCTTGTATTATGTCTTTAATGCATTTCATTGTGTATTTTTGTTAGCAATTGTATTTTTTAGCGTTATTATATTTTTCTAAAATGATGAATTATGAAAAAAAATATAACGGTGGAATAATAATGTTTTCTATTTTATATGAAAAAACACAATAATAAATTAATAACTGATTAATTTATTACATTAAAAATAATGATAAAATAACATAATAAAACACAATGATAATATGTCTTTTCGTGTTGTTTTCTTGTTATTGTGTTATCTAGAACATATAAGTTTCAAATTATATATTTATAATTGTAAAACAAATGAGAAGATAACAACAAGTTTTTATGATCTACAGAAAAAAAATAACAAAGGTAAACGAAATTATCTAAAACAAAAATACAATTATGAAAACATATAACAAAAGAAGAAAAATATTTGATATAATGACCTAACGAGATTAACATAAGGACCAAAAATATCTTATCTTTTAAAATAATAGAATAACAAATGTGAAGCATAAAATTCATATTAGCCTTTCTAAATTTAACTTTTTTTACTAAAACACTACCCTTATTTTTATTCTTATTATTAATATTTATATTATTATTCTTAGTTACATGGATGTTATAGTATTAAATATAACTGTTAACATTATTGGTACTATTATTTTTAAGAACACCTCCTAATATACTATTATTAACTATATATATCTTTATATTCTATTGGGAGTGAAAACATCTTACTATCATAATACATCTGGGGATCATTATTGTTATTATTACATTACTCTATATTACTTTATATTATTATCTTTTATATTATCTATTCTATTTAAAACCTTTGTACGGTGGGGTTCTTCTGGACACTTCTTCTTCTTCTTCCTTCGGTTCCCGCTTTGCTTCCTCCTTGCTTCTAGACACCTCTTCTTCTTCTTCCTTCGGGACATTCCTTCACTCAGGTGTGTATTTTCATAACTATAGTCTTTAAAGTGTAATCGTTTCTCTTGACGTTGTTTGTGATGGTTGCGGTGGAAGGTCCGCCGGCTTCGCCTCCCTTTTGCGATTGAGGTAGAATCGGGATGTCTTGACGTTGTTTGTGATGGTTGCGGTGGAAGCTCCGCCGCCGCTATCTGCCGCCCTCACCAATCGAAGCCCCTCTTCCACCGGCATGTAGCGGTGGTCGGAGCACCTCCCAAGGCCGTCATCTGCAGTTGTCAACGATTCTTTTGGCTGCAACCGGTGCTTACGGCGACCTTTGGGTTGGCCGGCGACGTTCATGGTGGCCTGGTGCTGTTTTGGGGTTGTTGGCGTTGGAGGCGGTGTTCGACTCGAATTAGGGGTCGTTTTGGCCGCCATTTTTCATAATCGGTGTTGCCATGCTTTCACTGTTGCTCTTCGCCTTTAGTCGGCCGGTTGGTTGTCGATGTTACCGTGGATTGTTTCACAACAGAATCCATGGTGCTGTTTTGGGGTTCTTGGTGATTGTTTTGCTTTTTGTCTGGTATATAAGCTTGATGAGTGTTCACATCACCTTTTACCCTTTTAGATATATTCCCACCAAAACTATATATGTCTATTTGAGTGTAGTTAATTAGGGGTTATGATTGTTAGCTGATGATTCTGCTGAGTTTAGATGTAGGGGTAGTTGTGGTGCGGAATGCCCGTATTACAATTTGTGTATGCATTGCAAGCCTTTAGATCGATACGACTTGTGAATCAGCTAGGTAGCTTGGAAGTTTATGCTACCATGATTGTACTAAGTGGGCAGGGAGATGGGTTGAGTTCAGTCTGTTTTCTAGAGGTTGATGTACCTGTATAAATGATCTTTCTTTCTTGATGCATTACTATTCTTACTAAAGACATTGGTCGGGTGGAGGTGTCGGTGGCAGTCGGCGATGATGATGAATCTGTCGTTGTCTGAGTGAATCGAACGAAGGTTGAAACTAACCGTATCTTGGCGGGGTAATTTCCGGAGGTTTCGCGGTGGAAATTGGTGTTTCTACCGTTGAAGCAGCCGTGATGTTTGCAGCCATGGCGGTTTGTTCATCTTTGTTCTGATTATCATTATTAACAGATCTGAGCCTTATTTTGTTCTTTTCATTGTTTTCCAGTTTGTTTTTTCGGATTGTAATTACAATATATGTTGAAATCGATACTCTAGGGACGCGATTCATGTTCTGTTCCTTTTGTTTGGGAAGGAGGCTTCGGTGAGAGAGATTGTTGTTGATCTCTTGCCATGGTTTTTCAGGTTATGTTGATTTTCTTATGTGGGTTACTTGATGACGATGAGTACCTATTCATCTGAGATGGATATTTTAGGTTTGTTTTATGATTTTGATGTGGTCAGACCCTAATTTGTCCCTGATTGGGTCGGGTGGAGGTGTCGGTGGCGGTCGGCGATGATGATGAATTTGTCGTTGTCTCAGTGAATCGAACGAAGGTTGAAACTACCGTATCTTGGCGGGATAATTTCCGGAGGTTTCGCGGTGGCAATTGGTGTTTCTACCGTTGAAGCAGCCGCGATGTTTGCAGCCATGGCGGTTTGTTCATCTTTGTTCTGATTATCATTATTAACAGATCTGAGCCTTATTTTGTTCTTTTCATGGTTTTCCAGTTTGTTTTTTCGGATTGTGTGGATCTAAGTTTGGTTATGGTGATTAGGGTTTGTTTGGTTGGATTTGAGTGTAGTTATTTCACTTGATGACGATGAGTACCTGTTCATCTGAGATGGATCTTTTGGGTTTGTTTTATGATTTTGATGAGGTCAGACCCTAATTTGTCCCTGATTGGGCCAGGTGGAGGTGTCGGTGGCGGTCGGCGATGATGATGAATCTGTCGTTGTCTGAGTGAATCGAACGAAGGTTGAAACTTACCGTATCTTGGCGGGGTAATTTCCGGAGGTTTCGCGGTGGAAATTGGTGTTTCTACCGTTGAAGCAGCCGTGATGTTTGCAGCCATGGCGGTTTGTTCATATTTGTTTTGATTATCATTAATAACAGATCTGAGCCTTATTTTGTTCTTTTGGGTTTGTTCTATGATTTTGATGAGGTCAGACCCTAATTTGTCCCTGATTGCTACTCATTTGTTTACGATTGCTATTGTCGATTATTGTTTATAAGCGGTCGATAATGTGAACTGTTGTTCATCTGAGGTCTGCATTCGGGTGCATGATGTTGAGCGCATGCTCATCTGAGACGTGCTAAAAGGTGGTTGTAAATGTGTACTCCTGTTCTTTGGTTGTTTTGTTGGCTTGAGTGATTGTTGGGGGTATATTGACAGTGGGGTTGATGATGATGATTATAACAGATCTGAGACAGAATAGGTAGTCTTTTTGGTTTCTGGGTATTGGTTACTGGTCTATTGTTAACCTAGGTTTCGGCAGGTGATGTGTGCGGTAGCAGTGACATGTTGATGTCGAAAATAGTGCTTGTCATGTGGCGTGGCATTCCTTGCGAATGCAGCCACAACGATGTACCAGTATAAATGATCTTTCTTTCTTGATGCATTACTATTCTTATTAAAGACATTGGTCGGGTGGAGGTGTCAGTGGCGGTCGGCGATGATGATGAATCTGTCGTTGTCTGAGTGAATCGAACGAAGGTTGAAACTTACCGTATCTTGGCGGGGTAATTCCCGGAGGTTTCGCAGTGGAAATTGGTGTTTCTAACGTTGAAGCAGCCGTGATGTTTGCAGCCATGGCGGTTTGTTCATCTAAATCTTTCTATATTGAAAGGTTGTAAATTTTAAGTTTCTTTAATCTTCACTGCCATAAACATATATTATTCAATTAGATACCGCAGCTAATCTACACCAAGGAAAAGAATGCATTGTTGTTTACATACCCATTAAGCAAATTTTGTCATTTGTTTGTGGCCACATCAAACAAGTGGAGGGTTTAACTGTCACAAGGTAAAGACTGTTTGTTTAAGGATGAACAAGACTGTTCTGTAAGTACCTGAATGAAGCTATTTCATACAAATGAATTCAATTAAGCATGATATTGTAAATCTATGCTTCTAAACCAGTTTATAAATTAATGTTAGATTGTTGACCAGAGATAAATTTATGTTTGTTTGTGTCTTGTCATTGTAGGTTCCTCTTGAGATTGGCTTCCTTTTGGCTTTCCTCTTGCAGGTTTATTAATTTTTTCCTCATAATGTCTTCTTTCTTTCTTTGTGGTTGTTTGTTGTGATTTGGTTTTTGTGAAAGGGTTTATGGTGTGAAGTTCTTTCTCAGTTTATGGTTCTCGGTAAATTAATCTGTTTTTGGTTGTTTTCCGTTACATAAATAAGTTCTTTCTTTCTTCAAGCTTGTATAAAATGTCTGTTACTTGAATAATTTATTTGGCTAGGTTTTATTGGTATGATTGTGTGCATATGTTATATCTATTTCATGTTGAATTTAATTTTGGACTTTGTTTTTTTTTTTGTAAACTGCATTTGAGTATGCATACAGAAGGTGTTACATAGTGATTTACATGTACATGTGTTATATCATTTAATTTTGACTTTTGAAGTTAGTTATTTTTCTACTGTTGTGTATGTCGTTTTATTATGAGTTTGTTTTTTTAAATCATAAGATGATTACTCTTTGAAAAATGTATTAAAACTTATAGCTAAATTTCACCAAGTTCACTAAGGGTCAATGTATTTACTATTTAAGGTTACTGATGTTTCAAACTGTTTTATAAACCCAATTAGGTTGCTTTGGGCTGAAGTTGAATATTTTTTGGTTAAAAATAAGAAAAGTGGACTGCAAGTTCTTATGTATTGTTTAATGACGAGGTTAGTGTTTGGTTAATTGAAGCTTCAAAGTAACTAATTAAGTTGCACATACCCAGTGCATATATCTATTATACACTTTTATTTTGCATTGAGAAATCATAGCAACCGTGCAGGTGCTTTTGTACAGACACTTCTATTAGTATGTTTACTTTCTTCTTCTGCTTTATTAAACTTTTGTTCCAATCCTTCTACTAAAGTATTTTGTATGTAAAATTAGTTTGGCTAAAAATCTTATCAAATCTCAACTTCAAGGTATGTAACCTTTGTGGATTCACTATGAGCCGGTAACATCTATGGGTCGAAGATGCTGGATGAGGACGAGTAATTGTATCAAGCTCCCATTTACATAAATTTGGATGCATTATATACTTGAATATTTTTACTATTACTGGTGTTTGACAATGTGTGATCAATGTGTGGTCAGTTAAATACCAACTTAAAAAGTTTGGTATTACTAATATTGTGTTACTGATTTACAGTTGAACAGAGCAGTGTTAGATCTTCGAGTTGTTCTTCAGTTGGGTTTGTATTGATGCCCCTTTCTTTCTTCATACGAATGATTACTTTTTATCAATGTTTTTCTCATTCTACATTTGGTCTTCTTTTAAGTATTGTTACTATGTATATCTTGGTTGGGTTTTTTTTGCCACTTTTATAATTCTTTTTTGCTATGGGATGTAATTGTCATTACCCTTTTTATTATATTTAGTAATCATTTCTGTTCTGTTATTTTGTTGTCTTGCAGGGTTAACGTCTTCTCGCCTGGTAAGCAAGTTATACTGTGTGCTGCTATTACATGCATGTATGTTTTCAGGTTACTTATGTCTTTTGGAGTTTTATGTCATTCTAGCGTATGAGTTTTTTTAGTGTTATAGTTGGTTGTAGCATGCATTCTCTTATGCTTTTGTTTTGTTATTGGTAAGGTAGGTTGTTTGATGCCCTGTATTATGTGTGGTGGTTGTATGTGTAGCTGAAATCTTTTTTAATCTTTTTTCCTTATCATGTGTGCTGGCTTCTTTAGAATCCACGGGCGAAGCGTACACGTTGGGAATCTATTCCTGCGAGTGTTGCTTCATCTTCCACTCCAGGTTGATGGTTTGTTTTCCCCTTTGTGGATTCACTATGGGCGGGTAACATCTATGGGTCGATGATGATGGATGAGGACGAGTAATTGTATCAAGCTCCCGCGGCAACGCGCGGGAGAAATAACTAGTTTTTATTATATTGATACTTGATAATAAAAACAACATCAATAATAATAATAATAATAATAATAATAATAATAATATATAATATTACTATTATAAGGGGGTTTAATAAAGATTAAAAAATAAAAAAACATTAAAAGACAATAATACCCCTGAACAAACGGGGTAAATAGATGTCGTGGATGAAAACTGCAATTTTTAGAAACCTTGAGGATACCCAGGTGAAAAAAAAAATTTTGAATGAAAATGATAAAACTGAGCAAACCACATGGACGAAAATGGCAGTTTACTCAACTATAAAATTAAAACCTTTGCATCTGAATAAACATTCAATTCATAAAACATAAAAATCCCACATGTCTAATATGTAAAGATATTACAAAAGTGAGTTTCACTAACTGAATGAGCTCTAATGTTAAAAGAAAGCTTTGTAAGAAAGCTTTGTAAGAAAATAAGCATTTCATTCATATCATAACATAATATTCATACCACAATCAATACAGAAGATCGTAAAGGTCCACCACTCATCATTTTACCCTAAGACAAACCCAACACGTAATCTCTTTACATCTGCTTGATACACATGGTACAACACATACATTTTTACATCTATCACTTTGTATAGTTTTTTTTACCGTATCAGTGCTACATATGCTTGAGACACATCCAATCCTCTTTCTAAATTCAAACAACATATTAAGAAAGTAATACGTCCACAATGTTGCCAATTAATTTCGTCAAAATAACACCAGTTTAGCCAAAACTTGAACTAAGAACACCGTTAAGAGAAAGCGATAACAAGCAACTGAAGAAGGCAAGCAGGGTTAATCGCATCTTCACCATATTCAAGAGGTCGGAAAAAAAGTGTGACAATATAACCAGACTTGAGTAATCAAGCGATAGAATATCACCAAATTAAAAAATAAAAGTAAAAAAGGGGAAATAAATTTGGTTGGAATAAAGTAGATCTGGCAATGCTAACCCGTTTGCTTTCAATTGGGTTGATTTGGGCTTTAATCATAAAGGTATGGGTTAAGATGGGTTAGTTATTATTTTTAAAGGGGTTAGGGTGGGTAATTATAAAAGTTTAGGAGAAAAGAAATGGGTTAAGATGGATGGTGCTAAATACCCTCAACGGGTCAAGATGGGTCACTATTACGTTTGGCTTTGAACCCTTCTCCACATGTTCATTCGTCCTATCAAATATCCAGATCCCATTCAAAAATCATCATTAATGATTAATCCTCCATTTTGATTCAATAATTCACGTATTACCATTTTTTTATCATTAATCATTGTTTAATATTGTTTTCCTTCAAATTCAACCCATAATTATCCTCTATATGAATGTAATATTCAACCGAAGTGGTGTAGTTGTTTCTAATCATTGTGTTGACACAATCACCAAGGTTTCCGCTATAAAAACGTGTAACTTCATCCTCCAATGGCATTAGATCGGTTTTGAAAGAAGACTCTACTCGTCGTGGAAACTCAAATTCGTTGTCAAAACCCAAGACCTTCACCAACGTCTTCATCGCCATAACCGACGTCGATGTTCGGCTATGCGTCATTATTTTGTTAAATTTAATCTATTAGTTTAGAGTGAAGCTATGCATTTTCAATTGATAAACAATAATTTCAATGCATAATTGGTTCATAGATGATTGAATTTGGATAGTCTTTTTGTTTATTAATTCTAATTTTAAAAACATAATATAACTGCTGCATACCTTTGGGAATTTATAACAACTTAGTGATGAAGACATGGATTTTGATTTGATCGGAAGTGATGCTCTGAACCCTTATTGTATATCTAGAATGCAGTCTATTTGAACTTTATGTATTGTTTTCAATTTTTAGACTTTTGACCCATTCTGACCCGAACATATATTTATCCGAATCCAACCTGACCCTGACCCATCTTGACCCGTTTTTAAATTGGCCCATCCTGACCCGAACCCGTTCTAACCCGAACCCATTCTGACCCGTTACACTACCCGACCCAACCCGCCCGTTTTGCCGCTATAGAATAAACATAAACTTTAACCCTAGTTTTCAATAGAGAACTGCAAAGTTAGTGTATTGGGTTCTCAAATTTAAAAAATTACAAAGTTAATCCAAACTTTTGTATAGTTATTGCAAGTTTGGTCTCCGAACTTTAATAATTACAAAGTTAGTCCAAATTTTTATATGAGTTTTACACTTTTAATTCCTAAACTTAAATTTAAAAGTTAGTTTAAACTTTATAAAATACAAAAAAATTAATCAATTCAATGTAAGACCAAATGTGCAGTGAATACACAATAGTCTGAACTAACTTTGTAGTTAGCTTCGTTTTCAATTTCATTAACCCATGTCATGATCTCATGGATTTTTACAAGTGGGTATAATAATATGACCCAGGTCCAAATTGAATGGGCCCATTTACTGCAAGCTCCACACTTTCACAGACCCAACAATCCAACATGTGTTTCTTCTCAATTTGATTTTGGGTCCAATACTTCTAATTTCTAATAATTAAGGTGTGCTAGTTTTACCCATTATTTGGAAAGTTCACATTTCACTCGTTTTTTGGACACCATAATTTTTACTTGTCTTGTGAGTTTAGCTCCAAATATATCGGCAGATGAGCCCAATTCTACTTCATGAAATAAGCATATGATGAGCGACACATAAATTCCCGACTCCGGCTCCACAACTCACATGAACTCGGATCTTAGCATGATGCAACTCCATATCTTGGTTCGGAACGAGTAATTAAGGCAATGATATGGTGCTTAACATCTACCATATTGGCTAAGCTTTCCTCTTTATTTCAATGTATTCTCACATTCAAAAATGTACTTATTGTTCTTAACTTAACAAAAAATCTCTCATCTATCACTCAATTAGTTGATGGTCATCCCATGTCTGCTATATTCTCACATTATGGTTTGCATCTTTACACTATTACTGCCAGATCCTTCATTGTACTGCTTAGGTCATGAGAACTATATTCACTTTCCACTATTACTTCAGTATCTCGTGAATTATGACACAAATGTCTTGGTCATCCATCGATTCTATGTTTTATCGTATTTTTCTATACATGTTTCTCCTAAATATCGTAAACCGGCATGCAATGGTTATAATATTTCAAAATCTAACCGTTTACCAATTTATCCATCTGTATCTCGTAGCACTGTACCTTTCTATATCATTCACAATGAAATTTGGGGCCTATCCCTTGTACTTCAAGTCCTGGTTTCTATTACTTAATCACACTTATAGATGGTTTTAGTTGGTTCACCTGGATGTATCTTTTGATCTATCGCCCTCAAGCAATTGATTCGTTTTGTAACTTTAAAAAATTTGTTGATTTTTTTTTCTTTTTTTTCATCATCATTAAACACATACAATGTGATGGTGCTCCTGATCTTTACCTTTCCATGCACATCTAGCTTATATATTTTGATACAATGCATATGCCATACCGCTTTTCTCATATATCGTTTACCTTGTTACAAAATTGCTCATTCTTCTTGCTGTGAGCTTTTGTTTTGATCTAAACCTAATTATACATTTCTACACATGTTTGGGTGCCTGTGTTATCTATGACATAGAGATATACGACCTACCAAACTCTCATTGAAGTCCTTTGTATATCTCCGGTACGCCCCCAGCCATTGAGCCCACTCATGTTATGATCCTTACTCTCTACGCACATATTCGTCGTGCATGTTACCTTTCAAGAGACTATCTTCTTGATTCCCTCATCTAATACTGTTTTTGAGATTCCTAGTACTACCATACCCTCATTTCAAGATATTCCATCTTTGTGCCATTTACTTTTACATAACCCGGTTTTAGAAGAAAATACATTTTAATATATAACGATAATGGTACCTCGCGCGTTGCGACGGGTTATTGTGTATGGCAGCTGTTTAACATTTGATAATAGGATGGATTTGCAATATTCATATAAGCTTTTACAGTATTTTTGGTTATACAACCTATATAAAAGTATGAGTACAAAAGTGATTAAGTTTGCAATCACATATGCTTAAAGTGGTTTTAGTGCGACCAATGTTCATCTTCTTTGAATATTCATTTTCAACACCCATCTCAAGACTAGCTTTAAAGGTTTAGATTTTAACATACAAAACAAAACTATATACACTTAACAATCCACATGGCAAACCAGTATGATCGGTAAACCACCAACTCGCACAAACCAGATAAATTTGTTAAGACCTAACGCTTCACCATCAATCGGACCGGTGTTATGAGTGAACCCCAGTCAAACCATGGATGCATGGCATCGATTTCTAAATGACCAATATATATGTAGTGTTTGAAAATTAAAAATAATATGAACCGATCCTCTTTTATATAAGGAATCTAACAAACATTCATACAATTGACACATTAATATCACAATCATTTTCAAAAGCAATGCAAATATCTGCTAGGTAGTTTAGTACAATGAGAATATGATGATAAAATGAATGCATATTATAATTAGACAAACGTAATTCACCTTGATTACTGAGAGATTACCATCACAAATAAAATATCCTCCAACAATCATCACGTATGATCCTACAAAACGACCAAAGCAATACAATTTCAAAGATAATAGCATATAAAACATCAAATTTTAAACTACTTGCATTTTGTTCTTATTGTATTCTTGTCTTGTAAATATATCACTCAAAATACTTGGCTATTATGTAATCCTAAACCCGTAGTTACTTTTGTTGCTAGACAAATAATATGTTGATTATGGAAGTATATATCTTCAAATACCACTTCTTGACTTCTTTCCGGTTCCCAACTGTCATTTTTGTGGCCATACTTGGGGTTACGAAACTCATTTAAAACATCTACAACAACAAATTATAAAGACCCTCAAGTACATAACTTTTTTTAGACTCACAACTTCTTCATCGTATACCCATTTTTTAAAGCATCTGGTATGAAGAAGTATATAAAAACTCATAAACAGATCTAAAAAAGAAAATATTAAAAATAACCAGCTCTTACGAAAAAAGTGAAAAAGATAAATTAAGGGCTAAATAATAAGTAGGGGCAAGCAAGACCGAATAATCTACTAAAACCGAACCAACTCAAAGTCGATAGTTTGGTTAATTTTGTGGATGGGTTTTGGTTATGGTATGCCATAACCAGATACCTAAACTAAACTAAATGCTGTCAATTTGAAATAAATTTAAAATAGCGCCTATGCTTTAGTTCCCACATGGTTATTGTTTGAATGATAAGAGAATGACTTTCATGCTACCATTAGCATATTTGCATATTGGATCTCAACACTATAAAGTTACCTTCATACTTTATAGTTATATTTGACACTATACAAATAGAATTGCATTCAAAGTTTATGATCATCATTATTCACATGTTAAGCGATGAAACAAACAATACACAAACACACTTATTGCACTGCACACTTCGTATATATGAGAGAAAGAAACACAAAGTTGATTTCAATATGCATACATAAACAATACGGGAATGTGGTATTTATACCACACTCTAATGGTAGTTACAATGGCGGTTAATGACAGTTTATATCCCGCCAAATAACTGTCTAATGGATCAGGTTTATTCACATTGACCCATTCGACCCATATTACATAACATACTAATACACTGGATATCTAATCTTACTTATACATAATTAATACTTATTTACACATGCTAAACTTATTCCAACAATCTCCCCCTTAAGTTTAGCTTTATATCTAATCTCTTCTTCGGATGTAAGTTCCATCCTTCATAAACTTTTGGAGTTCTCCATACAGGTTGTCACTTGGTTCACCGACTTCAATTTGAAGCTCTCTTCCCTTGCACTTGAGGTGATACCATTCAATCATTTCAAGATATCTCAAATAGACTATCTTGATGGTCTTCTCCATATGCACCGTGTCTGCTGCAGTCATTAGATCTAATTTGTAACCCAATTGTGTTGTTACTTTCTTCCATAGATTTTCTTTGTTAACCTGATTATACCCACCCAGAGTTTGCACTGCCATATACAAGTTTAAGAGACTAATACGATGTCCAAAAACATCTCTCAGTGGTACAGGTGCAAGTACCCTGATCTTCATAAAATCTTTCATGAACCATTCTATGATCCCTTCGAATTCTGCCTCGAACTTCTCCTTGTGTTGTTGTAGTTTAACCGCAACATGAATTAAGTCCATAAATGTGATGCAGTCTTGAAGTGAAGACACTCTTGTTGGATACAAGATTGGTCCTTTTCCCTTATTCCTTCGGGTTTCATTCTTGTCGGTTTCATCTGTTATTGATTCAAAGTGATTCTCCAACATACTCTTTTCTTGATCATCTCTTGCATTCCTTTCATTAGCAATTGGTTTCTTCGATGATCCTCCTGGACACATGTAAGGAGGATGGTTTGCACCTTTGCATTTCCAACAACTTGAAATATTTACATTCTTCTTGGTGTCGATATTCGTCTTCTTTATTCGACATGTATTTCCATCGAACGTGATTTCGAAGTCTTGTTCTACCAACTTATCTATACTTAATATGTTTCTCCTTAAAGTTGGCAAGTAGTAGACAGATTCTACTAAGTATGTTCGGCCTTCGCTGCATATTTCAACATCTCCTCTTCCTCTAAAATATTCTTTACTATATCAATTCGATCGTGCTTCTGTTCCAAAGAATTTGACAATCTTTTGAACATCATTTTGTTCCCTGTTGCATGTTGGTTGCGAGTGAGACTTGCATACCATATCTTATCCCACGTTTCATTGTCGGTGCCTTTAATCAAGAATTCCGTATTCTTGATCTTCTCGGGGCAATCTCGCCTAAAGTGAAATGGTTGCTTGCAATAACTACATATCATACTTCTCGGATAAACCAAATTTATCCCTTTGTTCTTGATCTGTGAATTGAATTTGATTTGAGCGGCACTTCTTCGTTCTGCCGTATATCGATGCTTCGGATCGATGTTGAATCTTCCTTCTTGACTGTGTGATTCTTCCCTATTGTTCTTGCTACTTCTGTTCCCCGACTGATCCCTCTGATCATACCTCTTTGCCTTTCCTCGACCCTCCTGGTCATTGTACAAAGATGGGAACATGGGTGAATCTTCACACCCATCTGCAAAACAACTTGAATACGTATCTTCTAGATCCAACACTGGTTCGAACACAAATCTTCCACAGGTCTTTAATTGCGGCTCTGATGCCATGTTGAGCGATGAAACAAACAATACACAAACACACTTATTGCACTGCACACTTCGTATATATGAGAGAATGAAACACAAAATTGATTTCAATATGCATACATAAACAATACGGGAATGTGGTATTTATACCACACTCTAATGGTAGTTACAATGGCGGTTAATGACAGTTTATATCCCGCCAAATAACTGTCTAATGGATCGGGTTTATTCACATTGACCCATTCGACCCATATTACATAACATACTAATACACTGGATATATAATCTTACTTATACATAATTAATACTTATTTACACATGCTAAACTTATTCCAACATCACAAACCAGGTCTTAATCCTTAATTTGTGAAGATTTCTTTTACTCATCAGCTTTTTGAAATGCTCAAGAAGTGAAGTCCTAGCTAACCAACCTCTTTATCTTCATCACTAAACAAAAAGCCCTCATTTCCTCTTCACTTAACTCCCATCTAAAACCCTAATTTCCCATTACACCTCACCCCTAAACCTTTATCTCCACCAAATCAAACAAAATAATTAATTCAAAAGAAACCCTAACCAGATTGAAGAAGATGATTGCACAACGAACCTTAGTTTCGGCAGCGGGAATTCATGATCCTTTAGCTAAACGATCGAAGTGAGTGAAATAGTATTGCTTGAATTGTAGAGGACACTTGCAAAGATTAGATCAAGAATAGTTGTGAAATGAAGCAAGCTATTAAGAGAGTAGTATAGTAAATCATATGGTATAACAATAAAAAAATAATGCACATTGTACAGCACTATAATGCAGAAAAAACTTGGTAATTAGTAATATTTAAATTTGCGGCAAGAAAACAAATACTAGTTTTCTATTTAAAACTAGAGTTCTATTATTATACTGCATAATTTTTTTAAAATTAAATAGAACCCAATGTATTATAATTTGTAAAATTTCAGTTTGTATAGTTTTTTTTTTTTTGAAAAATAAATTTTTTAGACAAGGTTTGATAAGATATTAGCTTGGTCAAGTGTTTTGGTTTCCTTATGTTTACGTCTACATGTGGGTTTGCATGGGAGTTTTGTTATCTATACAACATGTTCATCCACGCTGTCTTCATATTCGCACATCTGAAAAGAATCTTTACAATTTATAATCATGTAACATTTACGTAATACATGACTAGATTGCCCTACATCTAGTTTACTTGAATGTATTCTAGCCACATATGAGTGATATGACATATTCAGGGTTTTAATTATATGAGTAAATTACACGGATAGTCTCTGGGGTTTGCACTTAATTGTAACTTTAGTCCCTACTTTTTATAAATTATAGATGCGGGCGTGAACTATGCATGATATGCACACCGACAGTCCTCGATGCTAACTAAGGTTAAGTTACTCTGTTAAGTTAATGTAAAATTACCAATATATCCTTAAATTTAAAAAATAATAATTTCTAAATATAACTAAACTTACCCCCACCCATCACATTTCACCCCAACCCTCCATCTTCTTCTATCTTCATATTCTTCATCCACCTTCATCTTCATCTTCATCTTCATCTTCATCTTCATCTTCATCTTCATCTTCATCTTCATCTTCATCTTCATCTTCATCTTCATCTTCATCTTCATCTTCATCTTCATCTTCATCTTCATCTTCATCGCCATCACCACCACTCTCCACCACCATTTGAGAAATCAAGCACTACTATTGGTCTAAGTCTCTTTATCTTTCCCTTTCTCCCTCCCCTACCCCAGCCACCACCACCAATAATCGTAGTCGCCGCTCCCACCGTCAGTCAACAATGGCGTCGTCGTCGTGGGTTCCGTCAAGAACACGCCGGCGAGATCGTTGAACCCGTGGTCAAGCCCTTACCCTCATGGAATCACGAGCCCGTTGCCCGGTGGGGTGTCGTCGTCGCCGACACGATCGTTGAAGTCGAGGCGGAGATTCTTCTTCTTCTTCTTCTTCCTCTCTCTCTCTCACTCTATCTCTCTCTCTTCTAATACCACCAAGCATAATACCACCTCTTTATCTCTGTTTAGATCTGATGGTTCAAGCAACGATGGCGGTGGTAGGTTGAGGGTGTTGGCGACAACGGTCGTGGTGGTTGAGGGTGTAGACGGTGATGTTGGTGATATGTTCAAGGTAGAGGCGGTTTTCAAAGTAGGTTGAGGGTGCAGGTGACAACGTTGGTGGTGGGTTGAGGGTGCAGGCGGCGATGGTGGTGGTGGGCTGACGGTAAAGGTAGCAGTGGTGGTGGGTTGAGGGTAGAGGCAGCGACGGTGGTGGTGAGTTATGGGTGCTGTAGTAACGTTGGTGGTTGGTTGAGGGTGAAGGCGGCGACGGTGGTGGTGGGTTGAGGGTAGAGGCGGCCGCGGCGGGTGTGTAGATGAGTATAAAATGAAGGGGTATTTTAGTCTTTTAAAAAAACTAACAAATAAATTTAACCTTTGTTAGTTTAGGGACTGTTAACGTGCACTTCTTACATAGTTTAGACCCTCATCTGTAATTTATTAAAAGTAGCGACTAAAGTTGCAATACGTGCATACCACAGGACTATCCGTGTAATTTACTCTAATTATATATAAATCTTTATGCAAGCATCAAGGTCTAATAACGATTACGTCTTTCTTAATCATTCATTGGAATACGAGTATTTGACAACATTAACTGATTGTGACAAGATAATAAATTTTATATCTGTTTATACCGAAAATATTCGAATAAATCTTAATTATTTTAGATGTCAGTTTACTAAAGTAAATCATAAATACATATACACATGCATAGACGTGTTAGAGATTTCAAATAAAAACACTTCTTATTTAAAAACCTTAAAAATGAAATTTATAGTTAATTTTGTATTAAATCATGGGTTGAGATATTTAGACCCCTTAAAATGATAAATTAACACCCTAGATTTCTATACAGGTTGTATGACACCATACGCGTTGTATAGCTGGGTCGTACAGCTCTATACGAAATGTATAATCCCTCAGACGTATAACCCTCTAACAGCTCCCCTCCCCCTAGAATTTTTCTCGTTTTCAGTGTTTCGACCCTATACCCCGCATATGGTGTCATACGAGACTTATAGGGGGTGTTGATTTATAATGTTGGGTGTATCTATATTAGGACCCAAATTCATCTGGTTGATGTTATAATAGTTATCCATAATTAAATAATAAGTATCCATAAGTAAATTTACATTATATATATAAAAAATTTATTTAATATTAATATTTAATAAAAGCGAGAGCCGTGAAAACAAAATTTAAATGACCTGAAACGGTGACTAAGTATTCCCGCTATTTTTATTAATAAGTATAAAGATTCATACAACTTTTCCTTATATAAAAACTTGAACCGCACTTGTTCACCCAAAATCCAATTTGCAATGAAGTTGACTCGCATCTACTTGATTAGTTATTGAATTTACAAAATTTAGTGTTTGCATTTGAAAGAATCTAACGCGTGTAATTCTTATGTTTGACAAAACGAATTTGACTTTAGTCGGTGTTTTCAAAATTGCTGTTGAGAAATGAGCATGAGTCATTGCCTTCCTTGTAAAGCAAGATGTATTCCATTTGTTGACTTTAGCTTAATTCGTAGTGTATAAGGTTGACATTAATTATTTCTTCATATATATATTTTATTATATACCCATTAATTAGTTGACCAAACTACTTGTGTTGTATGAATTCTGGTGAAGTATCATTCCAAACAAGCAAGTATCAATCTGTTGTCTCTCTCTCTCTCTCTCTCTCTCTCTCTCTCTCTCTCTCTATATATCTATATATATATATATAATATATATATATATATATATATATATATATATATATATATAAATGGTCAGGATCTTTACAGAACTCCTAAAAATCGCAAGAACTACAAGAACTCATCCTAACCATTGATTAATATAATTTATGTTTTTAATTTAATTTGAGTATTTATTGTTTCCTTTTTTCATTCATTTTAATTATGTTAGGTATTGACTTTTCAAAGATGACAATTATTGCAGGGAGTTAAATTCGAGATTTTCTTTTATAATATCATCTTTCACATTAGTATAACAAACCAAAATCAAAATTCTAGTGAAATTATAAAAAATATAGGAATCATATACATTTAATTTTTGTTTACGATGAAGATGAATTGAAGATGAGATGATGACGACGAAGAAGGTGACGGCGTTCATGAAGATGAAGATGGTGACATATTTGGTTTCGGTTTTGAACCTAATGAAATTATAGTAACATGATTTCAGTGTGTTCAAAACTGAAATCAAATCAGTTCACGCTTATGAGGTTTTTGTAATTATCGATCAAAGGGACAAATGTTCATAGCGACAAAGATGAAGATGATGATGATGATGATGTTGTCGTTGATAAAAATGACGATGAAGACGTAAAAGGGTTTCGGTTTTTGATGATTTTGAAGATGATGAAGACGATGAAGATGATGTTAGTGATGATGTTGTCTGCTTGATAATCATATTTAGGTTTGTTCTTTAGTATGATTTGGTTTTGATTATCCAAAAAACTCTTAAAGATTACAAAGTGGTACGATTTACATATATGTATACAGATTTACGTTTATGTAAACCTATGTGTACACTTGTTTTACATATGTGTAAATTTAGTATAATTTTAGTTTATTTGTATTACAGATAAGATATTTTAAATTCTAATTTTAGGTTTATGAATTTTATTTTCATTTACACATATGCATACCTGTTTTCCTTGAAATTAGGTGTTATCTTTATTTAGATTTATGTTTTTGGATTGGGTGTTGTGTTTATTTAAATTTATGTTGTTAAATTAGGTGTTGTTTTACATATATGCAATTTATGTATATCATACAAGTGGATGAACTGATATATATATGTATATGCGATCAATAATCTTGTGAATCTTTAGTATTACACACTTTGATGGTCTAATGATATAAATCATATAACTGATGATTCGATTCATATATAAATAAATATATATATATATATATATATATATATATATATATATATATGTATAAGTGGTTATTACCAAATAAATTTACATATATGTAAATCATGTAAATCTGGTAATTTACGATCTGATGCATGTGTATAAGTGATAAACAATATTATGAATCTATTATATATTGTAAATTTTATTTGCGTCATCTTGTTTTGATATACACATGTGTAACAACACCTATTCTATATACACATACTTTAAGATTTAACGAATGCTTATTTTTTATATAAATTTATTATAATAGTTTAATATATACGAATATCTTATTTTAATTATTTATATATTGTTATTAAATCTATCTTAGTACGTAATATATATAAATTACCTAAAATATATATGAATGATATGTTTTTATTTAATTTAGAAAAATGTGAGAGAGAATAAAATAATTTGATTTCCATATCTTTAAAGGGTTTCCAAAAACCTAAATGGTTACAATTTACTAATATACCCTTTATGCTTAAATTACAAAAATTAATTGATATATTAATTGACATTATTATCCTTTTTAATCTCAACCATTGATTACTATGATCAACGGTTAATAAGAGTTCTGTGAGTTCTCATATTAAGAGAAGTTTTGAAAAGAACCCAACCCTCTATATATATATATATATATATATATATATATATATATATATATATATATATATATAGGATAAGGTTCAAATAGAACCCTATGTTATTGCGAGAACTTGTGAGAACCCTTAAGATCAATAATAAATCATAATTTTTTTATTGCAATAACATTATTGAAAATATACATGATTATGATATTTTAGGCATATATTTACAACATTAAATATGTGTTTTTTACAAAACTTACACCAATGTAAACTTTTTTTAAACTTGTAAATTTACACATATATAAAAGATCATAATTTCTAAATGTGTAATAATATTATTTAAACAAAAAATAATGATATTCATTTATATTGATGGGTTTTCGCAAATTCTCGCAATAAAAGAGAGTTCTCGCTTGAACCTTTTCCTATATATATATACATATATACATACATATATATATATATATATATATATATATATACCGAACTTAATATATACAATTGTCGAACGAAACATACATAAACTTACACTTCTGAGTGAACAACGGTGGAGTGGGATGGAGGGCGAGCCTTTTAAAAGCTCCGCCCATGCATATAAGATTTGTGTTGATAATAACATGTCTATTGATATATTTATTATTTTAAATATATTATTTTATAATTTTTAAGATCTATTAAGATAGCTCATAACTAATTATTAACAGAGTATAAAAAACTTTTGTTTAAGAAGATAAAAAGAAAGTAAATGTGCTTTCACTAGCAAAAAGAAAGTAAATGTGCTTTCACTAGCAAACATCATAACAAACAAGCAAGGTGATGGTTAATTAAAAATTATTTTGTTATTGTTAGCTTATATGCTTACGGTAATTTGTCTATATACCTTTGTATTCTTATACATATGAACTATGCCAACTCGGATGTAATCTTTTTTTATTCGTACAATTCAGGATATAATAAAATGAGAAATTAAATGCAGAACAAATGTTCACAACTCAATTATTTGTCTACTATAGTACTCTATACTACCACAATATCATTATAGTTTTTAATCTGCTTATAGTTATTAATCAACTTACTTACTTATTTTAACTAAAAAAAATAGTTGAATATGTATATTAAGACAAATTAAGCCAGCAGAAATCGGTAGGAACCGCGTAGGCTGCTTGCCGCATATATACGTCAAGAAAAATAAGTCGGTTATAAAGCTAAAGTCAAAACTAACCTAACATAATTGACTTCAGACATGATTTCATTTTTATTTCATCACAATTTTATAATAAATTTATTATTAAATATGAAGTTATAGTTTGTTTGTTATAAATACATATAGTAATAGTAATATGGAATTGAAGTCGGTGTCCGCAGTGATTTACAAGATGAGAAATTAAGCATTAATGTACAAGTGGATAGAATACTATACTTGCATTTCAATTTATAACTTCACATTATTCTCTACTACTCTTTATAGCTATACTTTACATAACAATCCTTGAACTAATAATAAAATACACTTTTTTTTTCTGACCGCTCTAACCATAACACTTTACACTTGCCTCCATCGTAATAATAAGCAACTAAATCCCAGGGAGAAGAAGAAATGTGTCGGGTGGATGCCCCATGTTTAAATGTACCATTTTATCTTTAAACATATGTTTCGTCTAGTCGTGACAATCTCGATCACATGGTAAAATAGTTAAACAATGGTAGGGCTGTTCAAATAATTCGACGTTCAAAACTCGCTCGAAACTCGTTTGAAAAAAATCTCGAAAAGTTGCTCTTCGATTTTGGCTCGGTTGTAAATGAATCGAGCACGAGCAAAGGTAAGCTCGCTCGGTTTCACTCGAATTATTTTTAAAATAACTTTTATATATATATGTATGTAATATGTTAGTTTTTATTTAGAGTTTAGGACATTGCCATTTTAATTATTTACCACTTTACTCTTGCTCTCTTTTAAATTTTTTTAAACATGATGTTTTGATTTTTGTATACTTGTTTAAACATTGTATCAAAGCCGTATAGTGGACATGAAAATGACCGCAATGGAGGTTGTGGGCGTGGGTTTTATACCGTCATTTATTTAAGCTCGAGTTAAAACTCAAACTTATTTTGTATGTTTTTCTTTTGTTATATTGTTGAGTTTTAGTTGAAACTTAAAACTTTTGAATGAATTATTAGTTTTTTACTAAATTACAATATGGACCGAGCCAAACCGAGTGCTCGGTTTTAAACCGAACCGAGTTCGAGCGTGCATTTTTCCACTGAGCGGCTTGGTTTGTAAACGAACCGAGTTCGAGCGAGCATTCGTTCGGTGCTGCTCGCTCGAACTCGGTAACTCTAAACAATGCTACAGTTTAAAACCATATAGCTTGTTAATCGCCTCAAGATTTTATGTATTACCTCTTTCATGAATTTGAGCAAGAAAAGGAGCTTTATTCCAACGTTTAGTGCATGGAATTGATATTATAATCTCTTTGTTGGTGATATGGGACCAAAAGAGTTTTTTCTCTTTTCTAGACAATGTCCAGTGAAAATGAACCAAAAAGTATATATAGAGTCCAAACTTTAAACTATTCAAGTCCATCTCAGTCATTATAAATATATAAATGATTGTTTTTTACTTTTTTTTTTGAAGTTGAGTGTTTCAGCGGTGAAACCCATAAACGACAACCCAAACCACGCGAGTTCGAGCCTCCGGATCCCCATATATTGTGGGTGTACCCGTAGGAATTACCGTGATCTACAGTGACTCGAACCGGTGGGAAAGCCCCCGGGCGGGAACCCCACATATTGTGAGTAAACCCTCCCCCCTCAGGATCGAACCCGTGACCTTTGGCCAACAGAGCTCTATCCCTCATCGAGGTGGCCAACTGAGCTAGCCCAGTTGGTTGATTGTTTTTTACTTACCAAATGTTTTTTGGTATTTTTACTAACCCATCCTGACCCTTGCTTAAAATGCATAGCTTTTCAACCCTCCACATGTTTTGCCCTAGTCGGTTTCTTTTATTTCCAAACAACAAAAGTATTATTATTCATATTTCAAATAACTATTACAACTTTATATAATCCTACTTTTTTACCTATGTGTGCCGCATTTGAGCATATGATTGAGTCCCATGATAACTTCCACAAAGTTGTTTTGCCTATTTTTTTTGTTTTTCTCGGAGCGGTTTTGATATGCAGTAGTTAAAAACAACTTCTCAATTACCTGTACCCACGCATCCGGGTCCATTCTCTCTGGGGGATTTCTCATTGCGTTATCAAAATCTTCATAACCACAAAACTTAACAAAATGTTTTTTCAATTTGGGTTTTCGATCCTTGTATCAGTCACACAGTCCATTTGGATTCCCAACTTTATTCCTTTCCAGTGCTCTATGTTATGAAGACTTTACAAACAAAATACTTCTATGGAAGGAAGCAATTAGAAAACAACTAAAAGATATGAAATTGGAATACAAACAAAACATTTAATAATATACTATCATGAAGTGTGGTAAGTATAGACACTTCATACTCACAAGGAACATCCTGCCAACTATTATAATAGAAAGGAACATGTCTATTGATCTAGTTGTCGAGACTCGATAAAAAACAAGTTATTATATCGGTTTTAGCAACCTTTATTGTGTAAGGGTAGTTAAGGTCGTCTTCACTGGAAAATATATGGAAAATGTTCAACAATATGACTCGATTAATCTAAAGACACAAACTTTATAATTAAAAACCAAAACTTTAAATGAATTGAATAACACAATTGTAAAAATCAATAAACTTTGAAATGAATTTAATAAATAATGAGAAAACAATCGCTTTCGGATTTCTAATTCTGCAAGATCAACAATTGATAATTTTAAATTAGGGTTTGTAATAAACAATACTTAAGGATCTTAGCTTTTGATTAAAGTGAAAACAAATGAATAATCTTTTAAGATTTATTCGTTCACAGTGTTACCAATTTACCTATATCAAATTGTCTATTTTTCTTAATGAGCTCACGATGCAAGAAAATCGAAAACTAATAATCAAGTAAACAACTTTATTTATAAGCAAATCGTTAAATCAACCAAAACATAATTTTTCGTTAAATAGATCAATGTTCATTACAAAAACCTAAACAAACATACCAATTATCTCACTTGACAAGAATTGTACTCCCGAAAGCAATCAAAAAAACCTAACCACGTATCATCTTCATTGAATCTTCAATCTGGACTTGATGATAATCAATGATGATTTGGTGCGAGTTGGAAGGCTTGAAAGCACTCAAAATCTCCTTGAAATCACCTATTTTCGGCTGGGAAAAGTTGTTTTTCGACTTGGGTTTGATGTAGCTTAAGTAAACTTGAAGATTCACGAAATCCAGAAAGTTGTTCAGCCACCGGTATGATACGCCGGCCTGAGCGTATCATACGCCCATGTCAGCTTCCGACGCCTAAGTTTCTGTTTTTTTCTTCAAATACGCCCATTGATACGCCGCCCATACGCCGCCCGACGTATTATACACCCATAGCCGGCATATGATACGCCGCCCGACGTATTATACGCCCATAACTGGCGTATATTACACTGGTACACCTCAATTTGTGTCTTTTCTAGTAACTTTTGATATTTACATGTTCAATCCTTGTATTTCCATGTTTTGCTTCTTTTCCTCTAAAATAAGACTCCTTTAGCTCCAAACATCTATAATTCAAAACACAAACAACTTGAACTTGTTCCACCCTAATCATGATGTAAAATCAAGCGTTAGATCAATTAAACACCAAAATATTAACATGTGATCACATCCCCACACTTAACCTTTTGTTTGGTCCCTAAGCAAAGCTTTCAATTCACTTCTATCATCAAACACATTCTCCAATCCCTTACTCATTTTCAGTTTCGTTTCAAGGTCATACCCGAATTGGCATCTTTTTCTTTAAACATATTTGTCAATTTGTTTCTTTCAAACAAAGTCATGCTACTTTAAATCTTGATTTATCTAACCAAGCTAATAGGCCTTTATGTTTTTCCATGCATATAATTATACTTTCTCACAATACACTAATTTATACACAAATTAAAAGGACTTTTATAGGTTTCACTAGGCTTAGGTAAAGGTAAGAAATAAGGATAAAAATGACTAAAAGGTGATGAAATCCAAAAATTGGTAAGGTTGCCTTCTTTGAAGGTCTATTATTGACATCAATACATTTTGTGTTATTAGGCAAACATTGGCCTATATTTTATTATTTTTATTTTATGTTGTGGAGCACAGTAACATTGGCCCTCTTTTGATTTCTCGCTTTTCGAATGATATGACATTTTTCAGCCTCTATTTCATATAATTTGTAAACGTCCTTATCGGCTTACCCAAGCACGAGGCTTGGCACTTTAGCCATGTTTTAACACATAATCACCTATCCAATTTGGATTTTATCAAAAAACAAAACTAGAATGATAAAAGGCTTTATATTTTCTTCTTTTCATCATATATAGTATTGGGTGTCACATTAGTTTCTTTTGGTTTCTAATGGGTAATAATAGGTATATAAAAAATAAAAAATAAAAAGATTTTTAATTCCTAAGGCTTGATCCAAATGCCTTTATCATCTTTATACATAACTTGGTATCTTGCTTGAAACATTCTATATGAATAATGATCTAACTTTGGGAATTTAATGTAACATATGCTTTAATGGTCCACCTTCTAGCTTATTACCGTCAGTTAGATAAGTCTAAAGTATTTTTCCTCTTTTGAAACGAATCTAACCATGACCAAGAACCAAAAACCATGCTTTAGTAGGTAATTAGTTAATGATTTTACTTCAAGATTCAATCTTTACATATTTCAAGCTTGCTTAGGTCATTTTTTCAAAAATTTTACAATTCTCAATTTTGGCACTCTTCTCAATACTTTTTGCTTCCCCCATCCCCACACTTAGGATACATTGTCCCCAATGTATGGTTAAGATTCAACCATAAATCAAAAGAAAAACAAGATAAGGAAGGAGTACATGGACCTGAGCATTAGTGAGAGCCTTGACTAAGTGACTTGCGCCTTCTCACACTTGAGTGCTTACGTCTTGTGCATGATTAAACTAAACAAAAAACAAAAGAAAGGACATACAAATAAATAAAAGAAATAAAACTCACTTTCATAAGAATCACAGTTACATTAGCGTATGCAACAATACTTTAAACCCCTCGTGAGGGTTTCTAGTAAACACACCTACAAAGATCTCAGGTTGCCTGCCGCAAGCGCTAAGTTTTAGGTCTTCAGCCAGACCGTACCTAGACCACTTATGGTGGTCGAATCGCACCTTTGCCTACTGAATTCCCAACAAATGCTCGAAAGTTGACATGTTAGATTCATAGTTTCTTCCCAGTTATAGGCATGTAAATTAAGAAACTGCTACATATCCATTTATAATAAATTTCCCGACATCTTGCATTCCCACTTTCCTAAACTTGTCCTCACACCTTCTTCCACAACTTTGTTGATTAGTATAATATATACAGGAAAAGGTTTAGGATAAACTTTGATTATATCAATCATTGATTTTTTAAAAGATTTATTATCTTCAAGTGAGACTGCATATTCATTTCTTGCTCTAGAAGATCCATCAGCTCTTCTTTCACATCATCATCATAACTATCAACCACCACTCATTCTCACATGGATCTTCAACCAACGAGTGAATTTGTGTGGTACTGATCTTCATTGCCTCATCCGCAACTTTTATACATGGTGAGATGGACTCCTCTAATTCTATTTTCAATAAAAATGCGTCATGCTTGATAGTTAAGCAGTAAGTCGTTCCCGATCTGAAAGATGATGTTATGATAACAACTTATCGATCTCGGGCAGTATCAACTTCAATTGAGCAATAATTTCTTCCTTCTCAGATTGCAAATCATTTTGAAATGGCATAACATTCTGGATAACATTCTCTTGTTTAGAAAATTGACATTGATTCTCATTCTCATATGTCGCCAGAGAGTATTGTTGATGATAGTCATTATAATTCTTCTAACAACTTGAGCTTTGTGCCATTTTTGGTTTTAAATGTTGCAATCCAAATCTTGTCCAAAGTGATAGTTCTTATCTGACTAATAACTATAAGGCCCGTTCCCGGGCACCTCACAGTTGGTCATTCAATGCACATTAATCATTTACTAAGTAAAATAACGCAACGGAATTGATAAAAAACACATTCTTATTTCATCAGGAAAGCTTTTACAATTCATTACATCGTCTATTCGAATACAAAATACATGCTTTCTTTACATTACATTACTTTACTAGGATTGTTGCGGAAGCATATGAAACCGAGGATTTCTTAAGTAATCTCGTTTATTTGAATCCTCAACAATCCTAAAATGGTCATATACAGTGACCTCTAGTACAAAAATATTAAAACTATATTTAAAGAAGATTCCTTAAGTAATCTCGTCTATTGGGATTCTCAAGGAACACTTGCATGCAACATAAAATGTGGCAGCATTATCAAAAGGAGAATGCCATCCCAAAAGAGCTGAGTAGCCGCCTCGTGCCATCCCCAACAACGTTACCTGCCAACTGGAAACACATAAAAAGTCAGCATTGCTGAGTGAGTTCTAGTTTAATAAACATACCTTGCTTTCATTATAACCCATTCTTTTCTTTCACGTGATCATACATCATACGTACACATAGATAATATATTTATTATCCCTTTCATTTAATCATTCTTTCGTTATACATCATTATCTTCCAGTTTTTATTTAGATCCTGTCAGGCTTTACCCACTTCATGGTACGCAGCCATGATTACTGTGGTCGAATGACAAGGATCCCGTTACGTTTGTTCGTTACAACATTTCGTTCATGAACATACATCATACACATATACAGATAATATTTATTATTATCTTCATCATTCATTCGTTACATCTTTATCATTCCGTTCTCATTTAGATCCTGTCAGGCTTTACCCACTTCATAGCACGCAGCCATGATTACTGTGGTCGAATGACAAGGATCCCGTTTCATCTTCCTTGTATATTGGATATCTTTGTACCACTACCGTATGCTATACCTCAATCAGTCTTAGCTACCGGGCCGAAGTCATTAAATGAACAGCAAAGCGTATGCCACAGTACTAGAGGTAAGCGGTAGAGGCACCATACATATGGTCAATCACCGAGAAGGACCCGTTCACCTTATCCAATGCTTGCAAGACTTCGTTCGTTCATTCATTAATGCATGTATTCATCATCATATTTATCATTTATTCATTCATTCGTTAATACATGCATTCAACGTCATGTTCCTCTTTCGTTATCTTTCACTTTACGTTACATAATACTTCGTTCATTCGTTATCGTAGTACGTAAAGTCATGGAAAGATTTACATATGTTATCATAAGGAACACACACATATCAATCATACCACATCAGGCAGAGCGTCATATACACATATCATACCTTATACAGAAGCCTGCAATATCATCATCATAGTTAACAACCTCGAAGGCCTCAACGGTTCTATAAGGGCGACTGAGCATGCTTCAGTCGCATGGCCTCCATGCGACTGAACGTTAGCGATTGGAATACTGTGCGACTAGTTCCTCGGTCGTACGATTGACCCTATGCGACAGAGCACATATGCGACTGGACCCTTAGTCGTATGGTTAGTCGTGCGACTGAACCTACAGGCGTACGATTGAGTCCCACTCGTGCGTATGAAGTTTAGTCGTCCGAATGAACCTCAGTCATCCCCAGTCGTACGATTGACCCTCCAGTTGCCTAGCCCTAACTGTGCAGCGACTGAGTTCATCTCGAACTGCAGCCGCGACACATGACTCTAAACCCTTTCTAAACTAATCTCAAACCCGAATTAGCCCTCCCAAACCTTAGGGATTCATACTAGGTCATCATACAAGCTTATACAAGTCCTAATTCGTACTTTAAACACACTAAACATGATTACACCCAAATGGGTCAAACATACTTTACAAAAATAGGGTTTATATGTGATCCAGCCCAAAATCATTGATAACATGTAAATGAGGGGTCCTAGAAACTCTCGTAAGCAAGTAGAAGGTGAAGAGCTTCGTTTGGACTAGTTGCTCGACAACTTTCACCCCGAATCACGCCTTTCTCTCTTTTTCTTCTGTCACCCTTTTCTCTCTTTCTGTCTACGTTTGTGAGTATGGGAGAGGGTAAGAGCTGCCCTCTCCCTTAAATACCCTCGTCCAGTCAGCCGAGCTTCAGTCGTGTAGGCACTTCAGTCGCCTTGGCTTCATGCGATTGGACCTTCAGTCGTACGATTGCCATGCGTATGGAGCTCCAGTCGTGCGACTCCATTCGTATGAAGCTTCAGTCGCCTGATATCCATACGCCTGAGCCTCCAGTCGCATGACATTTCAGAGAAAGAAATTTCTGGGTGTTACAAGTCCACCCCCCTTATTTAGGTTTCATCCCCGAAACCTGTTATTCCTCAAACAATTGTGGGTAATGCTGCCTCATTTCTTCTTCGGTTTCCCACGTTGACTCGGATCCCTTCCTGTGCTGCCATTGTACACGCACAAGAGGAACCACTTTATTTCTCAACCTTTCTCTTTTCGATCAATGTTCGCCACTGGTTGCTCCACATAATTATGTCGTTCGTCTACTTTGATATCCTCCAGTGGGACGATCATGTCTTCATCTGATATACATTTCCTCAGATGAGATACGTGGAAGGTTGGGTGAATTCTACTTAACTCATCTGGCAATTCCAACCTATAGGCACCTCTCCAACACGGGCAATAATTCGAAAAGGGCCTATATATCGCGGGCTCAGTTTGCCCCGCTTTCGGAACTGAATAATTCCTTCCATGATGAGACCTTCAACATAACCCGGTCACCCACTTGGAACTCAATCGGTCGACGTCGTTTCGACGGTTCATACGACTCTTCTGTGTGTCTTTGGCTGCCTTCATATAGGCCTTGATCCTTTCAAGCTTTTCAGTCGTAGCCTCGATCACCTCGACGCTTCCCAATTCCTTTTGACCAATATCACCCCAACATACGGTGTCCTGCATCTCCTACCGTATGGCATTTCATAGGGGGCATGCCAATACTGGCATGATAGCTGTTGTTTGTACAAGAATTCGGCTAACGGCAGGTGGTCGTCCCAACTTCCCCCAAAATCGATCACACATGCCCGGAGCATGTCCTCTAATGTCTGAATGGTCCTTTCCAACTGACCATCAGTTTGGGGATGATAAGCTGTACTAATATGTAATCTCGTCCCCATGGCAGCGTGGAATTTCTTCCAGAATTTGGATGTAAACCGGGTGTCGCGATCAGACACAATTGACACCGGTACACCATGACGAGTCACAATCTCTTTGATGAAAAGATCGGCCAACCTCTTGGATGAGTATGTCTCGCGTATCGGTAGGAAGTGAGCACTCTTCGTCAAGCGGTCCACAATCACCCATATGGCATCATACCCTTTCGGGGTACGCAACAGCTTCGTAATAAAATCCATGGTGATGTGCTCCCACTTCCATTCCGGTATATCCAAAGGTTGAACCTTTCCATATGGCTTTTGGTGCTCTGCCTTTACTTGCAAACAATTGAGGCATTTACTCACATACTCCACCACATCACGCTTCATACCCGGCCACCAGTAATCTTTATTCATGTCTTGGTACATCTTGGTAGCACCGGGATGAATAGAGTATCGAGTCTTGTGGGCTTCGTCCATAATCTTCCCTCATAGATACCCAAGTCGAGGAATCCACATCCGCCCAAAACGGGTTCTAACACCAAACGTGTTTTCACCCAACTCCGCGACCAGACCTCTCATTCGTTCAGAGTTAAGATGATCTTTCTTCAGTGCCTCATCTTGAAACTCTTTGACTTGCTTCATCACATCCGAGGTCATAATCAGCTGGACGCCTTCACCCGTATCGGCTCAGGCCTCTCTTTTCGGCTAAGGGCATCTGCCACTACGTTGGCTTTGCCCGGATGTTAATGGATCTCACAATCATAATCTTTTATCAGTTCCAACCATCGCCTCTGCCTCATGTTTAAATCCTTCTGCTCAAAGAAGTACTTCAAGCTTTTGTGGTCTGTGAAGATGGTGCACTTCGTTCCGTAGAGATAGTGCCTCCAAATCTTTAATGCAAAGACCACAGCTGCTAGTTCCAATTCATGAGTGGGGTAATTAACCTCATAAACTTTCAGCTGTCGGGATGCATAGGCGATGACCTTTCCTCTTTGCATTAACACGCACCCCAACCCCGAGTAAGAAGCATCAGAATAAACCACCAAGTCTTCGCTTCCATCGGGTAATGCCAATACAGGAGCTTGGATCAACCTCGTCTTCAATTCTTCAAACGCCTTCTCTTGAGCTTGACCCCATACAAACTTACATCCTTCCGGGTCAACTTGGTCAGTGGAGAAGCAATCTTGGAGAAGTCTTGAATGAATCTTCTGTAATAGCCTGCCAAACCCAAGAAACTGCGGATCTTGGATGGCGTCTTTGGAGACTTCCATTGCATCACTGCTTCCACCTTCGCCGGATCGACCATAATCCCCTCCGGATTAACCACGTGACCCAAGAATTGAACCTCGCGCAACCAGAATGCGCACTTGGAGAACTTGGCGTACAATTCTCCCTTCTCAACGTTTCCAACACTTCTCGAATGTGACCGGCATGCTCTGTCTCGCTTTTTGAATAAATCATGATGTCATCAATAAACACGATCACTGATTTATCTAACATCGGCCGACACACTCGGTTCATCAAATCCATAAAAGCAGCTGGCGCATTGGTTAACCAATGACATGACAAGAAACTCGTAGTGACCGTAGCGCGTACGAAAAGCTGTTTTAGGGATATCCTGTTCCTTCACTTTCAGCTGATGGTAGCCCGATCGAAGATCTATTCGTGAAAACCAACTGGCGCCTTGAAGCTGATCAAATAAATCATCGATTCTCGGCAAGGGGTATCTGTTCTTCACCGTCAACTTATTCAGCTCGCGGTAGTCGATGCACATCCTCATACTACCATCTTTCTTCTTTACGAACAAGACTGGGGCACCCCAAGGTGAGATACTCGGTGTTATGAACCCCTTATCTAGTAGTTCTTGCAACTGCTCCATCAACTCTTTCATTTCCATCGGAGCCAATCGATACGGTGCCTTGGCGACAGGTTGAGCACTCGGTATCAGGTCAATTTGGAACTCGATCTCTCGGTCAGGTGGCAATCCCGATAAGTCTTCCGGGAACACGTCTGGAAAATCACACACAACCGGAACATCGGATAGTTATGGTGTTGGCGTTTCCACATCTTTCACGTAACATAAGTAGGCGCTGCACCCACGCCTCATACACTTTCCCGCCACAGCCATTGAGATCACTTTCGGAATCGTAGTAACCCGATCACGATAAACCGTTACTGAACTACCGTCGGGAGCTGTCAATGAATCATCTTCTTGCGACACACAATGTTCGCCTCAAAGTCCGCCAACCAATCCATTCCAAGCACCAAATCAAAACCACCTAAAGTCATCGCAAAGGGTCTAACCGGAAATTTGCGGCCCTCTAATTCCACATCACAACCCTCTATCACCTCGGAAATCCTGGTAGACTTTCCTATCGCGGTTTCTACATCAAACGGTACGTCGACACGTCTACTTCTAACAGGCAGTTTGGCACAGAAAATAGCAGAAATAAAACTCCTACTGGCACCTGAATCAAATAATACAGAGGCTAAAGTTCGGTTCACCAAGAACGTACCGGATGTCACACCCCGACCGACGCGGAATCATCGGAGCGGACGAGGGAATGATTGATGTTCATCACACATGGTTGTCTAATAGTGGAAATAATATTACAATCAGATTACAAGATATAATAAGTTCAACATACACAAATACAACAATCGAAACCACAAATAATAATTGTCTTTTATTTTAACTAGGTCCGTGTCTTAGATGAGCACGTAGAAGTCCACTATCTTGCTTAACCTGAAATCATGTGAGAAAATAAAGTCAGCTAACGAGTTAGCTGGTGAGTAATCACGGTTTTGAATATACATATAGATTGATTGATTGATCCATTGATAGTAATTCAATTTACAAGGTAATATTAAGACTTATATGGCAACCGCGAAGCATATAGATAAACCGACACAATATAAACCCCTTGACTTGACACTTGCATATAATGGACTCCACACAAACACCATAGATTGACTAATTGCCTCTGGTATAATCACCACTCGTAAGCCATGTGGGGTGGGTTATCCAAACCAGTAGATCTACCATTGATACCAGGATTGATTGATTGAATTAGGGTTTTACTATCGTCCAGTTTATCACAGTATGTTCACGTAATTGCAAGTAATAATAACCTGTCTTGAATTGAATTGAAAATGAAATAACAATAGAATATCATGATAGTATATATTGTATCACATAATTTCCCCCAAATAGGAAATGATATAAAAAGGGGATATGAATACTCACTTGATTGATGAGATTGGAATTTGGACGTGATAGATTAGACACCAACGATTTCCTTATAATTAACCTAAGGAACGGTGTCTCGAGTTAGAATAATAACGATTTGGGAATTTGGGAATGTATTAGGATTTCCATGGTAGTTTAAATTGATTAATTTTATTTGGTTTGAAATGTCTTGAAATAAACGAATTTGTTGAAAATGATTATGTCAAGAATTTTAATAGAATTTATACATATAAGTTATACATATACACAATTTATTAATAAATGTATATGTATAATTATATACATAATTATATATAATCATGTAATTATATATAATTATATGTATAATTATATACATAATTATATATAATCCATTTATACATAAGTAAACATAACTATACATCGCATGTTAATTATATACTTATGTTATAAATTGTATACGATTATGTATAATTATACACATGTAATTTATCCAAATAAAAGTTGTTTCGATAATCGAATAATATATATCTATGTATATATATTGTATTCAATTTATTTGTTGTATAATTATGTATTATACACTAATTATAAATTGTGGATAATACGATTAGTTATTTTATTTATTTAAAACAAATAAAATAAATGAATAAAATATAAAAATTATTTCAGAAAATAATTAAAGAGTTTTAGAAAATTTTAAGGTTTGTAAAAATGTTTTTATGATTTTTAGAATTTTTTTCTGAATTTTTAAAGCCTAAAAAGAAGGTTTAAAAATATGTGTAGGTGGCGGGTCTCGAACCCGAGACCTGAAGGTTGGAATCCAAGGTTGTAACCGGTGAACCAAGGGCCTAAGCCGCGATAGAAACCGGTTTTAATTGATTTTAAGCTCAACCCAACAGAACCCCCAGAACCCAAAGAACCCTAGAATGAACTTGATCCAAATTGAAACTCAATTCAAATCTGTTAATGATTAGATTCATGGGGCTTTTGATCCCCATGAAAAACCGAGTATGTTGATATGTTTAATTACCTCTATGGTGATCGATTGATGTTGAATCCAATGAAGAACAGGTCGCGGCCAATGTAGTGATCGGTGGATGAGCAACAGTGTTTATAATCGAATTAATTTTGAGGGAAGCTTCTACTGATGATGGGGATTATAAGCCCCTTATCAATTTGATTAAAGTTGATCGGAGATGGGCTTTAATTCGAGTTGCAGGTCGCGACAGTGGAGGATGTCGGGTGTGGTGTTTGGGTTTGTTTGGGATAAAATTGATAGTGGTAATCGATTGGTAACGTATATACAACCGTTTAAGTTGAATTAATTAAATTATTATCGATTGTTAGTGCGATTCAAGGCTGGAAAATCGACCGAAAGTGCATTGGATCCTAACCCGTGCTTAATCGATTCAACTTTTCAAATTGAAGTGGTCCATTGGTTCGAATCAATCACGCAAGCCTGTCGATACCTTTAATTTGGGTCAAAACCACGTGAATTTGGGTGTTTGAACTCGCCGGAGCTCGCCGGCGAGGTGGCCGGAATTCTCGGTCGGAAAAACGAGGGGAGGAGAGAGAGAGAGCGGTTGTTTTATATAAATTTACACAATTGGTCCATGCGGTTTTAAGTTTGACATCTTATGCTAGAAACTTAATTTTTAAGTTTCATAAATTACAAAATACCCCCTGCACTTGATTTATATATATTTTTATAAACAATTGTTATTATTATTTATTATTGTTATTATTTATTGTTAATGTTATTTTCATTATTATTGTTATTATTATTATTATTATTATTATTATTATTATTATTATTATTATTATTATAATTATTGTAATTATCAAGATCGACGAATAAATTTTTTAACTTTTATTGAACAAAATACACGATGTTACAGTCTCCCCTGCTTTAGAAATTTCGTCCCGAAATTAAATCACGAGGAGGCTGAAATGAAAGATGAGGGTACTTGGTTTTCATTTGGTCCTCACGTTCCCAGGTGAACTCTGGTCCACGTTTAGATTCCCAACGAACTTTGACAATAGGTATCCGGCTACGCTTGAGTTGTTTGACTTCCGATCCATAATTTCCACAGGTTTCTCAATAAAGTGCATAGATTCATCAATCTGAACTTCGTCGAGTGGAATGTGGAGGTTTTCATCGGCAAGACATTTCTTGAGATTTGAAACATGAAACGTCGGGTGTATATTGCTAAGTTCTTGCGGTAGTTCAAGCTTGTAGGCCACTTTCCCAATTCGCTCGAGCACTTTGAATGGACCCACGTAACGAGGTGCTAGCTTCCCTTTCTTTCCAAAGCGAATCACTCCCTTCCAAGGTGACACCTTAAGAAGTACGAGATCACCGACATTGTATTCCGTGGGCTTACGTCTTTTGTCAGCATAATGCTTTTGACGATTTCTAGCTGCGACCAAGTTATCACGGATCTTATGAATTTTGTCGGTTGTTTCTTGTATCAATTCCGGACCAGTAATCTGTGATTCACCAACTTCAGACCAGCAGATGGGAGATCGACACTTTCGACCATACAAGGCCTCAAATGGTGCCATCTGGATGCTGGTATGGTAACTGTTATTGTAAGAGAATTTGATCAACGGAAGATGTGAATCCCACGATCCACTGAAATCAATGACACCCGGAGCATATCTTCGAGGGTTTGTATCGTTCTTTCAGTCTGACCGTCGGTTTGTGGGTGATAAGCTGTGCTAAGATTTAGTTGAGTCTCTAGAGCTGATTGGAGACTTTTCCAGAAACGAGAGATAAAACGACCATCGCGATCAGAAATAATATCTAAAGGTACACCATGCCGACTGACTATTTCATTAATGTAAATACGAGCCAATTTCTCGACTCGATAATCTTCCCGAATTGGAATGAAATGAGCCGACTTAGTCAATCGATCAATGATAACCCAGATACTATCGTGACCACTAGCGGTACGAGGCAGCTTGGTAATGAAATCCATGGATATGCTCTCCCATTTCCATAATGGAACCTCGGGTTGTACGAGTAATCCAGAGGGACGTTGATGCTCAGCTTTGACTTTGGAACATGTGAGGCATTTAGATACATACAAAGCTATATCCTTCTTCATGCCGGGCCACCAATATGGTTTCGAAGATTCATGAACATCTTATCTGCTCCCGGATGAATAGAATAACGAGCCTTATGAGCCTCATCCATGATGGTTGTTCGAAGGTTATCGCGATTCGGAATCCAAAGTCGGTTTAGAAAATACAGTAGTCCGTCCGACTTGGTTTCCAGTTGGAGTTCAGCACCGCATGACATTTCCTCATACATGTTGCCCTTGGTAACTGATTCGTGTTGAGCTTCGAGTATACGGGTCACAAGGTCGGTTTGAATGGTAACACTTTGAAGCATAACTTGGCCCTTACGACTTAATGCATCGGCTATGACATTAGCTTTACCGGGGTGGTAACGAATCTCACAGTCGTAGTCATTGAGTAGTTCGACCCATCGTCGTTGCCTCATGTTAAGCTCCTTTTGGTTGAAGATGTACTGGAGACTCTTATGATCGGTGAATACAACACATTTAGTGCCATAGAGATAGTGTCTCCAGATTTTGAGTGCGAATACGACAGCACCCAATTCAAGATCGTGCGTCGTATAATTTTTCTCATGAACCTTCAATTGTCTTGAAGCATAGGCAATAACTTTGCCTCGCTGCATGAGAACGCAACCTAGACCTTGTTTTGAAGCGTCACAATAGACAACGAAATCGTCATTTCCATCAGGAAGTGTTAAAATCGGCGCTTCACACAACTTTTGCTTGAGGGTTTGAAACGCTTTTTCTTGATCAGGCCCCCAAGAAAAAGGCTTATCCTTGTGGGTCAAAGCAGTGAGTGGTACAGCAATCTTCGAGAAGTTAGGAATAAAACGTCGATAATATCCGGCTAGACCAAGGAATGAACGAATCTCTGTAGGAGTTTTAGGTTCTCCCCATTTCTTTATTGCCTCGATCTTTGCGGGATCAACGTGAATTCCCTTGCTGTTTACTATGTGACCAAGAAATTGAACCTCATTAAGCCAGAATTCACATTTTGAGAATTTGGCGTAGAGTTTCTCTTTCTTCAGAAGTTCGAGTATTAGACGAAGGTGATTCTCGTGATCGGATTTTGATTTGGAGTATATCAAGATGTCGTCGATGAATACGATCACGAATTTGTCTAGGTATGGCCGACATACGCGATTCATTAAATCCATGAATACTGCCGGTGCGTTGGTTAACCCGAATGGCATCACTGTAAACTCGTAATGGCCATATCTCGTTCGGAAAGCGGTTTTTGGAATATCATCATCATGCACACGAAGTTGGTGATAACCAGAACGAAGATCGATCTTTGAGAAATGAGTGGCTCCTTGAAGCTGATCGAACAGATCGTCGATTCTGGGTAATGGGTAACGGTTCTTGATTGTGAGTTTGTTAAGTTCCCGATAGTCAATACACATACGGAATGAGCCATCCTTTTTCTTCACGAATAAGACTGGAGCTCCCCATGGTGATGAGCTCGGCCGAATGAATCCTTTGTCGGACAGTTATTGCAATTGACTAGCAAGTTCTTGCATCTCAGATGGTGCAAGTCGATAAGGAGATTTTGCCACGGGAGTTGCACCAGGTACAAGGTCGATTCGGAATTCAACTTGACGAACGGGAGGAAGACCGGTTAAATCTTCGGGAAAGACTTCAGGAAACTCTCGAACAACCGGAATGTCTTCAATCTTCTTAGGTTTCTCATCTGCCTTCACGATATGAGCTAAGAAAGCCACGTAATGCTTGCGGAGGTACTTTTGAGCTTTGGTACAAGACATGAGTTTAAGCCCCTTGTAAGGTTTTTCCCCGTAGATTTGTAGTATGCTTCCGGTCGGGAGAGGGATACGAATGGTCTTTTCATGACAATCACTTCGGCATGATTCTTTGATAACCAGTCCATGCCTACTATAACATCGAAACTACCCAGTTGCATGGGTATAAGATTGATAGGGAAATCATGCTCGCTTAGATTCAAAGTACAGTCGGGAATAACAGAATTAATTGCAATGGGTTTTCCGTCCGCTATCTCTACCGTAAAGGGGTTATCTAGCTTGGTTCGGGCACTAGCAAGTAAGGGCTCAAAGTCTAAGGATACAAAGCTTTTATCGGCACCGGTGTCAAAAAGAATCGAAGCGTATTGATTATTAATTTGGAACATACCGTTCACCACGTCGTTGCTAATTTGGGCTTGTTGGGAATTGATGTTGAATGCTCGACCTTGAGCTGCAGGGACAGCCTTGAGAAGCTTCGGACATTGGTTGCGAAAATGGTTAGGATCTCCGCATTGGTAGCAAGCTCTTGCGTGTGCGATTGTCGGGGTATGCTGAACAGTTGGTGTGGTAACTGGAACCCTTGCAGTATTTTGCACACGTTGAATGTATGGCCGAAACGACCACAGTTTGTGCATTGGCGACACTGAACATTAGCAGGATGGTGATACTTGCAGTGGTCACATTGTGGAAAGGGTCCAGCGTATGGCTTTTTCATCGGTGGTTGGTTGTTGACTACTGGTTGACGAGTTGGAGGGACTTGATTTATTGGCACAGCAGGGGTAATCACAGCAAAGTTTTGGGATTTAGCCTTCCTCTTCTTGTTTTGAGAAGGTTCAGGTTTTTCCTCCTTAGGGGTTTCAGCTGAGGGTTTCCCGGGCACCTTCTTAGCACCCTTCCTAGTCAGGGTTCCAGCCTTGACATGATTGTCAGTTAGCTGAGCAGCTAACCGGATGGTGTCTTCCAAGTTGCAGGATTCCTACCCCACACCGTGTCTTGAATTTGCATGGGTAGACCACCGATGTATTTCTCGATAGCCCGAGTTAAAGGAGTAACCAGGTGAGGAACAAGTAGACTCAGTTCATGAAATCGGTTGGTATAAGCTAGATTTTCTCCACTTTCTTGAGTTAAGTCCCAAAACTCAGCTTCCAATTTCTTAATTTCATTTCTCGGACAGAATTCCCGAGTCATGAGCTCCTTAACTTCATCCCACGTCAATGCTAATGCTGCATCAGTTCCACGGGTTCGTTTCTCACCGTTCCACCAAGTGAGTGCTCTCTTTTGAAGAACACTTGTAGCATAACGAACCTTGAGATTCTCGGGGCACTCACTATTAAGGAAAGTGTTCTCGATACTCTCAAACCACTGTAAAAGACCAGTGGCACCTTCGGTCCCGCTAAACTTAGTGGGATTGCAAGAATTGAAATGCTTGTAAGTACAAGCTCGTGGAGGGTTTGGTGCAGTTGGGTTTTGGACAGTGTTTGGTGCAGTTGGATTTTGGACAGTATTGTTGCCTTGGTTCAAATGGGTAAGCAGTGTTGGGATAACCGCAGCAACTTCACGTGCCACTATAGCAGCAATCTTGCGGCCAGAGCTTCTAGATCGGGAGCGGTTTTGACGAGAAGACATGCTGTATAACATGGAAAGAAGAAACCTCTATGAGAAACGGGTAATTGGTTTTTAAAACTTTTCAAAATAATAAAATCGTTAATGAGATTGTTTAGAATAACAATGAGAGGTTAGGAGTGTAAACGTTCGGTTCGCAAACCAAAGCGAATACGTTGACTTATCAAAGTATTTGTGTCCACCACAACCTTAATGAGGACATGCGTACCTATAAGCGAATACTCATCTCGAGGGTTCCCAGGTAAGGTAATCAAGTTGTATGAATACCTTGCCTAGACAGAACACCTTAAGATACAGGTATCCCACTCTTCCAGCATTGCATGTTCTCGGTCATGTGACACGGACTTTGATGGGATTTGAAAACCATGAATAACAATCGAGTTTGGAGTTTGAAATCACTTGAATTAGGCACACAATGCCTTAGAATATGAATTAAGATTCGTGTGTATATTGATAGGTTCAAAGTATAAGAAGATTCCCATAAAGCAGATAATCACATAATCAAGTATAAACATGTAAGGCACATAAAATCCTATCTAAGCATGTAAAATACATGAGAGGACTCATGTGTAAAGGTACTTAGTTATAGTCTAGGTCATTCCATTTCTAATAACCTAATTCCCTATAACCATGGCTCTGATACCAACTGTAACAAGCAGGAAACCGCATCGGATATTGTCCGCTACTTGGGGAGAATAGCCCCATCACGGTTTTAAAACGCGTCCAATGAGGAATGTATCCAGCCCCTTATAAAGAGACTTTCGTTCCCCTTCCCAACCGATGTGGGATGTTACATCCTCCCCCACTTGGGAGACCAGCGTCCTCGCTGGCACAACGGCCCGGCCCTGGCTCTGATACCAATCTGTCACACCCCGACCGACGGCGGAATCATCGGAGCGGACGAGGGAATGATTGATTGTTCATCACACATGGTTGTCTAATAGTGGAAATAATATTACAATCAGATTACAAGATATAATAAGTTCAACATACACAAATACAACAATCGAAACCACAAATAATAATTGTCTTTTATTTTAACTAGGTCCGTGTCTTAGATGAGCACGTAGAAGTCCACTATCTTGCTTAACCTGAAATCATGTGAGAAAATAAAGTCAGCTAACGAGTTAGCTGGTGAGTAATCACGGTTTTGAATATACATATAGATTGATTGATTGATCCATTGATAGTAATTCAATTCACAAGGTAATATTAAGACTTATATGGCAACCGCGAAGCATATAGATAAACCGACACAATATAAACCCCTTGACTTGACACTTGCATATAATGGACTCCACACAAACACCATAGATTGACTAATTGCCTCTGGTATAATCACCACTCGTAAGCCATGTGGGGTGGGTTATCCAAACCAGTAGATCTACCATTGATACCAGGATTGATTGATTGAATTAGGGTTTTACTGTCGTCCAGTTTATCACAGTATGTTCACGTAATTGCAAGTAATAACATAACCTGTCTTGAATTGAATTGAAAATAAATAACAATAGAATATCATGATAGTATATATTGTATCACATGATTTCCCCCAAATAGGAAATGATATAAAAAGGGGATATGAATACTCACTTGATTGATGAGATTGGAATTTGGACGTGATAGATTAGACACCAACGATTTCCTTATAATTAACCTAAGGAACGGTGTCTCGAGTTAGAATAATAACGATTTGGGAATTTGGGAATGTATTAGGATTTCCATGGTAGTTTAAATTGATTAATTTTTATTTGGTTTGAAATGTCTTGAAATAAACGAATTTGTTGAAAATGATTATGTCAAGAATTTTAATAGAATTTATACATATAAGTTATACATATACACAATTTATTAATAAATTGTATATGTATAATTATATACATAATTATATATAATCATGTAATTATATAAATTATATGTATAATTATATACATAATTATATATAATCCATTTATACATAAGTAAACATAACTATACATCGCATGTTAATTATATACTTATGTTATAAATTGTATACGATTATGTATAATTATACACATGTAATTTATCCAAATAAAAGTTGTTTCGATAATCGAATAATATATATCTATGTATATATATTGTATTCAATTATTTGTTGTATAATTATGTATTATACACTAATTATAAATTGTGGATAATACGATTAGTTATTTTATTTATTTAAAACAAATAAAATAAATGAATAAAATATAAAAATTATTTCAGAAAATAATTAAAGAGTTTTAGAAAATTTTAAGGTTTGTAAAAATGTTTTTATGATTTTTAGAATTTTTTTCTGAATTTTTAAAGCCTAAAAAGAAGGTTTAAAAATATGTGTAGGTGGCGGGTCTCGAACCCGAGACCTGAAGGTTGGAATCCAAGGTTGTAACCGGTGAACCAAGGGCCTAAGCCGCGATAGAAACCGGTTTTAATTGATTTTAAGCTCAACCCAACAGAACCCCCAGAACCCGAAGAACCCTAGAATGAACTTGATCCAAATTGAAGCTCAATTCAAATCTGTTAATGATTAGATTCATGGGGCTTTTGATCCCCATGAAAAACCGAGTATGTTGATATGTTTAATTACCTCTATGGTGATCGATTGATGTTGAATCCAATGAAGAACAGGTCGCGGCCAATGTAGTGATCGGTGGATGAGCAACAGTGTTTATAATCGAATTAATTTTGAGGGAAGCTTCTACTGATGATGGGGATTATAAGCCCCTTATCAATTTTGATTAAAGTTGATCGGAGATGGGCTTTAATTCGAGTTGCAGGTCGCGACAGTGGAGGATGTCGGGTGTGGTGTTTGGGTTTGTTTGGGATAAAATTGATAGTGGTAATCGATTGGTAACGTATATACAACCGTTTAAGTTGAATTAATTAAATTATTATCGATTGTTAGTGCGATTCAAGGCAGGAAAATCGACCGAAAGTGCATTGGATCCTAACCCGTGCTTAATCGATTCAACTTTTCAAATTGAAGTGGGCCATTGGTTCGAATCAATCACGCAAGCCTGTCGGTACCTTTAATTTGGGTCAAAACCACGTGAATTTGGGTGTTTGAACTCGCCGGAGCTCGCCGGCGAGGTGGCCGGAATTCTCGGTCGGAAAAACGAGGGGAGGAGAGAGAGAGAGCGGTTGTTTTATATAAATTTACACAATTGGTCCATGCGGTTTTAAGTTTGACATCTTATGCTAGAAACTAATTTTTAAGTTTCATAAATTACAAAATACCCCCTGCACTTGATTTATATATATTTTTATAAACAATTGTTATTATTATTATTATTATTGTTATTATTTATTGTTAATGTTATTTTCATTATTATTGTATTATTATTATTATTATTATTATTTATTATTATTATTATTATATTATTATAATTATTGTAATTATCAAGATCGACGAATAAAATTTTTAACTTTTATTGAACAAAATACACGATGTTACACCGGACACAACATCAGGGTCCGTTCTAGCCTCCTCTTGCGTCATCGTGAATGCCCTAGCGCTTGCCCTCAGCCCTTCACTTCCCGTCTTCTTCACCCCTAAACCCCTAGCCCTCGGCTTCTTACAGTCTCTTCTCATATGACCACTTTCCCCACAGTTAAAACATTTGCCTGTCTGGCAATCTTTGGCCATATGCCCTGTCTTCCCACACTTGAAACAAATGTTTGACCCCTACTTGCACTCCCCCGAGTGCTCTCTACCACATTTGTCACACTTCCTCAACCCTGCTCCCGTCGTGACCACACGGCGGTCATCCACCCGTGCCTTCTTGTTACTTGTCGAAGTATCACCTCGACCAAACCTCTTCCCCTGCCACTTTCTTTCACCACTTCTCTTCTTACTACCCTCAGCCTTCACCACCACAGCCCGTTCATCATACAACCTCCCTGCCAAATCCACTGCCGACCTAAAGGTGCTCGGTCGAGCAGAAATCAAATGCCAACGAATTTCAGCTGGCAGCCCCTGAATATATTGGTTAATCTTTTGAGACACCGGCGTCACCTGATCCGGCACCATTCTCTCCATCTCGTTAAACTTGGTGGTGTACTGTTGGTGGGTCATTGTCCCCGCCTCCAACTACAGGAACTCTCTCTCCACTTTATCCATTTCCCGACGAGGACTGAACTCCTCGATCACCATCCTTTTCAGCTCGGCCCACTTCATTCTTCCGATGGCCCTGCTACCCTCGGCTTGGACTATATAGTCCCACCAGCATAAAGTCGAGTGGGTAGCAAACTTCACCTTTTGTCCTCCTGGCACTCACTAATATCAAGGACAACCTCCATTTCTCTCACCCATTGGTGAGCAGCAGCAGCGGTACCCATACCGTCAAAAGTAGGGGGCTTGCACCTCATAAACGCCCCGTAGTTACAACCCGTGTTGCCTCCAGTACAGGCTCCTCCTCCTCTTCCTCTTCATCATCAGAAAGAACCGTTTCCGGCTCTTGTCGCTGCGGTCTCCCCGAGGACCAGTTCCTCCCTTGCCTTTCATCTTGGCGTACAGCCTTTATCACTTCGGTCACTACAGACGGTAAAATCGTCTGCATGACCTGGTGTACTTCTTCGACCACTGCCTCTTTTATCGAGGCCCTTAGATCAGCGCTTTCGTCCACCCCTTCCTGATGAGTGGTGTCAGGTTCTTCATGAACCTCCCTCTCCACTCTCGATCTTCCTCTTGTGGCCCGCGGTTCAGCACCACGTCCACCACCTCGTGACACGTTAGATGATCTACCACCGACCATCCTCTATCACACTGAAAGATCAAACACCAACACAGTCATTCAAGGAAACAACTCAGTTTATGTCAAGTATAGTAAGTCCCTAACTACATTGGCCAGTTGTGATTAGCTACTTACTTTACTCTTCATACCCTGAGCATTACCTGTCTGACTACATTAGTATCTAAATCTAACAGTACACATACACATAACATGCGCACATAATATCAGTTAATCTATAAGAAAATACCTGATGGCATGCAGCTACTCAGATGGCATTCTTCCCCTTTCCTGTCCCATTTTCAGTTTAAGTTTAGGTTTATTTTGAAAATTTACCCATTTCACTTAAACTTTGGCTCTGATACCAACTTGTAAGGCCCCGTTCCCGGGCACCTCATAGTTGGTCATTCATTGCACATTAAGCATTTACTAAGTAAAATAACGCAGCGGAATTGATAAAAAAACACATTCTCATTTCATCAGGAAAGCTTTTACAATTCATTACATCGTCTATTCGAATACAAAATACATGCTTTCTTTACATTACATTACTTTACTAGGATTGTTGCGGAAGCATATGAAACCGAGGATTTCTTAAGTAATCCCGTTTATCTGAATCCTCAATAATCCTAAAATGGTCATATACAGTGACCTCTAGTACAAAAATATTATAACTATATTTAAAGAAGATTCCTTAAGTAATCCCATCTATCGGGATCCTCAAGGAACACTTGCATGCAACATAAAATGTGGCAACATTATCAAAAGGAGAATGCCATCCCAAAAGAGCTGAGTAGCCGCCTCGTGCCATCCCCAGTAACGCTACCTGCCAACTGGAAACACATAAAAAGTCAGCATTGCTGAGTAAGTTCTAGTTTTATAATAAACATACCTTGCTTTCATTATAACCCATTCTTTTCTTTCACGTGATCATACATCATACGTACACATAGATAATATATTTATTATCCCTTTCATTTAATCATTCTTTCGTTATACATCATTATCTTCCAGTTCTTATTTAGATCCTGTCAGACTTTACCCACTTCATGGCACGCAACCATGATTACTGTGGTCGAATGACAAGGATCCGTTACGTTCGTTCGTTACAACATTTCGTTCATGAACATACATCGTACACATATACAGATAATATTATTATTATCTTCATCATTCATTCGTTACGTCTTTATCATTCCGTTCTCATTTAGATCCTGTCAGGCTTTACCCACTTCATAGCACGCAGCCATGATTACTGTGATCGAATGACAAGGATCCCGTTTCATCTTTCCTTGCACATTGGATATCTTTTGTACCACTACCGTATGCTATACCTCAATCAGTCTTAGCTACCGGGCCGAAGTCTGATGTATTGCAAAATACATCGATTTTCTATGCACATTTTATTCGTTTTTCGAGTCGTTTAGCTTAGATTTCGTCTCATTTTTAGTTTGTTACTTAGTATTTCGTGTTTGTGTAGGTTTTTGAGTAAAAGAAGGTGGAAATATGCTTAATTGAAGAAAACTATGGTTCCGGGTGCGTTGCGGGCGACAGATGAGTCAACAGAAAAGAAGAAAAACATTTTGGAAAAATACCCCCCCTCGCGTCGCGCGACGGGGAATTGGGTTTTCTGTCGCGCAGCGCGAGGGCCTTCAGAAGTTCAGTTTATTTACAAAAATGCCACCGCGTCAGATTTCAAGAAATTAACCCCCTCGCGCTGCGCGACGGGGAAATTGATTTTCCCTCGCGCGACGCGAGGGCCCCTCAGACGTGAAAAACATGTTTAAGTGTTGTTTAAGTCGTTTTGGAACCCTAATTATGATGGAACAACTTGGAGCGGCGGAAGACGAAAGAGAGAGGCGATTTTGAGCATATTGGAGTCATTGGAGCAAAGAATTGAAGCTAGGATCATCAACGTTCTTGATTTCGGGTTCTAATCACTTTCGTTATTGTTTGATTACTTGAACATGTTGTATAACTTGATTGAATCTGAGTTTTGTCACTGTTTTGATCTGATTATGAGTAGCTAAGACTTTATACACTATCTAGAATGATGATTAGTTGATGATTGTGGATGTTTGAATGGTTGAATTGATGAATGGTTGATATTATTGTAAAAGACTTGATTTTGGTTGAATTGAATTAGTATTATGTATTGATTTCTATTCTTGAATGCATGTTTATCCTATATGATTAGCCTATGAATGTCTTTCAATTGTGGTTATCATATCTAGCACGTGACTTGGTGTTGTGGTTTACTAGGGATTTTGCTAGACGTAGTAAAGTCTTAGGATTGCATGTGTAATTGGATAAGAAATCAATGTGTATCTTAACTGGAAATTGGAAGATAAAGGTTAGTTGATTGATCTTGGTTATTAGATTCTAGGTTAATTGATAACTGGTAAGCAGTTCAAATCTGGTAATTTGATAATCTTGTTAATCATGTTTAATTAGACCATAATCAAGTCACCTCTTGCATGCTAAATGTTTGTGGTATGTTAGACTACTTTGTCCAACACCTATCTGGTACTTTAATATCGCTTAGTTAACTGGAAGGAAAACTTAGCCGTTGGTAAGCATAACACATGTCTTTAGGGGTCATTTTGGTCACACCCGGTGAATGGTCTGGGATCCATTAAGTCTTCCTCAGGATATGTATCTTTAGAAAACCAACCCATTCATAATTCTGAACCATTCTTACATTCATGCATCTCAACTAGGATTATATCTAGATAGTGTTATCTTCAATTAATCAGTAACTTTAAATCAGTCATCTCTGTGTTCATTTCTGCACTTCTTAGTTCATTTCTTTTAATTATTAATTTTAGTCTTTAGTTGCTAATTGAAAACCCCCAATCTTATAATTAATTGTTATTCCTTTAGTTGAATCTAGGTTTTTCTATTTCTAGTGTCTCGTGGGTTCGATTCCCGTTCTTCCTTAATCTGTTCTACACGCGATAGGTACACTTGCCTATTTTGTGTTCTAGGTCTAGGTCGTTTAGGGTAAAATTTGAGTGTCTCGTTTAAGTCTAGGTTAGTTAATTTAGTTTATTTTTATAGACCGTTAAGCACATCAAGTTTTTGGCGCCGTTACGGGGACACTTGGCAATAGCGAGTCTAGTTTCCTTTAGGATAAACAATAGTTTTAATTTCTTTTTCTTTTAAGAGTCTTTAGTTCATTTCTTTAGTTCATCTTTCTAAATCTTCCCATTCTTTCTTTCAGTGCATGCCACACACTAGGTCAAAAGGACCACCTGAGTTTTCTGGATTTTCTGAACCTGAGAGGGAGTATCACGAGAGGTACATCGCACTTCGTGAGCGTTTGGTAGCCATTCTACACAGTAAGGTACGTCCAATTTCTTTTTCTGATTCAACTGCAATGGGTGACAATCCCCCTCCTCCTAGGCGCACTGTCCATCAGCGAGCTAGTGATGGCATCACAGGTGGTAGGTCTGCTATCACCTGTCCTAATGTTGATGCTGCCAACAATTGGCAAATTCCTTCTTATGTGATGTCCACCATCACTAACGCCACCCAGTTCCATGGACTGGCTGATGAGGATGCACCAGGACACGTGTCACGTTTTATTCGTATCTGCGATACGTTTAACATCCATGGTGCAACGAAAGAGGCGATCTACCTTCGTCTCTTCCCTTTTACTCTGCAGGCTCGAGCTAACACTTGGCTTGAGACTCAACCCAGGATTCCATCACTACATGGGAGGATCTGAAGGATAAGTTTCTCAAGAAATATTATCCTCCTTCCAGAGCTGCCAGACTTAGGGAACAAATTCACTCTTTCAAAATGGATCCTGATGAGCCCTATCACATGGCGTGGGAGAGATTCAGCAACCTGCGCAGCCGTTGCCCCCAGCACGGTTTGACTGATTGGGCACTCATTGAGAAGTTCTATAATGGTCTCACTTATTCCACTCAACAAATGTTCAACACTGCAGCAGGAGGTCACATCATGGAGAAGAAGACTGCAGAAGAGTGTGAGGAGATGTTTGAGAGCTTTGCACTTGCTGGGCAGCAAAGTCCACATTCCAGGAATTCCATTCCTGAGACTAGAGCCCCCGTGACCTCGAGGGGTGTTCATCAGGTCACTACTGATACTAGCATGGCAGCTCTTGAGGCCCTCAGAAAAGATATAAAAAATCTACAGATGAGTGTGAACAAATGTGAGATGTGCAGAGGAGGACATGACACCATAGACTGCCCGTTAGTGGCACAGGAGCAGGTAGATTTTATTAGTGGTCAGGGAAGAGGAGCTGGTGGTGCATACGGGTGGAGAGGACACCTAACTTCGGTTGGAGATCAGGAGGAAATCCACCGGGGTTTCAGCAGAGGCAGCACACTCAGCCTGCTGGAGGTGATATAGGTAGTAGTTCAGGTAGTAGTGGGGATGGAATGAAGAAGATAGAGGATTTGTTGATGAACCAGTCATAGATGCTGAACCAGTCACAGATGCTGAACAGTTGGTTACTCGAGATCAGGTTACACAGAAGCGTCTGGATGAGCATGATATTCTTCTTAAGAATCAGCAATCCGCTTTCTTAGATTTGCAGCGTGTCGTAGGTGAGGTTTCTAAGAAGTTAGATCAGAACCCGATAGGTCCTCTCCCCGCTAACACTTACACACACCCGAATGCACATGCAAAGGCCGTGACTACTCGTAGTGGCAGAGGAGGAGAGAAGGAAGTGACACCACCTGAAGATGTAGAGGTGATGGATGAAGAGATTGAGATGGAGACTCCCGGGGGGACGCAAAAGAGGGTAATCCAGCAAGTACCACGTCGAACGAGAGTCTGTTGAGAAGAAGAAAGAGTCGATTGAGAAGAAGATTCACGAGGTAGATTTGACTCGAGTCCCGTATCCTGAGCGTCTGAAGCATCAAAAATATGCTAAGGATTATGGGCATTTCTTAGAGCTGTTTAAGCAACTTAAGGTCAATCTCCGTTTATCGAGGCCCTCCAGTATATGCCTAAATATGCTAAATTTCTTAAGGATCTTCTTACAATAAGAAGAAACTGGAGGATCTATCTTCTGTCTCTCTTAGCGCGCATTGCTCTGCGGTGGTTCAAAGTAAGCTACCTGAGAAATTAGCAGATCCGGGTATATTCACTATCCCGTGTTTGTTTGGTAGTTCTACTGTGAACCACGCGTTGGCTGATCTTGGGGCTAGCATCAATTTGATGCCATATTCTCTCTATCAGAAGCTAGACCTTGGAGATCCGACTCCAACGCGCATGAGTATTCTTTGGCAGATCGATCTGTCAAATATCCACGGGGCATTGTGGAGAATTTGTTGGTGAAGGTTGATAAGTTTGTGTTCCCCGTGGATTTCGTTATTCTTGACATGGAGGCTGACGATCAGGTCCCACTCATTTGGGGCGCCCCTTTTGAGAACCGCGAAGGCATTGATCGATGTTTATGACGGTCAGATTACACTTCGTGTAGGGGATGAGGCTGTCACCTTTGATGTCATAAAGGCGATGAAGAACTCGGGTGCTCAAGACGATTCTGTTTACTTCATTGATTCATTTTTCACTCAAATGGATCGATGTCTTGAGTACATTTGTGGAGCAGACCTGCTGCCTTCACACGAGTTAGATGAGGAGGACCCGGTAGTTGAGGATGAGGTCTTCCCAGAAAGCGAGCCAGTTGAGCATTCTGAGTCGCTCGCTGCTGTTGATGTTCCCGAGGAGGAGAGAGAGAATCCCTCGGTTGAAGAACCACGACCCCTTGAGCTCAAGGAGCTCCCCTCTCACTTAGAGTATGCTTTCTTGGGTGGTGAGAAATCATTTCCCGTCATTATCTCTTCCCATTTGACGGATGTTGAGAAGGAGAGGTTGATAGATGTGCTCAAGGCACATAGAGAGGCTATTGCGTGGCGACTTAGTGATATTAAGGGTATCCACCCTCATTTTGTAAGCATAAGATACTCATGGAAGATGAGTACAAGCCTGTAGTTCAGCCTCAGAGACGGTTAAACCGAAGATGCAGGAGGTTGTAAGAAGGAGGGGGGAGAAGCTCCTTGAACTGCAGTTATCTATCCGATTCCATATTCGATGGGGTAGCCCGGTGCAGGTAGTCCCTAAGAAGGGAGGGATGACAGTGGTGGTGGTGAATGAGAAAAATGAGTTAATCCCTTCCTGTACGGTGACAGGTTGGAGAGTCTGCATCGACTACAGGAGGCTGAATGATGCTACCAAGAAAGACCATTTCCCTCTTCCTTTCATTGATCAGATGTTGAGAGCGCTGTCGGGTCAGCAGTTCTACTGTTTCTCGATGGTTTCTCTGGTTACTTCCAGATTCCTATCGCACCGAGGACCAGCTGAAAACCACCTTTACATGCCCCGACGGGACTTTTGCATACCGCCGTATGCCATTTGGGTTATGTAACGCTCAGCTACTTTTCAGAGGTGCATGGTAGCCATCTTTCAGGACATGCTTCAGAAGTCCATGGAGGTGTTTATGGACGACTTCTCTGTTTATGGTGCTTCATTTGATTCGTGTCTCGAGAAACTCGGGAGGATGTTACAGAGGTGTATTGAGAAATCTCATGCTTAATTGGGAGAAGTGTCACTTCATGGTGACAGAAGGCATCGTTCTAGGTCACAAGATTTCGCGTGAGGGTATAGAGGTTGATCGAGCTAAGATAGATACTATTTCTAGGCTTCCTCCACCGACCAACGTGAAATCCATTCGTAGTTTCTTAGGTCATGCGGGTTTCTATCGTAGGTTCATTAGAGATTTTTCTAAGATCACCCGTCCTATGACCCATCTTCTTGAGAAAGATGTTCCTTTTGTCTTTGACAAGGAATGTCTTAAGGCTTTTGAGTTTTTGAAGGAGCAACTGACAATGCTCCTATCCTAGTGGCCCCGACTGGAGCTTACCCTTCGAGCTCATGTGTGATGCGAGTGATTACGCAGTCGGGGCGGTCTTAGGACAGAGGAAGGACAAGCACTTCCATCCGATCTATATGCGAGCAAGACACTCAATGAAGCTCAAGAGAATTACACCACCACTGAGAAGGAACTTCTAGCAGTTGTCTTTGCATTTGATAAATTCCGTTCCTATCTCGTGCTTTCGAAGACCATCGTTTACAATGATCATGCGGCATTGCGATTCCTTTTCGCGAAGAAAGATGCCAAACCTCGTCTGATACGGTGGGTCCTTTTGCTATCTGAGTTCGACATCGAGATCAAGGATAAGAAGGGGGCGGAGAATGTTGCAGCGGATCACCTATCTAGGTTGGAGGATCCGAATAGAGAGGAGTTGCGTGAGGAGGTGATAGGAGATAGATTCCCTCACGAGTCTTGAGTTTTGTGAAAGCCGAGCAGCAAGGCTCCATGGTTTACTGATTAGCAAACTTCCTGGCAGATGGAACTGTGATTAAAGGGCATGACACGCCAAACAGAAGAGGAAGTTCTTTACTGATGCCAAACGGTATATCTGGGATGATCCATTTCTCTTTTGTATAGGAGTTGATAATGTGATTAGGAGATGTGTGAGTGGAGAGGAAGGATTAGAGATCCTTAAGCACTGTCATCAGGGTTTAGCAGGTGGTCATCTTGGTTCGAGTTACATGCGAGGAAGGTCTTAGATTCTGGTTTCTATGGCCGACTTTGTTAAGGATGCTCTCGAGTTGTGAGTAGTTGTGATGCGTGTCAGAGATCCGGTAATATTTCATCTCGTAATGAGATGCCCCAGAACCCGATTCAGGTAGTAGAAGTGTTTGATGTCTGGGGTATCGACTTCATGGGACCTTTCCCTGTGTCTCAGAAGAACCGTTACATTCTAGTTGCCATTGATTATGTTTCCAAGGGTGGAGGCTCAAGCTCTACCCACTAATGACGGTCGTGTAGTGGTTCAGTTCCTTAGGAAGTTGTTTGTTAGGTTTGGTACTCCTAAGGCGTTGATTAGTGATAGGGGGACACATTTCTGTAATGCTCAATTGGAGAAGACACTTGCACGGTATAGGGTCACACATAGGTTATCCACTGCTTATCATCCCCAAACTAGTGGTCAAGTAGAGAATGCAAATAGAGGCATTAAGAGGATACTAGAGAAAACTATAGGAGCAAACCGTAAGGATTGGTCCGATAAGTTAGATGACGCGCTTTGGGCTTTTAGAACTGCATTTAAGACACCTATAGGAACCACTCCCTTTAGGATGATCTATGGAAAAGCATGTCATTTACCGGTTGAGTTAGAGCATAGAGCGTATTGGGCGTTAAAGACAGTCAATCTTGATTTGTCTAAGGCGGGTAGGAACCGATTTCTCCAGTTACATGAGTTAGATGAGCTTAGGAAGAGGCCTATGATAGATCATTGAGTTATAAGGAGCGTACTAAGGCTTTGCATGATAGGAAGTTGAAAGGTGGTAAAGATTTTGAGTGTGGCGATAGAGTTTTGCTTTATAATTCACGTTTGAAACTATTCCCGGGTAAGCTTAAGTCTAGGTGGAGTGGACCATTTACAGTGAAAGAGGTGTTTCCTTATGGTACTATTGAGATACAGGATACAGGTTTCTCTTGGAAGGTTAATGGTCACAGGTTGAAGTTCTACATAGGAGGTCCAGTTGAGAAGAAACCGAGGAGGATGTGGAACTCCTCGGAGTTCCAAAGGAGTAATTGCTTGATTGATGGAGCTCGGGATAACACCCGAGTGTAGAGTTTGTATTTTCTGGTTCCTTGCTTTGCAATTTTTATTTTATTTTTATTTTTTTTTTTTTATTTTAGGTGTGTTTCTTTGTTTTGTTTTGTTTTTGTTGTGTTTGAGTCATTTTGCAGGAACTCATAACCGAATGGAAGTGGAAAACCTGAAAGAAAATGGTAAATTTTGGCTTAACATTGGTGTTTGAGGTTTGGGTGAAAAACCTATAAAATTTTCGAAAAAAAAGAGAAATTAAAAAAAAAATAATAAAATAAAAATTAAACTTTCTGCCAAACACCACCCTCGCGCTGCGCGAGGGATTTTGTCTTTAATCGTCGCGCGACGCGACGAACCCACAGACGGGGTTTTATCCCCTTTCTTCCCATTTCAAGCCCTAGTTTTCACACACCACTAAACCTCCACCTCCACCCCATCGTACCACCATCTACACCATTCCTCCACCGCACCACCACAACAACCACCACTTACCACCATCCTCCCTCCATCCTTCGGACACCTCCTTCCATCCTCCGGCTTACCACCGTCCACCATCCAACCCCCGACCACCTACCACCTCCTCCACTGTCATCGCAGCCACCTCCCTCCATCCTCCACCATCCTCCCTCCATCCTTCGGCCACCTCCCTCCATTCTCCACCATCACCCTCATTCAGCCCCCACTCTCCACCTCCACAGCCTTTATCTCTAACAACACACTTGGTTCAGTTTTCGTGTTCAAGAATTTCAACTTTCACTTTCAATTTCAATCACATCTTCAGTTCAGGTATGATTTCTTGTTCTTATTCTAGTTTAGTTTTCTGATTTGGGTGTTAGTTTAAGTTATTTGCTAGTTATGGTGATTATGGGATGCAAAGTTGATGTTTTAGCATATAATGGTGGAGTTATGTCATAGGTTTGATAGATTGTGATTGTTTTATGGAATTGGTACACACTATTGCACATTGTTAAGCTTGGAAGGTTAATGGTCACAGGCTGTCACCTCATGCTTGTTGCTATATTAAGATATCTTTTGATGGATTGTTTGCGAACTTGCATGATAAATAGTAGATTGTTGATATGGTGGAGCAGTTGTATGCTTTGAAACGGAATTTTCATGGTAAATCCTTTTTTCTTAGGAGGAGTTTAACAACGCGAACCAAAAATTTTCAATTGTTTTCATTTTTAAATTATAAGGTTCGGGATCGCTTGGTTTCATTTGATGGGCACTTGGGATTTAATTGAGGACAATTAAAGTGCCGCGATGGGGTAGATGTGTGTGTAACATGAGTCTTTTCTAGGTTATTTGCTTAATTTGTGTTGTGTTTGTTTATTTTTGCATGTTTTAGGTTAGTTTGAGTCTTTTTTGTGTTTGGGGTATTACTTTTATGATTCTAATAGGTTCAAGACCATCTCGCTCGTACTCAATCTCCATTCGGGCGAGATTTAGTCTAACATTTATCAAATTGTGACGGTAACCTCAACTTTCTAGTTTTTAATTTAAATTTTTATTTTAACAGGTTACATCCGCGAACGAAATGCTATACGGGTGTTTCCACATGTGTTTCCACATTAATAAAAAAAATAAAAAATAAAATAAAAATAAAAATCAAAAATAGTTCTGTGAGTTGCTGTAATTGCTAATGCCTTGTATTTTTCCTTGTTTTTCAGGCATGTCGGAGGCAGGACCATCAAAGAAGAGAAGGGGACCAAAGCCAAGAGCCCGTGGTGACCCAGCTGATCAGGAACATCATCAATGGCAAGAAAAAAAGAGGAAGATTTTGTATGAGGAACGGGAGGTAATACCGGTCACCCACACCACTGTTTTGGGTGCACATACATTGCTACAGTTTAAACTGGGGACTGATGAGAGAAATAAAGCTGCTAAGTTCGTTAGAACTGGTTTGATGCAACATAGGAATATGAATTGGGATGTGTTGAGGCAAATGGGTAAGTTTGAAAAAATTGAGAGATGGTTAGTGGAAAATGGAGGGAGGTATTGAAGTGTGATGGACCACAGTATGCAGAGCCTACGGTTGAGTTTTTATCCACCTTTCATTGGAAGGAGGGTAGCTTTGATGAACCCGATGCAGTGTCTTTTGCTTTGGGTAGACATACACACGAGATGTCTATTCCACAGTTTGCGGTTCATACTGGGTTCTATACAGTAGAGGAGATAACTACCCCAGAATTTATTACTGGTTTGCGAGGTGCTTTCAAGGAATCTAAGGGTAAAGAATGTTGTTTGACCGAGTTCGACCTTGCACGTTTCTGGTCCACCATATCGTCTACCTCATTTTCTAACGCCATGGTGGGTACAGATATCAAAGATAAAATTTTGAGGTACATTTTAAAGATTTTGAGTTGCACCATCATTGCGAGGAAGTTTGGAGAGGATAAGGTGACTTGGAGAGATCTGTTTTGCATGATGTGTATGGTGGAAGGTAGGACAGTAAATTTTGCTTGTTTGTTAGCATGGTCCTTCGCTAGAGGTAGGCGTGGTGGTGCTAGGGCAGGAATGGATATGGGACCCTATATCACCCGGATTGCTGAGAGTCTGGGTGTGTTTGACAGGTATGATCGAGAATTGATGATTAGGGGTCCTGATACTGTACCTTTTGGTGCTCGAGAGCTGAGGAAGGCGGGTATTTGGACATACACTGATCCGCCACAGTGGGAAGATGATATTGAGGGACCACATGTACATCCCCCTGAGGGTACTGATGCAGCCGAGGTGATGCATATGGGTTTGCCTCCTCGTGTACAGAGACCACTACATAGGGGAGAGCTGCCGGGGCAGCAGTATGCACGTAGGGAGCCCGCCCCAGAGCCACTTACTTTGAACAGTTTGTATGATTCTATGGATTACAGGTTTGGTCAGTTGCATGATCAATTGCATGCAGATTTTGGTGAGATGAGAAATATCATGGAAAAGAACCAGCAGCGGAACGAAGAGGCTCTGAGGTACATGATGAGGAACATGCACATGGATATTCCTGATTTCTTTCGTGGGCCAGATCAGCCGCCACCACCTCAGTAGTTGGACATGAAGACAGCAGGATGATTATTCTTATTTTGTTTGGGTTATTATTTTTCTTTGATGATGTTTTATGATATCCTGGTCTGTATGTGATATTTCTAGACATATTTCATGGTTATGGGTCGGTTGGGTTGGAGTTTTAGACTTTGCACTTTATGACTGTGATGTGGTGACCTTTCGTTTATGTTTAAGTGTTTAGAATGATTGAATGGTGGCCGCTTTTGCTCGTGTGTGAGATTGGAAGTTATTTGCTGAGCACGTTCAAATTGGAAGGCATTTTCTGGATAAGACTGGCACATGACAGTCTTCCTATACTTTACCAGCTAAGTCTTTTCCAGTTTATCTTTGTTTTATTTTCTTTTCTTTGTTTTTAGTTTTTAGTTTTAGTTTTTGTTTTTCTTCTTTTAGTTGTTTGGGTCAGATTTTCATTTCTGCATTAGGGACAATGCAATGTTCAAGTGTGGGGATGGGTAACTGTCGTTCGAGTCTGTATATAGTGTCGGTTGAGTCAAAAAAAAAAAAATTAATAATAATAATAAAAAATAATAATAATAGGTTGATTAGTGAGTCTTTGGTTAATCCAGCTAGCTTTGAAATGTCTCCTAAGTGTTCCTAAATCACTTAATTAAAAACTGGAAGGTCTTGTGGGTACTCATCCTAGGAGAAACGAGAAACCAAGTGTTAGGAAATTAAGGCACCCCTATAGGTTGTTAAACTAACTGTTTAATAGAAGCTTATTACTCACAAATCTAGCACACTACTATTCTTTTTATGCAAATAAATTAGAAAATTAGTGGCGCCCCATTGAATTCCATAAAAGGAACATGTAAATTGAAGGTGTAATCTAGGGATAATAAACTTACAAATGTTCCGCAATTTAGACCCAATTTTTCCTTTCAGTTTCATTTGGTGAGGTTAGCCTTTTTGTTTCTCATTGTTTATATGCATTCATTATGCATCTGCTTGACTGAGTGAATACCACATAACTTGTATATTTTAGAACTTGTCTAGGATATGCTAGTTGAGACTTTGAATGTGAACTTGCACAGAAGTGATAGAGGCATTTAGGATTGGAGCCTTGTTTGAAGCCTGTTTTTTTTTTTACCCTTAAATGTTTATCCCCTAGTTCACCCGTCTGAGCCTTTGTGTTATTCTTTTTCTTTGTTTATTAACCTGTGAGCCTTAGCCTTTTGTGTGTTTAAACCTATCTGTTTTGGCCTGTGTGTTTAGATGAACCGGTTGAGCTAGTGTCTAGTATATTTGCAGTTATGTTTATTTCATTGTATTTCGTTTATGTAAAATTGATAAAAAAAATGATGAAAAAAAAAAGAGAGAGAGAGAGAAAAGAAAAGAAAAAGATGCAAGTATGGATGTTTAGTGGTGTTTAGTGAATATGGATCCATAGTATGATCCGGTTTTGTTTCATTTAGCATCTGTTCATTGTGTTGGCCTAGTAAAACCGTGTTCATCTAATCACCTTTCGTTTGTTTTCCTTTGTGTTTCCTACCCTAAACCTTAGCCTCGTTACAGCCCTATTTAAGTCCTACTTGATTTGTGCAAGTTTCGTTCGTAGAAGTGGAGACTGGATTCTTTTACAAGCTTATGATAATATCCTGTTATGTTTGGTTTTGAGTGTACACAGAAAATGCTAGTGCCTTTTACACTAGTTCCAGAAATTAGCCGAGTGTGAGTGACAAATTGTGAGCATTTGTGGGACATTGTGGGTCTAGAGTCTGTATGTTAACCCGAAGATTTGTATACGTTCATATCATTCATTTCATTCACTTTCACATGTGAATATGAGCTTCTATTAGATATGTTAGTTTTTCAGGTTATAGCGGTTAGAACAACCTAAATGGTTTGACTTCTGCCTTTCATTAAAAATAAACACTGGTAACTAGTGGTTTCCTAGGTGTGAGATCCTTTAGACATACCCAGTTTGCTCACTCGAACTTAATAGCGAACATGATAAAGGGACCTGATTTGCTAGTGCTAGGATGTTTTGTTAAACAATAACCAAGATTCAATTTCTTTTTCAACTTATTTTGTTCCTAATTGGTTTCAAGTCTCTGATTGTAAATATATGATAAAATGTTTTTTTTTCAGGGACGAAAAAGGGTCAAGTGTGGGGATATTTGATGTATTGCAAAATACATCGATTTTCTATGCACATTTTATTCGTTTTTCGAGTCGTTTAGCTTAGATTTCGTCTCATTTTTAGTTTGTTACTTAGTATTTCGTGTTTGTGTAGGTTTTTGAGTAAAAGAAGGTGGAAATATGCTTAATTGAAGAAAACTATGGTTCCGGGTGCGTTACGGGCGACAGATGAGTCAACAGAAAAGAAGAAAAACATTTTGGAAAAATACCCCCTCTCGCGTCGCGCGACGGGGAATTGGGTTTTCTGTCGCGCAGCGCGAGGGCCTTCAGAAGTTCAGTTTATTTACAAAAATGCCACCGCGTCAGATTTCAAGAAATTAACCTCCTCGCGCTGCGCGACGGGGAAATTGATTTTCCCTCGCGCGACGCGAGGGCCCCTCAGACGTGAAAAACATGTTAAAGTGTTGTTTAAGTCGTTTTTGGAACCCTAATTACGATGGAACAACTTGGAGCGGCTGAAGACGAAAGAGAGAGGTGATTTTGAGCATATTGGAGTCATTGGAGCAAAGAATTGAAGCTAGGATCATCAACGTTCTTGATTTCGGGTTCTAATCACTTTCGTTATTGTTTGATTACTTGAACATGATGTATAACTTGATTGAATCTGAGTTTTGTCACTGTTTTGATCTGATTATGAGTAGCTAAGACTTTATACACTATCTAGAATGATGATTAGTTGATGATTGTGGATGTTTGAATGGTTGAATTGATGAATGGTTGATATTATTGTAAAAGACTTGATTTTGGTTGAATTGAATGAGTATTATGTATTGATTTCTATTCTTGAATGCATGTTTATCCTATATGATTAGCCTATGAATGTCTTTCAATTGTGGTTATCATATCTAGCACGTGACTTGGTGTTTGTGGTTTACTAGGGATTTTGCTAGACGTAGTAAAGTCTTAGGATTGCATGTGTAATTGGATAAGAAATCAATGTGTATCTTAACTGGAAATTGGAAGATAAAGGTTAGTTGATTGATCTTGGTTATTAGATTCTAGGTTAATTGATAACTGGTAAGCAGTTCAAATCTGGTAATTTGATAATCTTGTTAATCATGTTTAATTAGACCATAATCAAGTCACCTCTTGCATGCTAAATGTTTGTGGTATGTTAGACTACTTTGTCCAACACCTATCTGGTACTTTAATATCGCTTAGTTAACTGGAAGGAAAACTTAGCCGTTGGTAAGCATAACACATGTCTTTAGGGGTCATTTTGGTCACACCCGGTGAATGGTCTGGGATCCATTAAGTCTTCCTCAGGATATGTATCTTTAGAAAACCAACCCATTCATAATTCTGAACCATTCTTACATTCATGCATCTCAACTAGGATTCTATCTAGATAGTGTTATCTTCAATTAATCAGTAACTTTAAATCAGTCATCTCTGTGTTCATTTCTGCACTTCTTAGTTCATTTCTTTTAATTATTAATTTTAGTCTTTAGTTGCTAATTGAAAACCCCCCAATCTTATAATTAATTGTTATTCCTTTAGTTGAATCTAGGTTTTTCTATTTCTAGTGTCTCGTGGGTTCGATTCCCGTTCTTCCTTAATCTGTTCTACACGCGATAGGTACACTTGCCTATTTTGTGTTCTAGGTCTAGGTCGTTTAGGGTAAAATTTGAGTGTCTCGTTTAAGTCTAGGTTAGTTAATTTAGTTTATTTTTATAGACCGTTTAAGCACATCAAAGTCATTAAATGAACAGCAAAGCGTATGCCACGGTACTAGAGGTAAGCGGTAGAGGCACCATATATATGGTCAATCACCGAGAAGGACCCGTTCACCTTATCCAATGCTTGCAAGACTTCGTTCGTTTATTCATTAATGCATGTATTCATCATCATATTTATCATTTATTCATTCATTCGTTAATACATGCATTCATCGTCATGTTCCTCTTTCGTTATCTTTCACTTTACGTTACATAATACTTCGTTCATTCGTTATCGTAGTAAAGTCATGGAAAGATTTACATATGTTATCATAAGGAATACACACATATCAATCATACCACATCAGGCAGAGCGTCAAACACACATATCATACCTTATACAGAAGCCTGCAACATCATCATAATAGTCAACATAACCTCGAAGGCCTCAACGGTTCTATAAGGGCGACTGAGCATGCTTCAGTCGCATGGCCTCCATGCCACTGAACGTTAGCGATTGGAATACTGTGCGACTAGTTCCTCGGTCGTACGATTGACCCTATGCGACAGAGCACATAAGCGACTGGACCCTTAGTCTTATGGTTAGTCGTGCGACTGAACCTACAGGCGTACGAATGAGTCCCACTCGTGCGTATGAAGTTTAGTCGTCCGAATGAACCTCAGTCATCCCTAGTCGTACGATTGACCCTCCAGTCGCCTAGCCCTAACTGTGCAGCGACTGGAGTTCATCTCGAACTGCAGCCGCGACACACGGCTCAAAACCTTTCTAAACTAATCTCAAACCCGAATTAGCCCTCCCAAACCTTAGGGATTCATACTAGGACATCATACTAGCTTATACAAGTCCTAATTCGTACTTTAAACACACTAAACATGATTACACCCAAATGGGTCAAACATACACTTTACAAAAATAGGGTTTTATAATTGATCCAGCCCCAAAATCGTTGAAAACATGTAAATGAGGGGTCCTAGAAACTCACGTAAGCAAGTAGAAGGTGAAGAGCTTCGTTTGGACTAGTTGCTCGACAAGTTTCACACCCGAATCACACCTTTCTCTCTTTTTCTTCTTCTGTCGCCCTTTTCTCTCTTTCTGTCTGCGTTTGTGAGTATGGGAGAGGGTAAGAGCTGCCCTCTCCCTTAAATACCCCTCGTCCAGTCGGCCGAGCTTCAGTCATGTAGGCACTTCAGTCGCCTGGGCTTCATGCGATTGGACCTTCAGTCGTACGATTGCCATGCGTATGGAGCTCCAGTCGTGCGACTCCATCCGTATGAAGCTTCAGTCGCCTGATATCCATACGCCAGAGCCTCCGGTCGCATGACATTTCAGAGAAAGAAATTTCCGGGTGTTACAATAACATTCTTTATAGTATGTGAAGATGCCTCGTAGTACGGATAAGATGATTGCACATCATCATAATAGACATCCAATAAATATAATTTTCTTCTCGCATCACACTTTTGCAAGTACTCAGGGCAATGATCGCACGTATGAACTGGACTTTCGTAAGATGTACATGAATAAAATCTACTCATGTTAGGTTTAAGTACTTAGGAGCAACCTGCAAGACGTAACTAGCGCAGCAACGCACAAAACAAAACAAAAGAAAAGAAAAGAAAACTAAAAAATTTACAAAAAAATAACACTTTGCGCACTAATTCCCCGAAAATGACCATTTTGATCTGGTTGTCGAGACTCGATCAAAAACAAGTTATTATATTGGTCTTAGCTACCTTTATTATGTAAGGCTAAGTAAGGTCATCTTCAAGAGAATATGTGGAAATTATTTAACAATATGACTCAAATTAAACTAAAGACACAAACTTTATAATTAAAATCAAAACTTTATATGAATTGAATAACACAATTGCAAAAAGCAATAAACTTTGGAATGAATTTAATAAATAATGAGAAAACAATCGCTTTCGGGTTCTAATTCTGTAAAATTAACAATTGGTACTTTTAAATTAGGGTTTGTAATAAACAATACTTCAAGATCTTAGCTTTTGATTAAAGTGACAACAAAGGAACAAGCTTTAAAGATTCGTTCGTTCACAATGTTACCAATTTACCTATATCAAATTATCTACTTTTCTTAATGAGTTCAAGATGCAAGGAAACCGAAAACTGATAATCGAGTAAACAACTTTATTTATAAGCAAATCGTTTAAATCAACCAAAACATAAAGTTTTATTAAATAGATCAATATTATTACAAAAACCTAAACAAACATACCAATTGTCTCATTTGACAAGAATTGTACTCCCGAAAGCAATCAAGAGAAGCTAGCCACATATCATCTTCATTGAATCTTCAATCTGGACTTGATGATGATCAATGATGATTTAGTGTGAGTTGGGAAGCTTGAAAGCACCCAAAATCTCCTTGAAATCACCTATTTTCGGTTGAGAAAAGTTGTTTTTCGACTGGGAAAAGTTGTTTTTCTACTTGGGTTTAATGCAGCTTAAATAAACTTGAAGATCCATGAAATCCGGAAAGTTGTTCATCCAACGGAGTATGATAAGCCGGCCTGGGCGTATCATACGCCCATGCCAGCTTCCGACGCCCAAGTTTTTGTTTTTTTCTTTAAATACGTCCACTAATACGCTGCCCATACGCCGCCCCAACGTATTATACGCCCATAACTGGCGTATGATACCACTGGTACACCTCAATTTGTGCCTTTTCTTGTAACTTTTGTATTTACATGTTCAGTCTTTGTATTTTTCATGTTTTGCTTCTTTTCCGTTAAAATAAGTCTCCTTTAGCTCCAAACACCTATAATTCAAAACACAAACAACTTGAACTTGTTCCGGATAATCATGATGTAAAATCAAGCATTTAGATCAATTAAGCACCAAAATATTAACATGTGATCATATATCAACTTTTAGTAGAAATTAGCCTCACAAACATTAGAGAATTATCTCAAACGACTTTTAATTGTTTGTCTGAAGGATCAAACTCAATAGGCAATGGCTTACTTCCATTCCTTTAAAATTTATCAAATAAGTTTAGATTTTTCCCATAAGAACGTCTTTTCTTGAGTTGGGCTACATTTATATATAAAATTTAAAAGTTACAAAATTAAAAAGATAATAAACATGAAGGGATATATTTAACTATATGGAGGACCATGTGGAGGTTCGTTCCCCCCATCTCTACCATGAGATCGTGCGACGTCTGCCATACCTTTCAGCAAAATAAAATAATAAACATAACTTTTAATGCAAGCACCTATAACAAAAAAAATTTAACACAAATATTAATAACATACATTCATTCAGAATCATCACTAAAATAAGATGTGTCTATAAGATTATCGTTTTTGTCATCCTCATCATCATTTATTTCGTCTTCCTCATCTAAAGGGTATTCATCTTCATCTTCTTCCTCATTATAATCATCAATGAGTCATTCATCATCCACGATCAGGGTAATAGAACTTGGGTCACCAACTTCATTTGAAATCGTCCTCCTAGGTAAGAAGCCTAATTCAATAACAATGCATCAAAAGAACTATTTGTCATTTTGTTAATAACTTCAATATGCATCAATTTTGCAAGAATGTTTAAAGAAGACATCCAACTACAACCAGGTTATAATTTGGTATTAAGCTCCTTAAACAATGCATCAAATTCTAAGTCTAAACCAGTTTCATATCCGTCTATTTTCATCATATGTATTATGTTCTGCCATTACATCATCAAGTGCATCAAACATTTCATTATTTATTGTTAGATTACGTGTTTGAGGCCCAAATGTCTTAAATATCTAAAGCATTAGGATATTTCTCATCATGATAAACCCATGCCATGTATGTTTGAAGAAACCCACAGTCATGTATATGTGAAAAAATAGTAGGAAAATTCGGAAGTGACCGATTCAAATTGGCACAACATTTACACGGGCGACATGTTTTACCATAAAGTTTTGTAGTCCATTTGATGTGGGCCCAAGTGTGGATGAGCAAGCTTTAGCCTTTTTGAAGGCCCAAGATCGCTTATCAAAAGGGGCTTCACTGAAATGGGCATAACTTGGGCTAGAAGTCTCCGTAGGCGGTTTGGGTCATCCTTTCGGCCCAAAAATGGCTTATTTTAGGAGTTATTTCAATTTTTGTCTTATTTTTACATTTTGTTGAACTTTGCATTTGGCCCAGTTTTTGGCCCTTTTATGTTTTGTGGCCCATTCAAATTTGGTTTTGTTTCTTTATATGTTTGTAAGAATTGGGGGAAAGATTATTGAAGTTTATGAAAAATCTATTTTTTCTCTCTATCACAGTGTGTGTTAGTGTAAACCCTGATTATCGGTATTCTTTGTGGATCAACGATAGTTAGAATAATTATTCCTGGTATTCTTGTTGAATCAACAGGCTCAATTATCTATCTCTCTGTTTCCGACTGCATCACCATTTAAGAAATTAGGAGATTTTTGATTTCACAAGTAAATCCAACTCTTATCAATTGTAATCACTGTTTCATTATTAATAATTAAATTGGGATATATACACAAACATGCAATTATACCTACAATAAACGATATAGATTGTTGTAGATGAGGTGAATTATTGGTCTATGACGATGGATCCTAACCTACTTTTTGAATATTCTATATCGTATGTATACATTTTAACAAGTTTCCTATTTAAGAAAAATCAGCAGTATTTCCATTTAACTCTCCAAGCATGTGGATAAACCACAAACTTAAAGGGGTAATAGGAAATGATTTTGATTTTTTTAAATAGGCAACTCATTAGAATATATACATAAGATAAAATATTCAAAAAGCAGTATCAAATTTTAGAAAATCCAAAATTTATGTTCAAAATTTATCTTTATTAGATAAATCTAGAACATGTATATTCTAAAGGTTTATCAACCTATATATTTACACAAAAACATACATATAAACATGTAAAGACAAAGATACTCAATTACATATTATAATTAAAAAAAGAACAATCATATATTTCAATTACATCAATTTATATCAATTAAACACATATGCACTTACACATACATAAACATAGATGCCTATATACATAAATAAAAGTTTGCAAGTGAAAACACGTACCTTATCGATGAAATAGATATATGAATGAAATCGTACTGCTCAACCACAACAAGATCCTCGTTTATTAAAAATAAAATAAAATAAGTTAAAATGATAATATTCTTCCTAGCGAATTCATAATTTAGAACATAATATAATACACACACACACACACACACACATATATATATATATATAAAGACACATACACACATATAGATACATATATATATGTAAATTCCTTAATAGCGATCGATCTCACTTCGTTTGAATTGTTGCACTTGATAGTACATGAAGACGGGTGCGCGATTTGAATGAATCAACCGATAAGAAATGAACAACTTGGAATACATGCGACTACGTGTATGTTGGAAACAAACATGCAAAACGGAGCTGTATGCATGCATGCGAAAATGAAAACAGCATGCGAAAAGAAGATAAGTCGCGTATGCATGCGAATAAAGCATGCAAAAGAAAGGCACGATGCATGCATGCGAAATCATGATGCAAATAGGATACATTTCGCATGCATGCGAAAGCTTAGTGGAAACCACATGCAATGCGACAATACTTAGTGGGTCTGACACCCATGCATGCGACAAAATTGAGAAGCAACTATATATATGCATGTGTGTACTTGCGAAAGGGTGTGCCACATTAATTTCCAAAAACCGAGAGTTCAACTTGAGTTTTAGTTTAGTTTGTTGTTTTCGCTCAGATGAGCAGATCACAGTTTGTGATTTTCCACCTTCGGGTGAGATCGATTTTATATCGATTTTCATTGTAATCATTCGACACGTGATATATACATTTGAATTACAATGATATTGTGCTAAATGTCTTGTTCTCTCGGTTGATTCATTCAAATCACGCACCCGTCTTCGCGTATTATCAAGTGCAACAATTCAAACGAAGTGAGATCGATCACTATTAAGGAATTTACATTTGGTATCAGAGCAAGGTGTTGCTCTTGATACAACGGATCATTATTCCGCGATCTTCCGTTCGAGGATGTTAAACAAGTTGAAAGCTTATCTGTTTTCATCAAAGTTCTATGAAAAACCGAGAACACGCAAGAATTCAAATCGAGTTGGATGATTTTATAAAGATTTGAAGCTTACAAGTTGCATCCAATTCGATATCTGCTTCTGCGAGAACCTTAAGTTGAAAAGGTTTTGTTGAAGATTGAAGTTGTTAGAATTGAAGAACATCAAAACTATAGCATAATCCAAGGGGGAGATTGTAAGGATCAAACATTTTGGATTACACTATAGTTTTAACTGATAAGAAATGAACAACTTGGAATACATGCGACTACGTGTATGTTGGAAACAACACATGCAAAACGGAGCTGTATGCATGCATGCGAAAATGAAAACAACATGCGAAAAGAAGATAAGTCGCATATGCATGCGAATAAAGCATGCAAAAGAAAGGCATGATGCATGCATGCGAAATCATGATGCAAATAGGATACATTTCGCATGCATGCGAAAGCTTAGTGGAAACCACATGCAATGCGACAATACTTAGTGGGTCTGACACCCATGCATGCGACAAAATTAAGAAGCAACTATATATATGCATGTGTGTACTTGCGAAAGGTTGTGCCACATTAATTTCCAAAAACCGAGAGTTCAACTTGAGTTTTAGTTTAGTTTGTAGTTTTCGCTCAGACGAGCAGATCATAGTTTGTGATTTTCCACCTTCGGGTGAGATCGATTTTATATCGATTTTCATTGTAATCATTCGACACGTGATATATACATTTGAATTACAATGATATTGTGCTAAATGTCTTGTTCTCTCGGTTGATTCATTCAAATCGCGCACCCGTCTTCACGTATTATCAAGTGCAACAATTCAAACGAAGTGAGATCGATAGCTATTAAGGAATTTACATATATATATGTATCTATATGTGTGTATGTGTCTTTATATATATATATATATATATATATATATATATATATATATATATATATATATATATATATATATATATATATATAAAGAAACATACACACATATAGATACATATATATACATACACTATATACATAGACATAAGTAAATACATACACACATTATACACATACACATACGCATACACATACGCATACACGTATGCATACGCGTACGCCTACGCGTACGCCTACGCCTACGCGTTCGCCTACGCGTACGCCTATATTTACATACATTTACACCTACATATGCATATATATACATAGAATCTTACATATATATACATATACATACACCTATAAACACATATATCCATAAACATAATAATTGCTACATATACATATACACATATACGTATACATACACAAACATAAAGCCTAAGAACTACATAATTTCATCAAAAATTGAAACTTAAAGGGTATGACTTCAAGATTATTCAAAGTAGGGATAAAATTGGGTAAAATCATTTACTTGTGGCTGATTGGAGGGTACAAGGGTCACACGAGATAGGTAGTCGGCGATTTTGAACTGTGAGAGTCGAAAATCGCCAGATTTTGAGCTCCGTGACGAACTTTTGATTTTTGGGGGTGAAATGATGTCAATGTAACTACAGATACTTTTTGTCCAAACTGCAAGCTATAGCAACAACAAGCCGCTGCTATAGCCTACATATGTCGTCGCTATCAGTAACAAAACGACGTCATCTGATTAAATGGCTGATTAAAAAATATAATATACATGTCGTCGCTATAGAATTTTTTATTTTTTATTTTCCTAGAGTATTGGATAAAAATAAAAATAAATAAATAATACTTTTAGCGACGACATGTCGTCGCTAATAATTTTTCATGAGGGCGGGTGTATTTTCCTCCACCGCGCCAAACTCTATTGAGATGACAAATCGAAGAAAAAAATAAAATTTGGTAAAAAAATTCAAAGGTCTATAGAGGCGACATGTAGTCGCTATAGCCTAGGCTATAGGGACGACTTATGTCGTCGCTATAAATGTTGACTTTATAGGCTTAGTTTCTTGTAGTGTGTGTTTGTGTATGTCTTTATACATATGTATGTATTTGTATACATATATGTATATGTATGTGTGTGTGTATGTGTATTTATGAGTATGTATGTGTGTATGCATATGTGTATGTATGTAAGTAAGTGTAAATGTCTACGTGTTTATGTATGTCTATGTTTGTATGTGTATATATGTATGTGATGTGTATATAGGTATGTAGATTTATGTATTTATGTGTGTATATCTTTATGTATGTGTTTGTACATGTGTGGGTATGTGTATGCATGTATGTGTGTATGTATATGCATGTATTTGTATATATGTGTGTATTCATTTGTGTTTGTATGTGTGTGTGTTTTGGTGTATGTATACATATATACGTATATGTGTTTGTAGGCATGTGTATGTATATATGCATGCATGTATGTATGTATATATATATATATGTGTGTGTGTGTGTGTATGTGTTTTTATATGTGTATGTGAATGTTTATTTGTATATGTATTCTGTGTATCCTTATATGTATATGCATGTATGTGTCTCAAAACGTATTTATATGTGTTTGTAGGCATGTATGCATGTGTTTATTGATGATAGTTAATGGACAAAACTTGAAACACGACAATTTCTTCATCTTTTCCCATGTTTCAACCTTAGTCTTCCCTGCTTGAGTTCGATAGTTCCTTTCAGAATCCCACTACAAGGGTGCATATTTTTTCAATTTAATTGCAACCACTTTAAATTTTAGATTATTAGCAATATTCCATAGTTCACCAACTTAGAATCATATGGTTGTGATCGACCATCAAACTTAGGGATTTCGAATTTAGACACAAGTTACACAGGGGAGCTCGAATGTAGGACTCTGACTTACGAGAAAGTGATCGCCTAAAAGGATTTTCATTCCTGATGTCAACATATGTCATCCCAAATAACAGACTCAGTTTATGTATCCTCCGACCGTTCATCTTATTGCAACTCCAATCCAAACCCTTTGTTGCAATCTTTAAATTTTAACTTCTCGTCTATCACACTGCAAGTCCTTGTTTCCTCGGCCGGCATATCTACAGGACTAGTTACGAGCATTCTGTCCATGTTCGGTCTCGGTGCCACTGGCCAGCTCTGATATCTCTTGACGCAAACTTTTGTGTAGTAAGATGGTTAAATGAGAACTCAAGATGAGCAAGAATAATTATGAACTCTCAAAAGCATTTGTGTCACTCTAGCCTAAAACCAAATACATGTATAAATAAAAAAGCTAACGATAGAGTTGAAATAAAGAGAAACCTAAACCATTAAAATAGAGATAAAGTTTATAAGGCAAGTCATCCCTATTAGATGGATCTGTTGGAACTATAATCTCGACATCAAGACTAACAATCATATCTCAACATCAACCGAAGACATTAGATATTAACTATTGTAATTAGTATTATGTAATCATATATGGGTCGAACGAATAAGTTAGTATATCCGCGGGTTATTTGGTAGTTATATAACCCGGGAATTGGTTGGTAGTTAAGTGGTAGTTATTGTGTAAATAACCGCCATATGGAAGGGTATAAATACCCCTTCACATGTACATTGTATATATATGAATACAATCAAACTCTTATAACTATACTCTGCATATATATCAGTGTGGTTTTGTGTGTGTGATTCGAAGCATTCAACAAGTGGTATCAGAGCGTGTTCGCTCTTGGGAAGATCTGTACAAGGAAGAAGAAACCTGTGAAGCGTGAAGTGGATTGAAGAAAATAGAAACAATGGAAGATCATTATGTTGCAGGGAGCAGTGATGGCGTGGATGTTTCGGTAATGAATCCGGCATTCCGATTCGGTCAGGAGGACCAGGAAGAATCGAATGTTTGTGGTCGAGAAGACAGGGAGGATTCAAGTATGGAAACATTATGCATCAAAGTTAATGATTTTTCATTCAATAAAGAAGACAATACAAATCGCAGGAACAAGAAAGCATCAAAAAAGTTTAAGAATTTGGCGCGGAAACGGAAGGGAAAAGGTTTGTTTGAAAACCATGTATGTCTCTACTGCAGGAAACCCGGAAATTTCAGAGAGATATGCGAAAATCGAATTCGGTTCTCTGAATTCATGATAAAGGGGACTGATATAGGGAAGTGGAACGAAATTTGGTATGTTGGTTTACATCGCAAGAAGCATGCGACTGGAAATAAAAAATTACTCAAGAAATTCAGAAAATCATTTGGAATTGAAAGTTACATACCCGATTTCACTAAGGCATACTTTCGGGGTAAAGGACAAATTGAAGTAAATAGCAATGGAACATCACGAATGATTGAATCTGTTTATTATATACCAACGATGAAAAGGAATGTTCTAAGCCTCGAACAATTAGCATATCAAGGTTTTGAAGTAACGTTCGAAGGAACTTTATGTTACATCTCTAAAACTTTCGAGGAAGATCCGATTCAAGACACCAAGAATGAGGATCAAAGTTTCACAAACAGGGAAGAAGATTTGGATTTTAATACCTATTGGAAAGATGTCGGAAAATTGGAAGAAACGCAGAAGATGTTAGAATACTTTGATCAATTGGATCTTGAGACAACCGAGAACACAAGCAAGACAAATGGAAAAGGTATATACATCGAACAGGATATGGAAGTCTCAAGCATTGCAGACATGGTTGTTTTCTTGGATATTCTCAAAGCAATCAAACAAAGTGTAATTCATGAGCAATCTTTGAAAGAAAAGTTTAAGAAAATGGTAAAGTGGTTCGTTAGATACGTTTTTAAACAACACAGTGTGTTTCCACCGAAGATCGAAGGAAAAGAAATTGACTTGTATGAACTATACATTGGAGTGCAAATTAATGGAGGAAAGGCTTCGGTTAACAAGAATCGTGTTTGCCAATGTTAGCAACAGAACTTGGCATCAATCCTCAACATTACGTAAAACTTGTATTGGTGTACAATGAGTATTTAAGTTTAATGGATTGGTACTATCACCATACAAAAGAAAGACAAGAGAAAGGAGAGTATGTTGTAATCGAAGAAGGAATTTGTAGCAATGACAAAAGGGTTCGGAAGGAAGAAGTTGATGCAGCCGACATGTTACCAATCAAGAAAAGAAGGATGTGTGCAAATCGTGATTGGCCACCACAATGTGGTCCAACTGGAAACTGAAGACGATTCATGTCAAGCTTAGGGGGGAGATTGTTGGAACTATAATCTCGACATCAAGACTAACAATCATATCTCAACATCAACCGAAGACATTAGATATTAACTATTGTAATTAGTATTATGTAATCATATATGGGTCGAACGAATAAGTTAGTATATCCGCGGGTTATTTGGTAGTTATATAACCCGGGAATTGGTTGGTAGTTAAGTGGTAGTTATTGTGTAAATAACCGCCATATGGAAGGGTATAAATACCCCTTCACATGTACATTGTATATATATGAATACCAATCAAACTCTTATATCTATACTCTGCATATATATATCAGTGTGGTTTTGTGTGTGTGATTCGAAGCATTCAACAGGATCTGGGTATCCGACATCATCTTCTTTGCCAGACGTTTTATTTTCACTACACTTGCTTGATCTCTCTTTACCACATCACTCATATCTTTCTGATACCAATTGTTGGAAACAAATGGATTAACAACACATAATAACAACTGAAATACGACTCTCTTCTCTATTATATTGATCAAAACATCAAACAAAACTCAATACGAGACTTGTGTTCAGACTAACAATAACTTTTAAAACGAGAAACATACTTACACTCAAACAATAACTTCAAGAAACTAGATAATCATACCAAACAAACAAACAATCCAATATTTATCTTGACTCTGAATAAATACCAATAAGTATCTTCCAATCCCCATTATTTATTCATTGCCTTCCAAACTTAACTAGCTCATACCTCAACCAACCAACAAAGTCAACATTAACTCTTTCATTAAATACATTTGGCTTCACTTTCAAAAATTGTCTTTAACCTTTTTATGAACAACTAGATGGATCACTAATGATCCACCGTCCCACCCGATTATCATCTTCACAAATTGCCTACATATATAAAATAAAACAATCATTAAGAATTCCTTATAATAAAGATATATAGAGTTGTTAATTAGTTTGTTAATTGTTATCATATCCAAACACGCTAACATTTTGACGTTTAATCTCAAACTAAGAGCATTCTTAACATACGCGCCTATGGCCTCGTACCTCCCTTGCCTCGATCTCTTCGTCCTCCTCGCTCTTCCGCTTCCCTTACGGATGCTCACGGATACCAAGATGGTGTTTGTTTTCTACCATAACCTCTTCCCCACCTCTTCATCTGCGCGCACGCAGACGCGGGAAGAGGTTTTGAGTGCGCAGAGTGTTTGTTTTTTGGAAGACGTTTCATTAAAAAACGTCTGTAGAAGGTCTGCATGGAGAAGATGTGGACCTATGTCTTCTGAGATCTTCTAACCTCTTCTCACATCTCCCCACCCTCCCCACCTCCCCCATCGGCCACCCCACCTCCCCCTACCGGCCGGACCACCACCGTCCCAACACCCCCACCGGCCGGACCATCGTCGCCCCCTCCCTCCACCTGCCCTCGCCTCCCCCTCCCCCCACCTGCTCCGGCCCCCCTTCCACCAGCCCCGTCATCCACCTTCGTCGCTGGAAAACGATGTGGATTGTAGATCGAAGAACAAGCCGCAACGGCGACGACGGCCGGCGGTTGCTGGTGACCGACGAGGTTGCAGATCGGAGAACAAGCAATGTGGATTCATCGAAGGTTGCAGATCGGAGAACCGACGAGGTTGCAGATCGGAGAACAAGCGACGAGGCGCAGATCGTCCCTCGCCATACATCCAACAACTTCGACCACCTCTTTTTGCCACAAAACCCATCTCCTTATCTGTGCAACTCATTTTGTGAGAAGCCCCAAAAATCTAAAATCATTCTTGAATCCTATGACAAGAACTGAAGCTATGGAGGATGAGAAGGTTGGCCAAACACTCTCATTTGTGAGAAGCCCCAAATTTATTGTAGAATATGTCTAGTTTATTAATCTAAACATTTACCAAAATAACACATCAATTTAAAACTTTTTAAAGTTTAAAAAAAATTTACTTTAATTACATAATATTTTAATAGTCTGCAGATTTTAAAAAACAAACAGTCTTCTTATTACAGACTGCAGACGTTTGGTCCACCTCTTCTCCTGCAGATGTCTGCAGATGTGGTCCGCAGACTGCAGACATTTTCCTGCAGAAAAAACAAACATCACCCAAATGTAGATGATCTAAGAGCATCCACATCTCATTCCTTATTTTCATCCTTATAATTACATTAAAAATCACTACTTCTTCTCTCTCCTTTCAATTAAGTAATATATTTTTATACCTTTTTCATTACCTTTTCTCTCTCCTCCACTCACAACCACTTTTAAAAATATTAAAAAAAATTATAAGAGTTAAACAGTGGATCCTTAAATTTACAGATGAATAGTAACATTTTCTCTCTTCTCCACTCACAACCAATTAAACCATTCCATATAATTTAAGAATTCTCACCCACATAAATTTAAGGAATAGACTGTGAATGCTCTAAGCGGAGATATCATTTGTGACAATAAAACACGTGCATCTTGTGTAAAGAGCATTCAATTATTTAAAAAAAAAGAACATAATATTATGTTATGTTTGTATATACGTCACCAATGATTTAGTTCGCACAAACCCACAAAGGATTGGCAAAAAGAAGATAGACGCATATTTTGATTTTATTATCAAAACAACCAGTACAAATTCTCTACATGATCAAATAATTAAACCCCAAAAGGCAAAAATAATAGAAATAAAAACTCAGTACAACATATAGATACTGAGGAAAAACACCCAATTACACCAAGAAACCACATATTATTGAATCTTTTATCCTCAACTGATCATCGTCCTCAACTACACACCATTCTTCCCCGACCTCGCGGCGGTGAACGATAGCGAAAAAACCCACTTGGGCAGTGACTTTGATCTTCTTGCATTCCCGGTTAACCGCCTGTGACGGCTCTGGTTCGTTTTCTTGACCGTTGAGTCAACAAACGTATTCAGACGTTGCATGGCTAAGACTAGGGTTTCCTTTGACATATTTGCAAAGCAAACCCTAAACCATCCCGGTTCACTGCAATGACACGATGAACCGGGAGATATGTTTAACCCTACATCATACACAATCTTCTTCCATAACTCCATCTCCCCTTCAAAGTTTGTGAACTCAATAAACATCTCATATCTACCCAACTAAACAAACCCGCATTGCCTTTCAGGCATCGAATACCCGCTTTTTGTAGCGCCTTTTCGAGCATTTTGTGTCGTTGCTTCAGCCTTTTTCGGTTCTCCGTAAGATAATGTTTTGTAAACTTCTTATCCGATAGGATTTGAGATAGTAGGTATTGAGTTTGCGACGAAATTAGCCCGAAGCTTGACATTTTCGTCGCTGCGGACACGACAATATTATTGTTGGAGTAATCGCTCCGATTCGGAAACCTGGTAAGCCGAGATCTTTGGAAACGCTATAAACAATGTGAACTTGTTTCGCAACATCGGTGTTTGCAAGATTCTTGTTCTTTAGGACCTCCATGATGCTTATGAAACCCGGAGAGGTGAAAACAGTGCCGGAGTAGATCTCGTCGCTGATTAGATGGAGGTTGTTTGAGGATATGAAATTTAAGAGAAGCTCGAGCTCGTTTAAACTCAGTGAAGTACCTAATGGGTTTGAAGGGTTTGTGACTAAAACACCTTTAACTTTAAGGTTCTGCTTTTGGGCTTGTTGATATGCTTCTTTGAGAGCGGATTCGGTGATTCGGAAACCATTTGAGCTCGAGCAGTGAATCGGGACTATCTCGGCTCCAGTTCGCCACTTGAGATCTCGATCAAACCTGTAATAAGAAGCCAGAATTCATTAGTTTAAACCCCTTGATACCGTGAATTGGTGAATTTTCTGAAATTATAGTGGTTTTTTTGAAGTGAAGTTGTTTAAGATAGAAAAAAGAGTGAATTTTAGTGGTTTATGTATAGTTTGAAATATTAAGTTGTGAATTCTAGTTAGATTTTCTGACACATGTGCGCAAGTCAAACATGCAAACTATTAGAGTTCAGAACTCTAATAATTTGCATTTTTAATGACTTGCGTACAGTGTGTCAGAAAATCTAGAGCTCATAACTTAAGATTACACATTTTCTAAACGCGTTGGTATTTCAGAAGATGAACGTACTCACCCTGGATAATATGGCGTCGGAATGAGGAACGCGTCGCCAGGGTCGGCAAGGCAAAACATTAAGGTTTCATTAGCAGAAGTCGCACCAGCAGTGAGCACGAGGTTATTAGGATCAAACGTAACTTTATTATCTCGAATCTCCGACATAAAATCAACCAACGCCTGTAAAACCAAAACATTTTCAGAACCATACATCAACAACAAACAAACAAACAAACATACTCAGTAAACCAACTTACATAAACCAAAGCTAACTTACATTCTTGAAAGCAGGAAGACCGTGATAATCCTGAAACAGCGCAATCTCCTTAAACCCAAACCCACTTTCGCTCGCAAAACCTGACGAATTCGGGTTGTTTTCGAGCCATGATTCGAGAATATCGAATGAAAGCTGATTCTCCGCTAGACCCATTTGAATAATACCAGTGGGATTATCGATGGGATGATAAGGATTCTTCTCGTATTCTTCCCACCCAAGGAAGTATGATGAATCTTGACCATGGGAGTTGCAGGTGACCTTTGAAGATAACATTTTTGATCAACTTTGTGTGTGAATGATTATTATTATTATTGAGAGTTTAGAAGAGTTTGTGCTGAGTGAAGGGGTTGAGGGGGTAGGTATATATAGGAAAGCGAAGGGTGAAAGGTGTGTAAACATAAGAACGAATGCCACGTCGTCATGGGATTTTGAGCACCAGACAAGAGTTGTTTTCGAATGTTAAAAAATGATTTATTCCGCACGCTTCACGAATAAAAATCTATTTCGGAAAACTGGAATATAAAATTACGTGTTTATGAAGTTTTAAATAATAATAATATATAATAAACTAATTTGACTAGATGTGATGAGTAAAAGTCGGTGGCAAATTAAATGGTAGTAAAATTGACGGTCGTGTAGTAAACTGGTCGCAAAGCATTTGCAAAATTTGACAAAAGTCATTTGATAAGTTTAGTAGCAAAAAGAAATTACTAATAGTAAATTTGGGTTCATTACAACAAACCGACCATGTGGTGACGACGAGAGCCTGTGATGTAGCGACAACCTATCGTCGCTATATAAGTCCTTGTTGCCGGTATATGGTAACAATTTCTTGTAGTGGTTGCCACTGAGGTTATACAACCGTATGTTCGGTTGTAAAAATTGATTTGCAGCCACTTTTTTAAAACACGGTCGTATATTAATATTTTCTTAACTAAAACAGTCAATAATCATTTAAAGTATTTTATTATCAATATACACACATAATATTTTCATCTAAATTAACAAATTAAAATACTTGTTTTAGCTGTAGTTACTGAAAAATATTATTATAAACAACATCTGATGAATATTTAAACCTCCGTCTTTTGCCAAGTCAAAAGGATGCATTTAACAACAATTTCCGACTTTGTATTAAGAAAATAAAACAATTAAGCTGTAATATTCGGATTCTTTATTTCCTTTCGTCCATATCTCACAGGAAATTGTGAAGAAGCTGTCACAAAAACTTATTTAATACGACGCACAGTTGTGCTCGATCACTGTGTACGTGTCACTATCTTGCTTCGTTTGCATGGCGAAACCAAAGATAAATAAAGAAATATGGAAGCAACCATGCAACACCCAGCACACGTACGTGAATAAATAGAGGTTATTATTAACCCTTACATATCAAAATGAACATAACGGTTAAATATTTATACTATATAATAAGAAAAAGTTACAGGAACACATGGTAACTTGTTATAAGGGTTAAAATTTTATTTCTCGTCTTTCTCTTTTATTAAATGATCAGGTTGATTTTAAATAAATTAATTAAATAAATAAATATGCAAAATATAAATATTCTTATTTAATACATTATTAAAACATAATGAATTATTAAACTTCTATTGAATCTTATCTTAAAATATAATTTTATAACTTTTTATTTTTATTATTTGTTATTTATATTTTTTCAAAATTTTAATATTAATTATTTCTTTAACTGCTGATAACATGTAACATACAAAATACTAATAAGACCTAATGATTTTGTATTTTAATTCTTTTTCTAAACCTAGTTAATTAAATATAATGCAAGGTTCTCTTTTAACTCGTCAAACCGACCGTCTTATCAGTTTACTAGTCTAACCAATAGAAATGTTTGTTTAAAAATCAGATAACGTACAACATACACGGTATAAAGATAAACATACAAATATGTAACAAAATAAATAATACAACAATAAGTATTTATTTTTGTGTATTGAGTTGTAATATTAATAAAAGTTGAAGCTTTAAATAAAAAACAAGACGTGTAAAATAGTATGTAATCATTAAATGTATGATAAAATAAAAACAAGAAATCCTTAAAAATTTAGAAAACTTGTTCGACCATCTAATCTTGTTGACGTCTAACCGATACTGCAAAACCAGGCCTGTAATGTGTCTGGTTTCCGATCAAACTGGTATAGCTAGCTAGTCTGATTTGATTCTAAAAACAATACATATTACATGTGAACAATATATGGATATAATGAAACTGTTAGTTAATTATAAATGATGCCTACTTGTATATAGTTTGTGTGTGTGTGTGTGTTGGTGTGAGGTGGGGTTATATATGAAAGTCCATTTCCGACAAGAAATCATGTAGAAAAAAGGCAAACCCCCCAAAGGCCATGCATGCCATGCCTTGTCACCATGCAGTGGTCTACCTGCCTCCAAACTTAACCCATCTCTCTCCTCATGTCGACCATTTCTTTCCCTCAAATTCTTCAAGTTTGAACCTTAAAGTCCACATCTATCAATATATAAGAAAATAATTAGAATGCTAGTTTTGACTAAATTCGTTATTAAAATACCTTAAAATATCTATTTAAAGAAAAAAATCACTACAAGAAAATGTCTATGACGACAAGACCTATGGCGACGACAATGGTATGTCGCTATAGGTCACATATTGCGATTACATGTCGTCGCCATAGGTAAAAACCATTTTTTTCTTGTTTTTTTCTTTAAATAACTTGAAGGGAAATATGCCCGCCTTTTATGAAACACTTATGGCGACGACATGTCTCCGTCATCGGTGTTAAATATTTTTTTTATGATTAAAATAAATCAAAATTAATTATTAATAAAAATAATAATTATAATTATTATTAAAAATAATAATAATAATTTATGTACATTGCTATTATTAAAAGTATTTTGTTATTAATATAATATTATTATAATTATAATTCATAATAATAATATTAACAAATAATATCTTTATTAATTATAACTATAAATAATTTGTGTTAGTTAGGATCAAATATGTTCCGTATGATAGTTAATTTCGATTACATTAAAGGTTAAATCCAATTATGATTATCGATGTTAAATTATACACGTTGATAGTATTTATGAGAATATTATGTTTATTAATTGTACCTTAAGTTTCTTTATGTTTAATTATCAGTAATGAATATCAAACAATGTTAAATATGTTTGGTTACGATGATTAGCATCAATTATATTCGTCATATGTTAGTTATAATCCAATTATGATCATTTGTATTCAATTATACACTATAATGATAATTTACAAGAAATTATTCATATTAATAGCAAGTTAAGTTTGTTTATGCATAATTATTATCAATGAGAGTCACACAATGTCAAATATATCCGATGATGATGGTTAAGGTGATTACATATGTTAAAGTTTACTATGGTCCAGTTATAAATATCATTGTTGAATTATACATGTTAATATAAATTAACTTTTTTATGTTCAATTATCATTAATGAGTATCAAAACAAACTCAAAGGTGCTCTTATGACGATTAAGGTTGATTACATACGTCAAAAGTTAGCTTTGTTCGAATTACAATTGTCATCCTGACCACTATCTAAAGAATTCAGGCCTCTAAGACAGTCTCATTATTCTTGTGAGTCTTTATTTATAGCTAAAGGCAGAGGGCCCATTACAGATAGGTGCGGAGAAGTGAGAACTAGTTAAGGTGACTTGGGAATAAGGGCTTGGAAGATCAATGCGGAGAATCACCTATTGATTTCGTCCATTATTGTTGCGAGCTCCATTATAGTTGGAGCGGAAAGGAACGATTATCAGAAGTGAAGTCTAAGATTGGATTATTTATATTATTATTTTTAATATAACAATTATAATAATATTAATAATAATTGTAAAACTCAATAAATTCCCAAGAACAATAACCAAGATCTCAATCTCAAGAATGCCGAATGTAATTGAGATTGGAAGAAGAGAAACAATAGTTCAACAATGATTTCAATTGATAATCGAGTGATTAAAATCTTGTGCGAATTGCACAGAATGATTACAAGCAAATTAGAACTATTAGAATTGTCAGAAGCTACTATACAAAAGCGAAAAATACATATTTATACTAAACACAAGAGTTCTCGCGTGACACTGTATTTCGCGCAGTTCATCCTTTCGCGCGACTTATCCTTCTCGCGTGACTTCTTCCTTTCGCTTGACATCTTCATTTCGCTTGACATATATTGATCAACACCATCTTTATTCATCGTTAGTTGTTTTGCCGAGCCTTATATAGTCTTCTACAATCTCCCCCTAGGCTCGATGAAACACTCTTAGTCAAAATCGACATTAGCTTTCTTATAAGATCCGGAATATGCATACCACTTATTTCTTAGAATTCGATCAATCATCCGAACATACTGGCAAGATAAAAAGTAAACAGACTCGTTAGTAGTGATAGGGCAGTGTAACAGATTATTCAAGTTATCTTTGCCAAACTTTATTAAGTCAGCTGGATCAATGATTCTGTATGATCTATCAACACATTTGATCACAGCCTGACCTTAATCCTTTTCACAACTCCAAGAAATAAATTGCTTCAAAGAATTTGGAGGAACGGAAGCATGAACTGGAACTTTCTTTATGTATTTAGGATGTTGATAGACTCTGATCTTCATTGGAGCTTTGGTATTTTCATCTATTCTGGAAGAGTCATCAATCACCTTTGATTTTGCAGTTCTGAAGTCTTTGAAATTATTTTTCACCTCTTTTCTAATTTTTGACCTCATTAGTTCAGCTTTTCCATGATTGCTCTCATTGAAAAATGGAACTTTGCCCATTGCATATAAATCAGCAGCTCGTAATGTGCGAAAATCTTGAGTGCTTTTCAGGTAATCAATCTCTCCATTCCTTCTCTTTATCACATACATTTTTTCTCTCCATCAAATGCCCAGCTAATCACATGAGATATTTCACCATATTTGTCTTTCGGCTTAGATACAAATAAAAAATGAGTTTCTTTAGGAGGTGGTGGAGATCGAAACTGTATTCCACCTTTGGTATACAAAGCAATTTGACCAGCAGAATCCTTTGGTATTGTAGCGGATGGAGTTGGTTCACTTACAGACTTAGTTGGAATTTCTCCTTCTTCTATATTAATGTCTTTAAATAAGTCTTGTAAGTTGTTACCAAAGATATCTGTATACTCATTTGGATCATCTACATCATCAAATAAACCAAATTCTTCTTCTGTAGCTCCAGAAGATGCAGATTGCTGAAAAGAATATAACTCTTTCTCGTATAAGTCTTCAGTGGCAGGGTCCAATGGTTCCTATCCTTCTGGATCACTAGCACTTGGTCCTGAGACATTATCAGTGCTAGTATCACCAGTAGGATTAGACGATAAACCACTAACATCACCTCCATCATCATCATCATCACTAGCATTATCATCATCATGATTATCACCATCATCTCCACCATCATCATCATCATCATCATCATCATTATCTTATCCTTATCATCATCATCATCTAATTTGTATGGGACAAAACATATGGATTACAATATCGTTATCTCATGAATTAACAAGGAGATTGTGGTTTGAATTCAAAGCATGCCATGCATGCGACAACATGCATGCATGACACATATCGCGTGATAATGAAGAAAAGAATATATGCATGCGGAATGTAAAAAGAAAGAATGTTTGAAAGTTGGAAAAGTTGGAATATTATATGCATGCGAAAGGTGCATGCATACTGCATGCATGTGACAAGCATATGCAAGTATATTAAGGCATGCAATGAAAAGTGGAATTCCACGTGCGCGACAACTTCCATGGAATAATAAAGCATGCGACAATGCATGTTTATTTCATGCAATGCGAAAACCCATACATGTATATATTTGTTTGTGTGCGCAGCAAGTGAAGTGGTGCCATATATTTTAATCGAGAACAAGTGTGAAAATTAAGTGTGTGTGTTTAGTTTTATTTTTTGCTCAATTGAGCAGATCACATTTGTGATTTTTCCACCCTCGGGTGAGATCGATCTTGTATCGTGTAAGGCCCCGTTCCCGGGAAACCTCACAGTTGGCAATTCATAGCATAAAATCAGTTTAATAACAAAACATTGCAGTGAAAAATAATTAAACATTCATTTAAAACTTACAAAAAACCCCATTGTACTCATACATTTGTCCTTTAAATGTAAACAAAACATATTCCTTGTTCATTAATTACAATAAAGACTTCATTAATAGGAATGCCATCCATATCTCCCCAAGTAGCTTCGTGGTGCCATCCTCAGCATCAGCGCTTACCTGTCCACTATTATGCATAAAAATTCAGCTATGCTGAGTGAGTTCTAGTTTTATATAAATAAGAAAATATAAGCTTTTATCCTCCATATAATGAACACGCATACATCATACTTCAAAACATTACTTGCATCATATTAAACACGTTCATTATCTTTCATTCTTTCATTATGTTTTCACTTCATCATAAGCGAGATTGCATAAAGCAAGATCTCCATGTTGATTGACAACGAATGTCAGTCCCCGTCAGTACACATTTTTCATGGTAGCTACCCCCGACAGTTGATCGATCCCCGTCGGTACACATCTTCATGGTAGCTACCCCCGACAGTTAATCCACACTGCCAGGCACATAGCCCGCTCATGAATACGGATCCATCTTCATGCGTAAAAATCACACAAGTGAAGTCTATGATAGTGCTTGCAAGACTTTTCATCATAAAACGGGCCCGGGGGTAACATTCGTTAAGTTCCACTTCTCATTAGTATTATCTTTCACTTAATATATATAATACTTAGCTTATTAAGTACACAACATACCAAGTACTAGTCATCATAACACGTAACCGTATCCATTTAATTGTCACATTTTTCTTTAGAAAAGAATGCATCTTCTTGTTTAAACACCTTGAAATCCTTATCTTGAAAACCTTATGTTTACTATGCATAATAGCCCCAAAAACATGGAAAAACGTTTAAATAAGGGGATCTAGAACTCACCTGAACTTAGCAAATAGCTTCAATCCTAGGTTACTTAAGCTATAGTCCAAATACTCTAGCTGCACGAAGGTTAATACATAAAAACGTCATTTTCGTCATAATTTCGCTCACAGTTTCGCTGGCAGTTTCGCTGCTAGTTTCGCTGGTAGTTTCGCTGCCAGTTTCGCTGGGCAGCACTTCTGCCAGTTTCGCTAGACAGATTCGCTGCCTTGAGCGCCCAACTTTCGCTGAAATTTCCTAGTTTCGCAATGTCTAAGGGTCAACCTAGGCACTGGCGAACTTATCAGCGATACTGTAGTTTCGCCCCAGCGAAACTGTAGTTTCCAGCAAAACTGTAGTTTCGTTGGAACTTCTCTTAGCTTCGCTGCATAGTTTACTGGATGAGTGCACAGTTTCGCTGGATCGGGGCACAGTTTCGCTGGATGCATATCAATGACGAACCAGCCCGTTTTTAACCTAAAATCTTAGCTTCATCCAAATCCTTGGTTTACCTTCCATGAAACCATTTCTAACCTTTTTACACGTTTTCACACGTAAAATTCGACCTTTATGTGTTTCTGAAGATCAAGATAGGTTGGACTCACCATTAGATTAGTATTTATTTATCTTTCGTTGTAATAGGATCTATGTTAGTTTCCTTTATATGTTTGTTTAGTTCAAGTCTATATATAGCTGTCTAGCGAAATTATAGTTTCGGCCTGGCGAAACTGTCAGTTTCGCCAGGCGAATCTGTTCAGCTCAGATCAAATTTACCCGGCGAAACTGTTAGTTTCTGCCAGGCGAAATTATAGTTTCGCCTATATAGTTTCGCCCACAGCGAAACTATATGCGAAACTATGACAGCTATATATAGATTTCTTTTGTCTAATTGTTAGCAATCCTTGCAAGAAACCCTAATCGTGTGTTATTGTTGCAAGATGCTATTGTAAGCTTGTTCTTTCTGAATACATTGAGCTTATTTCAATTCATTTACTGTTGTTCATCATTAAAACCATCTTTGAAAGCTTTTTAGTGTTATTTTGATCATCCTTCTCTTAGTGTTTGTTGTGTGTGTTTGGTATTGAACGATTCAAGCATTCTTCTGCACTGAAAACCGATCAAATGGACCAACAATATGGTATCAGAGCCATAGTGCTCTTGATTGTTTGTGGTTTTTGGTTATTTTTGTTCAATACCAATTTTTTTTCAAATTTCACTTCAAAACAGAGTGTTTTTGTCATGAAAATTGATTGGATAGTGTGCGTTTTTGATTGAGGAAGCTTCGTGAATCACTCCTTTTCAAATTTCATTGAGATTTGGGTGATTTTCGATTGTTTTTGGGGTTTAAAAGGGTTTTCTGTTCTTCCAGCGAAATTACAGTTCCTTCCAGCAAAACTGTATCTTCGTTCAGCGAAACTCATACTTTTTCCTCTTTGATATTCGGTGCGAAACTGTGTTCTTTGAACGAAAGTTCATTCTGATTGGGTGACATTTGTGCGAAATTGCTGCTGAAATTTATTTGAACGAAAGTTCAAGCTTGTTTCCTGCGAAATTTACAGCGAAACTAAGCTATTGATAGTCTCTGGCTAGCGAAAGTGCTGCCGAAACTACGCTCTTGATCGCCGAAACAACCAAAATTAAGCCTGCCGAAATTACACTTTCGCCTGGGCGAAACTACCTTTCAGCGAATTTACTTCTTCTTTAGCGAAACTGTTATGTCCAAAATGACTACTCTCACCTTGGCTGATTTAGAGAGTGTTGCACCAAACCGACCCCCTAGACTCATCAATGGAGATAACTTTGAAGATTGGAAAAGGTGTCTTAAGGGTTTCTTCTTCTACACCGATCACAACCAATGGGAGTCAATCATCACTGGACCACACAAGCCAACCGTTACTGTCGGTGGAACTGTCTCTCCAAACTCGGACTCCTCCACATTCACCGAAAAGGATCAAAAGCTGATTGACAGAGATCAGAAAGCATTCGGAGCCTTGACTTTATGTCTTGCATCTGATATTTACAATCGCTTTGCCGAATACAAAGATGCAAAATCTCTATACGATGCCTTGTGTGAATTTTATGATGGAAACGAGGATCTAAGGAAAGATAGGAAGGCTCAAGCTGAAAAGGAGTTCAATTCATTTGTGGGACACAAGAATGAAGATCAACTGACATTACTAATCGCTTTTTGTCTGTTTCAAGTACCCTAAAGAAGTATGATGATCAGCTAGGAAATCATGAGCAAGTGAATAAACTCCTAGACTCTCTTCCACCCCAGTGGAGTTTACAAGTGAGAATGTTGAAACAAGAAAGAAACTTTGCTAACTATAAACTAATGGATGTGATTAACAAGCTGAAGTCTTTTGATTTGGATCTAAAAAGGAGGGAGTTTAATCAATCCATCATGCCAACATCCGGTTATTCACAGAATGCTGCATTACTATCGTCCGCTGCAAGCTCTCCAATGCAGGCATCGCGTCAAGGAGCAGTGACTGTGTGTGATTTTTCTGGAAGTGGCATTAACCCGGGGAAAGAGCAAGAGAATTTAAAGGCATCTAATGAATCTACTGTTCCAGCTGAGACTATGGCACTTTTTGGGATGTTTGTTCAAAGTTATGAAGCACTTGTTGCTGGTGATCTGAAAGGAAAAGGAATGACTATGGAGGACATGTATCAAGTGGATCCAGATGATCTTGAAGAAACTGATATTCAATGGCAAATGGCAATGCTGACGCTTAGAGCTCGGAGATTTATGGAAAGGACTGGTAGAAAGAACTTTGGCGGTCAAGGTTCCAACTCCAAACTGGGTTTTGATAAGTCTAAACTTAGATGTTTCAATTGCAAGCAATTGGGACACTTCAAACGAGAATGTCCATTGCCAACTGTCACTGATCCTAACAACTCTGGAGTTCCAAGATTGATTACTGGTGGGAGTAAAGATGAGTCAAGCCATAAGAAAGAAACTGCTCTAATTTCTAACTTTGACTGGAGTGCAGAGGCTGAAGAGACAAAAGAAGAAATTAATCAAGCTTTAGTAGCTGAGATTCAGAAAGAGAAAATGAAGATGAACTGTGACGACGAGTTTGATCCATTTAAGGAGTTTAAGGATGGAGTTGTAGAGAATGAGTATGAGAAAGATGAAAATATGAAGGAGCATGGAAAGCCAGAAACTCAATCTACAGTGCTTGAAAGAAATGATGTCAATGCTGCTACCACCGTAGAGGAAAACAAGTCGAGTACTCCTGTGTGTCAATGTGATAAAGCCCTTGCAGCGGAGAAGGTGGTGATGGGACTTCCATATGAGGTAATTCAAGATATGTGTTCATCTGCATGTAAAATCAGATTATTTGGGGTTTATAAGGCTAATCGTTTATTAATTGATAATGAAAAGGACTTGAAAAGAATTAATGAAGAACTTAAAGTGAATGAGTCAAAATACTTTGTTAAATTAAATGAAGCGCTAAAAGAAATTGATCATTTAAAAGAATTGTTTTAGAAAGAAATGTTGAGGTGAACGGTTTGACTGAAAGGGTTGCCCTAGCTGAGTTTGAAACAAGCAAACTTCAGTCAAAACTTGATAAATGGACCATATCAGGAATGAAACATGATGATTTATGTAAATCTCAACGTGGGGCTAGGATTAAAACAGGTTTGGGATATGAAAATGCTAAGGTTTATCCTCCTCCTAGTACATACTGTTACTCTCCGATGCCCATTCCACATCCTTCTAATGATTTAATCAAAGAAGATTCTAACAGTATGTCTGCAGGTTTAGAAGGTGTGAATCCTATGCATGTTCGTGAGGACTACGATTATGGACCAACTAGAGGTCTTGGATGCTCTAGTCTTAGTACACCTGAACCTCAGCTTTCTGTTTTAGATCATAACTCTAGTTTAAATTCTGTTTTTGTTTCTAGTAATGCTGTAAAAGACTCTGTTTTGTTCAGTTCTAGTAATGTTTCTGTTTGCTTGTTAAATGCTATGGACCGTGATTCTGATTTATCTATTGATGTTGCTGATTCATTGTCTGATAATGCTATGAACAGCAATGAAGAAACAAAAACTAACTCTTTTGGAAAATTCTTTTCTCATCCCATTCCATCATTTATACCTGCGAAATTTGCTGTGCTTAATGACAGGATTGTATCTTCATCTGAGGCAAGTACTAGTGGCACTAGTACCTCATGTATTTCAGATAACACTTCAGTATCATCATCACACAATCATTCTTTTCAAAATAAAATCAACTCTGTCAATACGAATGAGGCATACAGTGATAATGATTTAACACTTACTGATTCATGTTTATCCAAAAGTAATGAAGAAATATGCATTGATGAAATCTCTAACTCATTACATAATACATCTAGATTAAAATCACATTGTTTTCAATGTGGTAAAGACAATCATGTAGTTAAGCATTGTCCTCAATTACATCACAGATATGTTTATAGACGTTCTTTTGGAAGTAAACTGAATCAGCTAGTTAATAAGTTCTTTTGCAAGAAATCCACTTCGGAGAAACCTAAAGTTGTTCAAACTTGGGTGGCCATTACTCCTGGTTAATTCTCTTTTGATATGATTGCATGAGTCGTCCACTAAGTCTGTAAATAGTGTGTGGCATGTTGATAGTGGATGCTCGAGACACATGACGGGGCTTAAAGATTTATTGACCAACTATCGCATAATCGATGGTGGCTATGTTGCCTTCGCCGGAGACAAGAAAGGAGGAAAAATGATAGGTCAAGGAGAAGTTTGTAATGGTTCGCTCGCCTTGGAAAAAGTCAATTACGTTCCCGAGCTTGCATTTAATCTATTGAGCGTCTCTCAGATTTGTGATAAACGCATTCCGGTCCTATTCAAGTCCAATGAATGTATCTTTTTGAAGTCTGAGATTGATATTCCAGATAATCTAGTACTCATGCGGGCTCCCAGAAAGCATGATACATATCTCCTTGACATGAATTCAAAGAGCTCATCATCCGCAGTCACATGCCTCTTGTCTAAAGCTTCCACCTCTGAGTCCTTCTTATGGCATCGTAGATTGGGCCATGTTAATTTCAAAATAATAAACAAACTGGTTAAAAACAATCTCGTTAGGGGATTACCTTTAAAAGACTTTTCTGTGGTCGAGAAATGTATGGCATGTGCTAAAGGAAAGCAACATAAGAAACCACACAAACCTAAAATTGAAAATAGCATCTTAAATCCCCTGGAGTTGTTACATACTGATTTGTTTGGCCCAATAAGTGTTAAATCTATTGCTAAGAAATCTTTTTGTCTTGTGATTACAGATGACTACTCCAGATATTCATGGGTAAGATTTCTTGCTCAAAAGGGAGAGACGACTGAGGAGTTGCAAAAGTTAATTCTCTCGATTGAATCGATAAGCAAGAGGAAGGTTATGGCTATTCGAAGTGACAACAGTACTGAATTCAAAAATCAAATTTTTGATTCCTTCTGTGCCACTAAAGGAATATTAAGACAGTTCAGTGCTGCGAGAACTCCTCAGCAGAATGGTGTCGCGGAACGAAAGAATCGCACTCTAATTGAAGCCGCACGTACAATGTTAATAGAATCATCCTTACCCATCATATTTTGGGCTGAGGCTGTGAATTGTGCTTCTTATGTTCTCAACAGGGTGCTGATAGTCAAAGATAAGATGAAAACCCCGTATGAACTATTTCACAAGCGAAAGCCTTTGATTGATTTCTTTCGCCCATTCGGCTGCTCGTGTACTCTTCTGAATACTCAAGCACAAAAGACAAAATTTGGTGCTGTTTCTGATGAATGTTATTTCGTAGGCTATTCTTCTTCCCAGAAGGCTTATCGGGTATATAACAAGAGGACACGTATAGTTCAAGAGTCATTCTATGTCGATTGGCAGGAATCTAATTCCTCTCATGTTCCCACAGAACCAGCTTGGTTCTTTGACTCAGATACGGTGTTCAAGTCATTCAATCTTCCAGTTTTCGATGATGATGTGCCCTTCTCCAATTCAACAACAAACTTCATTCCTCCTGCCCCCATACCAGCTGAGCCTATTGTGCCTCATGTCACTACATCTGTTAATGATACCTCAGTCAGTGTTGCTTCTTCCTCATCTTCATTTGATCTTCCACCTCCACCCATATCAACATCACCTTCTTCATCTCCTTTACCGAACTCTTCTTCCCCATTCAGCTCATCATTTAACCAACCATCTACTGATATCCCTTCCATGACTGTCGATTTCAAAACTTTGAAAGATCATCCACACGACAACATAATTGGTTCCATTACTGATGGAGTTCGGACACGGAGTCAATCTGGTTTGATCAACGTTTGCTTGTTTTCTTGTTTTATATCTCAAACCGTTCCTAAGAACGTTCATGCAGCCCTCCAAGATCCCTGCTGGGTAGAGTCGATGCAATTGGAATTGCAGCAGTTCAGAAAACCACAGGTGTGGACCCTGGTGGATCTTCCACCAAATAAGTATCCTATTGGCACAAAATGGGTTTTCAAGAACAAGCCTGAGGATCGAGGAATAGTGGTGCGAAACAAATCCAGATTAGTGGTTCAAGGCTTTGCTCAAGAAGAAGGAATTGACTACACCGAAGTCTTCGCACCTGTCGCCCGTCTTGAAGCCATTAGAATATTCTTAGCGCACGCTGCTCACAAGCAATTTAAAGTCTATCAGATGGATGTCAAATGCGCATTTCTCTATGGGGACATTGATGAAGAGATATACGTGTGTCAACCCCTAGGATTTGAAGATCCAGACTTTCCTGACAAAGTATATAAGCTTGATAAGTCACTTTATGGACTTCATCAAGCTCCTCGGATCTGGTATGAAACCCTGACTCAGTACCTCTTAAGCAATGGTTTTACGCGAGGCACCATTGACATGACTCTATTCAAAAGAGAGGTAAACGGTGAGATGTTGATTGTGCAAGTTTACGTTGATGACATTATTTTTGGATCTTCAAATCCTCAATTATGTCGGGAGTTTGAGGAGGTCATGCGAAACAGATTTGAGATGAGCACGATGGGAGAGATGTGTTTCTTTCTCGGGCTGCAAGTTGAACAAAAACCAGATGGAATTCTCATTCATCAAGAGAAGTATATTAAAGAAATTTTGAAGAAATTCAAAATGGATGATGCTGCTTCTGAGATGACTCCCTTCACGGCTCAGACATGTCTCACTCCGGATGAAAACGGCAAACCAATCGATCCTCATCTCTACAGATCCATGATTGGCTCTCTCATGTACCTAACAGCAAGTCGTCCTGATATCACCTTTGCTGTTGGATATTGTGCTCGATACCAATCAGCTCCTAAAGAATCCCATGCCAAGGCAGTGAAACGAATTTTTCGTTATCTAAAGGGATCTTCTCGTTTAGGACTTTGGTATCCTTATGGTGGGAATTTTGACCTGCACGCTTATTCTGACAGCGATTCCAACGGCTGCAAATTAAACAGAAAGTCTGTTACTGGAGGTTGTCAGTATTTGGGAAACTGCCTTGTTTCTTGGCAAAGCAAGAAACAGACTACAGTTTCTCTCTCAACAGGAGAAGCTGAATATATTGCAGCCTCAAGCTGCTGTTCGCAAGTGTTATGGATTTAGCATCAAATGATGGACTATGGGATCAATTTTCTTCATACTCCTTTGTTTTGTGATAACGAAGCGGCCATTGAAATTGCCAAGAATCCAATTCATCATTCTCGGACCAAGCACATTGAGACACGGATTCATGCCATCCGTGATGCTCAAGAAAAGGGTTTCATTGATATCATTCCTATTGATACAAAACATCAAAAAGCAGATCTTTTCACAAAAACATTTGATAAACCACGTTTTTATGAATTGATTTCTATGCTAGGATTAATATCATTCTGACAAACTTTTCTGAGCAAAACACTTGTTTCACCTGTACATATGTACACATTTTCTTTTTAGTCTTGATTGTTGTCTAACTTGTGTCACATAGATCTTTATCTTTTATTCTTATTTTTCTTTTACTTTGATTCTTAAGAAATTTTTCCTTTAGTAGGCTATTGAATAAAAATTTCGTGGGAGATTCATACTGATAATAAGTCTTAATTTTCATTCTCTCAGGAAGTTCAAGAAAATGAAGTTAGAACAAGGGGACATCTTATGTTGGGATATGCATGATAGACTCATCCCGAAAACAAAGTAGACAAGTGATCATGCAGCAAACCTAAAGATCATAACTCAGTAATAAGGATTATCCCCATGATATTTTGGTCTGCACAAAGATACAAGTCTTGTATACAACTTGGTTGAGAGTTGCTAATTGATGTCAAAGGTTATCGATGTGAAACTTATGGTGTTTCTCACTGGGATGGTGACTCGGTGATAACGCCCTCTAAGTCAAACGTTAAATAATCTCAAATAGCCCATTATTGTACATACAGATTATCGATGTGAATCTTATGGCGTTTCCCACTGGGATGGTGACTCGGTGATAACGCCCTCTAAGGCAGACATTATATAATCTCAAATAGTCCACTCTTGCATACACATTCATACGTTACATAAGAAAAGATGTGTGTTTATCTCCTCTGCTATGCGAAAGCATTGACCTGGAGTGATGACCTTCTCTGCTATGCGAAAGCATTGACCTGAAGCTCTCATCAAAACGCCTAGATGATCTTCTCTGCTATGTGAAAACATTGACCTGAAGCTCTCATCAATTAGTTATAGGTTGAGTCTGGATCTCACATATATGTGTGTCTACATCTATACATTATAGAGTCCCATCTGTATATATGCCAGTCAGTGTGATCGTACATCAGTATAATGATCAGGCAATATCAATGATTATGCTCAATAAACCTTGATGACGAGACTAGTTCTTTATCAAATATCAGTGGGGACCAAGTTGCTGAGTTTCTAAAACAATTCAGAACATGATAAACAGCTGTAGATCATGAGTCGAAAAGAGATGGGAATGGGTTTAAGCGGACAAACATATCAGCAATCCCGCTAAGTCATGATCCTCTTAAAACACTTCGAGAAAAACATGATACTATATCCTTCATTTATTATTATTATTATTATTATTTTATTTTATTTTACTTTATTTTATTTATTTTATTTTATTTTATTCTATTTTGTTTTATTTTAAGTGAAGACTCTGCGAAACTACAGTTTCACTTAGCGAAATTGCAGTTTCGCTTGCAGAAACTATAATTTCGCCCTGCCGAAACTATAGTTTCGTACTGCAGAGACTATAAGTTTGTTATGCCGAATCTATAGTTTATCAGAGTCAAAACTACATTCTCGTATTGCAGAAAGTATAGTTTCGCTTTGCCGAAATTATATTTTCAGTTCTCTGCGAAACTACTATGTACATAACCATAGTTTCGAATCAAGCTTCTCACTTTGGCAAAAATTAGCCACTTTCGTCGAAACTGTGTCCTGTTAGGGTTTTCGAGACTCTTGACCCAAATCTCAGTTGTTGTCTAGTTCTATTGCATTGTCACCTGATTTTGAACTTCTTATGTGAGTTTCGAACTCCGAACATGAGTTTTCATAGACTAATCTGTCTTACATTTGTCTGGATTGAAGTGTGTCGTTTGGGTAGTCTCGCAGCTCTTTCTGCGAAACTACCTTATCCTCCAGCGAAACTGAACGAAAGTTCATTAAATACAGCGAAACTGTATGGTTATGCTGCCCGAGCGAACCTGACAGTTTCGTCAACAAAAATCAGTTTCGCCCAGTTGAATCCATTATCATGTCTTGCCGAAACTATATGTTTTGTCTGTCGAAAATGTGCTTGTTTTTTGTCTGTTTTAATATAAATTCAGCGAAACTATAAACTCGCTGTTGCGAAACTATAGTTTCGTCTTTGCGAAACTACAAAAATATATATATATATATATATATATATATATATATATATATATATATACTAATTAATCTGTAAACTCATTTTAATTATACATGTATATATCTGCATTTTCACTTTTATCACAATTTGTTCATTTACATTAAGTTTGTGAATACTCGAATTCTAATATCATTTCTAACCTGGTGTGTTTGTTTGTCAGACATAAATGGCAAATCTCAAGTTTGATGTTCGAAACAATATCACTGCTATTCTAGACGACTCACATCCTAAAGCAGCAGGATTCAGAGATTGTATTAGATGGCTACAGAGATCTCCTATAGCATACGCCATATCTCATTCTGCGACTATTTATGATTTACACATTCGAGATTTTTAGCGAACCGCTGAGTACAACACAAGGGGAGATTCGGAGAGTATTATAGCCAAGGTTCTGGATCATCAAGTGACCATCACAGAAGAAGTTATATCCCGGGTGCTGAGATTAGAAGAAGACACAGGAGGTGATATTGATTTGTCTGATCAGGAGGTGTTTGATGCCTTCTTGACTATGGGATATGAAGGTCCTCCTTTTGGGACTAGAAAGGAAATCAAGAAATCCTTTCTGTCCAAGGAGTGGAGATACATTGCCCATGTCTTCATAATGTGCTTAGATCACCGAAAAGGTGGATCAGATGGGTTAAACTTAGACTGGGCAAAAGCAATGGTTATATGTTACCGTGGAGAGAAGGCTAACATTTCTAATCTCATATTTAGCTGCATGGCCGAAAACGTAATGGCCCTGAAGAAGGACAAATGGCTGCTCTATCCCCGATTTCTTCAGATGATCGTCGACGATCAAGTTCCCAACATTCCGAGGCATGGAGAGGTCAAGCATCTAGTGTCAATGAATACCAGAATTTTTGCCAACTGCTGTGCTATCAGGCACGACTTCAGTGGTCGGATCACTCACCTATGGGAAAACATGTATACTCCTGATCGATGGGATTATATCAGGAAGGTGATCCAGTCTGAAGCGAGATGATCAGAGGAAGTTAGACCAACTGAGTCAGAGGCAGTAAAGAAAAGAAAGAGATATGCCAAGGAGAAGGATTACGACTTTGAGAAAGAAGTGGCAGAGATGGCAGCTAAAGCCAAAATGGAGAAAGAAAAGAGGTCCAAAAGGACGGTTGATACTGGGGAGCAAGAGAGGAGGACAAAACAGAAACATCAGACATTCTCTGAGCGCCCACAATCTGAGAGACAAACCAGTTTAGACGAGGATGTGATCAGAAATCTCAACACCTCTCTCTCTAACGAACTAAGTATGATAAAGACTAAGCTGACGAATCAGGAGATGAGGGAGAGACAAAAGGATGAATTGCTGGATGGTATGAAGAAAATGTTGGTTGATCAAAATAATTTGATCAAAAGGTTATTGAAGGAAGTAAATGAGTTGAAAGCTGCCGCCGGCCTGCCTAATCAGCTAACTCAATATGAGTTAGATGACTTGACTGACACATCTAAGTACCCATTCCTGAATGTGGGTACTTCTTCGAAGGCAGGAGAGGGCACCTCGGGGGCAGCAACAGAAGAAACTGGAGGGTCTGGTAAAGGAACTGGAGAACCTGAGATGGAGAACTTACAAACTGAAGATGATGTGTTTGATGCTGATTTTGTGGATTTGGGAATAAACCTTGGAGATTTTACCGGCGAAGAACAAATGGGAAAACAACCCATTGAGAAGGGTCTGGTGGACGAGGAAGTTGATGAGGAGCAGTTGGTAGATTACGACTCAGAGCCAGAGTTCTATGAGGTGGATGAAAGGCCTCTGACATATGTGATTCAGAAGGGTGAAGATGAAAATGATATTTTTGAGATGGAGAAGAATGATTGGTTTGTAAGGGAGAAGGAACCCGAAGAGTTAACCCCACTGTTTCAGAATATGGAGAGTTTGAAGAAGAAAGAGGCTTATAAGAAGATCGTGAGCTGGAAGTACAACCCCGACCTGAAAATGTTCATGATAAAAAGGAGAGGGGGTGGAATCACTTATCTTCACAAGAGGAAGGCATTCAAGACCTTTCCGAAATGGGATTTGAGAAGGTTGGCATCTTTGCCTTTACTTGGAGCACACTTGAGTGAGCGAGCCAGATTCCTAGAAAAAGAAATCCAGAATGGGCTCAACGATAACTTTGAGGCTTTCGGGTTTATGAAAGCAGAAAGAAAGAGATCAAAGAAAGATAAAGACTGGGTCACTGGGAAGGGAAGGATTGTGTTGAGCGTAAAGCCACCAAAGACGGTTCAAAGGGTAAGATTGGCAGATCCGTCCCCCTCTCGTCTGAAAGAGTTTGAGAAGTGGTTTTATGACAATCAGACGGGGGAGGCTGTTATCAGAGTGAAGGGTGGAATTGAATATCGAATCTTTGACCCAATGGAGTTGTTTGGATTTGCTGATGACGATCTACTGGTTCTGTGTGAGAACCACATTAAGGCAGGGGCGGGAGAAGAAACGAGAAAGGAAGCTAGTCTGTTCATGATTGTAGTGAACAAAGTTAGAGGAGTGAGAGCTGAAGTGAAAGCGCTGGCAGAGAAAGTTAGAGCTGAAGATGATTTACACATGGACATTCAGGATTTAACAAAACAATTCGCACAAGCTAGTGCTCATCCTGACGGAGCTAATGAGGCAGGAGGCAACCAAAGAAGATCAAGTGCTGAGGCTCATCAAAGTAGAGCTGCAGGAGCTGATCCATCTACATCAGGTGCAGGTACGGGGAAGGCTGGAGATTAATGAAGACATCAAGACAAGAAGAATGGGTGAGATCCAACCTAGGGGGAGTATTGAAGATCAAGATAGGTTGGACTCACCATTAGATTAGTATTTGTTTATCTTTCGTTGTAATAGGATCTATGTTAGTTTCCTTTATATGTTTGTTTAGTTCAAGTCTATATATAGCTGTCTAGCGAAATTATAGTTTCGGCCTGGCGAAACTGTCAGTTTCGCCAGGCGAATCTGTTCAGCTCAGATCAAATTTACCCGGCAAAACTGTTAGTTTCTGCCGGGCGAAATTATAGTTTCGCCTATATAGTTTCGCCCACAGCGAAACTATATGCGAAACTATGACAACTATATATAGATTTCTTTTGTCTAATTGTTAGCAATCCTTGCAAGAAACCCTAATCGTGTGTTATTGTCGCAAGATGCTATTGTAAGCTTGTTCTTTCTGAATACATTGAGCTTATTTCAATTCATTTACTGTTGTTCATCATTAAAACCATGTTTGAAAGCTTTTTAGTGTTATTTTGATCATCCTTCTCTTAGTGTTTGTTGTGTGTGTTTGGTATTGAACGATTCAAGCATTCTTCTGCACTGAAAACCGATCAAATGGACCAACAGTTTCTTTGAGACTTTTAAAACCCCCAAAACCCTAGAATCCAGGTTTGATCTACAGAAGGCATTAGAGGTCGATTCTTACCTGGTTTTGTTGCCCCTTTCTTGAGATTTGTTGCACAAACACCCAGATCCTCAATCCCTTGACCTTAGAAGCTCCAAATCTTGATTTTCTTTTGCTTTCTCTCTCTACTTTCTCTCTCTATGAATTTTTGGAGTTAGGGTTGAAATGAAGAAGATGGTGGCTGCTTTGGGTGGTTTAAGGGCTGATTATAGGCCTCAATCACTCAAGCTCTTGCCCATAAACCTAATTTAGCCCATAACCCTTTTTCTTCTTCTATTAAATACCCATTAATTAAGCCCCTAATCCTTTATGACTCGTTTTGACTTTTCGGGGTGTTACAAGTCTCCCCCACTTATTTAGGTTTCGTCCTCGAAACCTGTCAGTCATCAAACAATTGAGGATAAAATTTCCTCATCTCCTCCTCGACCTCTCATGTAGATTCCGATCCTTTTCTGTGTCCCCACTGTACTCGTACAAGTGGAACTACTTTATTCCGCATGTGTTTCTCCTTCTAGTCAAGGATGGTCACCGGCTGCTCTACATAATTAAGACGTTCATCGACTTCAATGTCTTCTAATGGTACGACGACATCATTGTCTGCTAGACACTTCCTAAGATGAGATACATGGAATGTAGGGTGAATTCCACTTAACTCATTGGGTAATTCCAGTCTGTAGGCCACTTCCCCTACCCTTGCGATAATACGGAATGGCCCTATAAATCTTGGGCTTAACTTTCCCCTTTTTTGAAACCTGATGATCCCTTCCCAGGGAGATACCTTGAGCATAACCTTGTCACCAACCTGAAACTCTATTGGTATACGCCTCTTATTAGCATAAGACTTCTGGCGATCTTTTACAGCTTTCATGAATGCCTTACTCTTATCTAACTCCTCAATTGTCACATACCAATGCTGGCATGGTAACTATTATTATGTGAGAATTCGCCTATGGTAAGTGCTCATGCCAACTTCTTCCAAAGTCGATTACACATGCTCGTAGCATGTCTTCTAACGTTTGAATCGTTCTTTTCGACTGACCATCCGTCTGAGGGTGATAAGCCGTGCTGATATGTAGTCTCGTCCCTATCGCATCGTGGAATCTCCTCCAAAACTTCGATGTAAAACGGGTGTCACGATGCGACACGATGGACACCGGTACGCCATGACGAGTTACGATTTCCTTGATGAATAGATCCCCTATTCTTTCACATGAATACTTCTCGCGGATCGGTAGGAAGTGGGCGCTCTTGTCAAGCGATCGACTATCACTCATATAGCATCATACCCTTTCGGGGTACGTGGTAACTTCATGACGAAATCCATGGTGATGTGCTCCCATTTCCACTCAGGTATATCCAACGGTTGGATTTTCCCGTAGGGTTTCCGGTGTTCTGCCTTTACTTGTAAGCAAGTCAGGCACTTACTCACGTACTCCGCCACATCGCGTTTCATGCCCGGCCACCAGTAATATTTCTTCATACCGTGATACATCTTGGTAGCACCGGGGTGAATGGAGTATCGAGTCTTATGGGCCTCATCCATAATCTTTCCACGTAGATCCCCGTATCGAGGAGTCCACATTCGTCCGAATCGGGTCTTAACACCAAGAGTGTTCTTACCCAACTCCGTAACTAGACCTCTCATCCTTTTAGAGTTAAGACGATCTTCTTTCAAAGCCTCATTCTGAAACTCCTTAACCTGTGTCATCACGTCAGAGGTCATAATTAGCTGGTAAGACTTCGCCCGGATCGGCTCGGGCCTTTCCTTTCGGCTAAGGGCATCCGCCACCACGTTGGCCTCGCCCGGATGGTAATGGATCTCACAATCGTAACCCTTTATGAGCTCCAGCCATCGTCTCTGCCTCATGTGTAAATCTTTCTGCTCGAAGAAGTATTTCAAGCTTTTATGGTCTGTGAAGATGGTGCACTTCGTTCCGTGGAGATAGTGCCTCTAAATCTTTAATGCCAAGACCACGGCTGCTAGCTCCAAGTCATGAGTGGGATAATTAACCAAATGAACTTTCAGCTATCGGGATGCATAGGCTATAACCTTTCCTCTTTGCATTAACACGCACCCCACCTCGAGTAGGAAGCATCAGAATAACCCACCAGGTCTTCACTTCTGTCGGGTAATGCCAATATAGGAGCTTGGGTCAACCTCGTCTTCAATTCTTCGAACGCCTTTTCTTGAGCTTGACCCCATACAAACTTTACATCTTTCCGGGTCAACTTGGTCAGTGGAGAAGCAATTTTGGAGAAGTCTTGAATGAATCTTCTGTAATAGCCCGCCAAACCCAAGAAACTGCGGATCTCGGATGGCGTCTTTAGAGACTTCCATTGTATCACCGCCTCCACCCTTGCCGGATCGACCATAATCCCCTCCGGACTCACCACGTGACCCAAGAAATTGAACTTCACGCAACCAGAATGCGCACTTGGAGAACTTGGCGTACCATTTCTCCCTTCTCAATGTTTCCAATACTTCTCGAATGTGACCGACATGCTCTATCTCGTTCCTTGAATAAATCAGGATATCGTCAGTAAACACAATCACTGATTTATCCATTATCGGTCGACACACTCAGTTTGTCAGGTCCATAAAAGCAGCTGGCGCATTAGTCAAACCGAAAGACATGACGAGGAACTCGTAGTGACCGTAGCGCATACGAAAAGCCGTTTTAGGGATATCCTGTTCTTTCGCTTTTAGCTGATGGTAACCCGATTGAAGGTCTATTCGTTAAAACCAACTGGCGCCATGAAGTTGGTCACACAAATCATCGATTCTCGGCAAGGGGTATCTATCCTTTACCATCAACTTATTCAGCTCGCTGTAGTCAATACACAATCTCATACTATCGTCTTTCCTTTTTACAAACAGGACCGGAGCACCCTAAGGTGAGATACTAGGCCTAATGAACCCCTGATCTAGCAGCTCTTGCAACTGCTCCATCAACTCTTTCATTTCTGTCGGAGCAAATCGATACGGTGCTTTGGCGGCAGGTTGAGCACCCGGTATCAGGTCAATCTGGAACTCGATCTCTCGATCAGGTGGCAATCCCAATAAGTCTTCCGGGAACTCGTCTGGAAAATCACACACAACCGGCACATCGGATAGTTGTGGTGTTGGCGTTTCCACATCCTTCTCATAACATAAGGAAGCTCTACATCTACGCCTCATGCACTTTCCCGCCACCGCCATCGAAATCACTTTCGGAATTGTCGTAACCCAATCTCCGTATATTGTCACCGGACTTCCGTCAGGCGTCGTCAGTCTAATCACCTTCTTTCGGCACACGATATTCACCTCGTAAGTTGCTAACCAATCCCTCCTTAGTACTACATCAAATCCTCCCAGGGCATCACATGTAACTTGGCAACAAACCTATGACCTTCTAATTCTATAGTGCAGTTCTCTATCACATCCGTAACTCTAATGAACTTACCAATAGCAGTTTCTACGTCAAAGGACTCATCAAGGCATTTACTACTAACAGGCAGTTTAGCACAGAAAATAGCAGAAATAAAACTCCTACTGGGCAACTTAACATAGAAAAACAACAAAACAAAACTCCTTCTAGCTCCGGAATTAAACAACATGGAAGACAGAAATTTATTTACTATATACATGCCTGTCACAATATCAGGGCCCGTCCTAACCTGCTCCGGCCTTATCACGAAGGCCCTGCGCCCTCTGCCCTTGGCTTCTTGCAATCCCTGCTTTTGTGACCCCTTCCACTGCAGTTGTAGCATCGTACCACTCCACACTCTCTGACCACGTGACCTTGCTTCCCGCATCGGTAACAGACATTGGTTCCCAATCTACATTCCCCGAGGTGTTCTCTGGCACACTTACCACACTTCTTAGTCCTCGCACCAGACGAAGCTGCACGCCGGCCCTCCGTCCTTGCAACCTTTGTGTTGAGGGTGCCACAGTCGCGTCCAACCCGCTTTCCATGCCAGTTCTTGTTATCACTATTCTTCGTGTTTTCTTCAATAGCAGTCGTCTCCTTCGCCGCCCTTATTACCTCAGTTATAATGGACGGCAGAACCACCTGTAGGGCCTGTTGGACTCCCTCAACAACAGCCTCTTTCATGGCGATCCTCAAACTAGTGCCATCATTGCTGCCTACCACGTGAGGGGCATCGGGCTCTTCGAGTGCCATTTCAGCCGCCCTAGCCATGCTTCTCGTGATACGTGGTTCGGCATCACGTTCACCACAACCCCTATCTGGCAAAACCTTAGAAGATCTACCGCTATCCATCCTCTATCCCACACTGAAAGATTCAAATACCAACGCGGTCATTCAAGGGAATAGCTCAGTTTATGTCAAGTACAGTAAGTCCCTAATTACAGTGGCCAGTTGTGATTAGCCACTTACTTTACTCTTCGTACCCCGAGCATTACTTGTCCTGACTATATTAGCATCTAAATCTAACAGTAACACATAAACACATAACATGCGCACATAATACCAGTTAACTTTAAGAAAATACCTGATGGCACGCAGCTACTCAGATTGGCATTCCTTCCTTTTCCGTCCCATTTTCAGTTTAAGTTAAGGTTTATTTTGAAAAATTACCCATTTCACTTAAACTTTGGCTCTGATACCAACTTGTAAGGCCCCGTTCCCGGGAAACCTCACAGTTGGCAATTCATAGCATAAAATCAATTTAATAACAAAACATTGCAGCGGAAAATAATTAAACATTCATTTAAAACTTAAAAAAACACCATTATACTCATACATTTGTCCTTTAAATGTAAACAAAACATATTCCTTGTTCATTAATTACAATAAAGACTTCATTAACAGGAATGCCATCCATATCTCCCCAAGTAGCTTCGTGGTGCCATCCTCAGCATCAGCGCTTACTTGTCCACTATTATGCATAAAAAGTCAGCTACGCTGAGTGAGTTCTAGTTTTATATAAATAAGAAAATATAAGCTTTTATCCTCCATATAATGAACACACATACATCATACTTCAAAACATTACTTGCATCATATTAAACACGTTCATTATCTTTCATTCTTTCATTATGTTTTCACTTCATCATAAGCGAGATTGCATAAAGCAAGATCTCCATGTTGATTGACAACGAATGTCAATCCCCGTCGGTACACATTTTTCATGGTAGCTACCCCCGACAGTTGATCGATCCCCATCGGTACACATCTTCATGGTAGCTACCCCCGACAGTTGATCCACACTGCCAGGCACATAGCCTGCTCATGAATACAGATCCATCTTCATATGTAAGACTCACACAAGTGAAGTCTATCATAGTGCTTGTAAGACTTTTCATCATCAAACGGGCCCGGTGGTAACATTCGTTAAGTTCCACTTCTCATTAGTATTATCTTTCACTTAATATATATAATACTTAGCTTATTAAGTACACAACATACCAAGTACTAGTCATCATAACACGTAACCGTATCTATTTAATTGTCACATTTTTCTTTAGAAAAGAATGCATCTTCTTGTTTAAACACCTTGAAATCCTTATCTTGAAAACCTTATGTTTACTATGCATAATAGCCCCAAAAACATGGAAAAACGTTTAAATAAGGGGATCTAGAACTCACCTGAACTTAGCAAATAGCTTCAATCCTAGGTTACTTAAGCTATAGTCCAAATACTCTAGCTGCATGATGGTTAATACAAAAAAACGTCATTTTCCTCATAATTTCGCTCACAGTTTCGCTGGCAGTTTCGCTGCCAGTTTCGCTGGTAGTTTCGCTGCCAGTTTCGCTGGGCAGCACTTCTGCCAGTTTCGCTAGACAGATTCGCTGTCTTGAGCGCCCAACTTTCGTTGGAATTTCCTAGTTTCGCAATGTCTAAGGGTCAACCTGGGCACTGGCGAACTTATCAGCGAAACTGTAGTTTCGCTGGAACTTCTCTTAGTTTCGCTGCATAGTTTCACTGGATGAGTGCACAGTTTCGCTAGATCGGGGCACAGTTTCGCTGGATGCATATCAATGACGAACCAGCCCGTTTTTAACCCAAAATCTTAGCTTTTTACGTCCAAATCCTTGGTTTACCTTCCATGAAACCATTTCTAACCTTTTTACACGTTTTCACACGTAAAATTCGACCTTTATATGTTTCTTTGAGACTTTTAAAACCCCCAAAACCCTAGAATCCGGGTTTGATCTACAGAAGACATTAGAGGCTGATTCTTACCTGGTTTTGTTGCCCCTTTCTTGAGATTTGTTGCATAAACACCCAGATCTTCAATCCCTTGACCTTAGAAGCTCCAAATCTTGAGTTTATTTCGCTTTCTCTCTCTACTTTCTCTCTCTACAGATTTTTGGAGTTAGGGTTGAAATAAAGAAGATGGTGGCTGCTTTGGGTGGGTTAAGGGCTGATTATGGCCTCAATCACTCAAGCTCTTGCCCATAAACCCAATTTAGCCCATAACCCTTTTTCTTCTTCTATTAAATACCCATTAATTAAGCCCTTAATCCTTTATGACTCGTTTTGACTTTTCGAGGTGTTACATATCGATTATCATTGTAATCATTCGACACATTATATACATTTGAATTACAATGATTTTGTGCTGATTATCTTGTTATCTCGGTTGATTCGGTTAGAGTGCGCACCCGTCTTCGCATGTTATCAAGTGCAACTATCAATCAAAGTTCGATCGATCGGATTATGGACTTTACATTTGGTATCAGAGCAAGGTGTTGCTCTTGATACAACGGATCATTATTTCGCGATCTTCCGTTCTAGGACGTTAAACAAGTTAAAAAGGTTAGTTAATGTTGTTGAAAGTTTATCCGGTTTCATCAATGTTCAATCCGAAACCGAGACACACACACAATTTCGTCTCATTTGATTCAAATTGTATGAGTTGGTGAAGAAATTGAAGACAAATTTGATTCAAATGCGATGATCGGTATGAAGTTGTAGACCGCATACCAAGTGTTTGTGTAAATGCTCAAGTGACTTAGTTGCATGATCTTATGAAGATTTGAAGCTCAAAAGTTGTTGCATCAAATTCTATATCCGCTCGTGCGAGAACCTTTATGAGAAAGGTTTTGTTGAAGATTTAAGTTGCTTTTAAAAACAAAACGATATCATAATCCAAGGGGGAGATTGTAAGGGACAAAACATATGGATTACATTATCTTTATCGCGTGAATTAATAAGGAGATTGTGGTTTGAATTCAAAGCATGCCATGCAAGCGAAAACATGCATGCATGACACATATCGCGCGACAATGAAGAAAAGAATATATGCATGCGGAATGTAAAAAGAAAGAATGTTTGAAAGTTGGAATATTATATGCATGCGAAAGGTGCATGCATACTGCATGCATGCGACAAGCATATACAAGTATATTAAGGCATGCAATGAAAAGTGGAATTCCACGTGCGCGACAACTTCCATGGAATAATAAAGCATGCGACAATGCATGTTTATTTCATGCAATGCAAAAACCCATACATGTATATATTTGTTTGTGTGCGCAGCAAGTAAAGTGGTGCCATATATTTTAATCGAGAACAAGTGTGAAAATTAAGTGTGTGTGTTTAGTTTTATTTTTTGCTCAATTGAGCAGATCACACTTGTGATTTTTTCACCCTCGGGTGAGATTGATCTTGTATCGATTATCATTGTAATCATTCAACACATTATATACATTTGAATTACAATGATTTTGTGCTTATTATCTTGTTATCTTGGTTGATTCGATTAGAGTGTGCACCCGTCTTCGCGTGTTATCAAGTGCAACTATGAAACGAAGTTCAATTGATCGGATTATGGACTTTACATAATTCATCATCTGAATCACCGTATTCAATCAAATCTTCATCTTCTTCTTCATTAGCAACAGGGATAGGCATCATGTGTTCGGGCTCAACAAAAGTTGTAGGTGTAACAACTTTAGTGATAGGTACTTCAGATGTAGTTGGAACACCTTCAGTAACACTAACACTTGGTTGTGTCTCTGTAGTTTGAGCTTCGGTAACTTTCTCAACTTCTTGTAAATCAGCTGTTGGAGATGGACTCGGTGAACGCCTGCTCGTCTCACCAACCACAGTTGTAGAACGTATAACCTGCGGTTGATGGAAATAAGTTTGAGAGATAAACTCTCTCAGCTCCTGTAATTGTCTCTCTAAACCAGCGGAATAATCCATGACATTCTTCATCTGTATCTCCAGAGATGTGATCCTTGTATCTTTGATGCTTGAATCCAAATGAATCATTGTAATCATTTTGGTTTTCTCCTCATTCTCTTTCCTTAACTCAGAAATAATCTTCACATTCTCATAACTTTACTTTTCTAGATTCTTTACCCTTTCTTCTAATGTAATAGATGTAGATTGATGAGCACTGGAAGATTCTTCTCTACTTCTGAACTCTAGGGGAGTGTTCAAGAAGATGTCAACATCAAACTCCAAATTCTCTTGTCTAGGTGGAGTTGAAAACCCAGACTCAGAAATATTTGCTGGTTCAGAAACAGGAACAGTCTCTGTCTCAGAAACAGTAGCAGTGACATCAGCTTGAGTTTCTTCTTCAGTCACCACTATTTCAGGTTATCTCTGAATATCAGAAGTGGTAGTCGGTTCAGCTTCAGTGATAATCATTTGAGTTCGTGGTCATTTAGGAATACCACTTCTCCCTTTTTTCCTTGCTAGAAAGTCTTTCCTCTTAGCCATTCGCTTCAGCCTCATGGAAGTACTTGGAGATTCCTCAGGAATATAATCTGTATCTCTTTCTTCAACAGATCTTTTCCTAGAGGAAGTTGGAGTAGATGGAGTCTGATCAGTCTGAAGCACATAGGGCACATTCCCTATCTGATCACTCAAAGTATCTGAACTGGAGGCTGAATGAACTTCACCCTCTGCTCTCTCAGCTTGAGTTGGTTCATCCTCGAATTATCTCTCAATCTTCTCATCAATATCATCTCTTGCACCAGAGGTAGAAGTACCAGTCTGTGCATCAACAGTATGATCATCTCTTTCCATGTCTCTATCACTATCATCAATTTCAAAAAACCGACCAACATTTGCAAAACTTTCACCAGAGCATTTATTCCCTCGAGCTCCAGTCAAATGTGTAAAGATCTTCTTTTTGATAGTTTGAACAACATACTTAGAAGATCTAAGTGTTGCAAACTCAGGATAAGCGTCATTGATCACCAACTGAATAAAACGAGGATATATAATGAACTTCTTTCCAGGATTAGCAGTGGCATTCTTCTGCATCTCCTGAAAGATAGCTCCAGAAATACTGAATGGAAGATCATCCACAAGTAAAACTAGTAGAGATCTAAACACTGCGCTTAAACTATCCATTCCCGCCTTTAGATTACTCAGACAATGGATAACCACGTGAAATAAATACTTCCAGTATGGTGGTAACCATTTCTTCTCCAAACTGGGATATCTGTATCATAGCCCATACGCGTCAGACAGTTTAAGACAACTTCATCATCTAATCTGGTTGGAGCATCATCTTGATCATCAAATAATAATACTCGGTTCAGAATGGCCTGGGATACAATCACCCTCTTGTCTTTGACTATAGCAGTAATAATTGGTTTGCCTGCTTGATCCTTTTCTAGTGCAGCAGTGCTCCAGAATGAGTCGATCAACTCAGAGTAGATGGTTGGATCAGCAGAAATAGCATATACAATAAGGGAATTCTTTAGCCTTTCAATCATAGAAGTAAACAGTTCTTTCCCTTCTGGAACATCATCCAAATAGGCCACACAATTATGACTTTTATTGAAAATCATTTGTGCCATCTGCAATGATACAAATAAACAAGATAATTAAAATTTTCATAACTCAAGCACACACACAAGAAAATTTTAACACTTAGAAAATTTTCAGCAATTATGTTCTCAATCGTGCGAAAAGAAAAAATTTCCACGCTTAGAAAAATTTTAGCAATTAAGTTCTCAATCGCGCGAAAATTAACATTCATGCGAAAGGTTAAACTTCATGCGAAAGGTCAGTTTCGCATCTTTTCATTGCTTTCACGCGATTCGCACATACCAACTATCAAATTAACCATCAAAATCATGAGTTTGAACCAAACAATGCATTCCTTAACTATCGCCTATGTTCATTTAGTTCACTACATCTTTTAGTTTTAACATTTAATTCCGTTCTGTTAGATTTTTGATTAAAGTTGTTAAGTTCCTTTTCAAATTTGATCTCTTTTGTAACCATTACAATCAAAATCTACCTTTAAATCTCAGAAAGGAGGTAATGTGAACTAGTGAGTGTCTCAGAATGGATGAAATGTACGAAATACTCTCAGAATTCGAAAATATGATTAAGTGCGAAAAGGGTTTTCGGATGAGAGGGAATGCTAAAAGTGTTTTCGTTTTTCTCAACACTGTGATATATATGGCATTAATGTCATGCGACTCCACGTCTCGCGTGACAACCTTTTCGTGCGACACCCCATATTCGCGCGAGTGTATTTTACACTTTGAAAATTTTCAACTTTTCAACTTTTCAATTTTTCTCATTTTTCAAAAATCTTTTATTATCAATTATGTATTTCAACAAAATATATTATTTACCAAGTGACCAATTAACTAAATAAATCTTCAATTTTCAAAAGTTTATCTACGATTTATTAAGACATACGATTTATTTGTCTTAATACCTAAACAAAACAAAAACAAAAACAAAACAAAATGAAAACAAATCAAAACAAAATAACAAAATTGAATACTTATAAAGATTTAAGATTTGAATTGTTGATTGTTCAAAATTGTCTTGTGAGAATTTTCATAATGAGATCATATAGTTCTTTGTCAAGTCAAGACTCTGTCCAGCTTTATTTATAAGAAACTGGTTAAGTTGATTGTCAATATATTTTGTCCTATTTAAACTTATACTTCAGTTTTACTCAGAAACATAAGGAGTGATACTTATCATGTTTTGTATGATTTTATATAAATTCAGTGGATCCCACAATCAGAAATTCTGTAAAATACTTATTAGTCTTCAAGACACTGTCGAGATTTCAAGTCATCTCAAATTGAATTAAACCATGCATTGTTGATGAGTGATACCATTTGTTTATTCCTAAAATATATCTATTTGAGCATATTGTAGGATTCTATATGCCCAAGACACGTAAAATATTGATGCGGTTAGTACGTTATGATCCAAGTCGGGTTATACCCAATAACAAGCTTAGCAAACACCCATTAATATTTAATTGATGATATGATCATGCAATTAAATATTTACACCAATTTAGAAAATGGGTTTTCTAAATAAGTTGCATATGAGAAAGAACAACTTATTAGTATATTTTGTTCAATAATATTATTTGAAGTGTTATTTAAATTAGTTGTATAATACCAAATAATAATGAGAGTATACTACTTATACAATTAAATGGTTAATTGCATAAACTAGTTACAAAACTAGATAATATATGTGTGTGTTAATATTAAGTTTTATAAGAAAACCACTTTGTTTCATCTATGTGGTCGTCCCCCCCCCCTCATGCATGTGTGATAGTGCCTTTTATTCCCTTGATAAGAACACACACATGCATGCTTGTCAAGTTCCACTAACTTGGCCTTGATAAGAACACACACATGCAAACTTGTCTAGCTCCACTAACTAGTCCAAGATGCTCTTCTTCTCATTATATAATACATGCAAACAAGACTAAAAGACCCTCTCTTTCTCTCCAAAAAGTTACGGAACTGCAGCAGTGAAGAAGAGGGTTTTTGGAGCTTGTTTTGGTGTTTCTTCCTAACAAGAAGGTGGTTTTGCAAAGAGCTTGGGGCATACAAGCTTGAGGACTTCTATCCTTGAAGTCTTGGCCGATTTTTGGACATCATTTCCACCTTTCTTTGGTCGTTTTTGGTGCTGCTGAAAGGTTGATATCACAGCTTAATGTAGCTGTGATTTTATGTACATTTACATGTGTTCATAGCTTGCTCATTCACATAAATGATCCTTTGTTATATGGGTTTGTTTTACACATATATATATCACCTAAACAACATGATTTTTCAGCTTAATAATCATGTTTTAAAGTTGTTATTCCGCTACGTTTTCAGAAAGTTTAATGGGTTAAACTTTGTTTGCCATAGCTGCTCATTATGACTATGAGATTTGGCAAATGGATGTGAAAACTGCTTTTCTAAATGGATATCTTTAGGAAGATGTGTATATGGTTTAGCCTGAAGGTTTTGTCGATCCAAAACATCCTAATAAAGTATACAAGTTAAAGAAATCAATCTATGGATTGAAACAAGCATCGAGAAGCTGGAATCATCATTTTGATGAGGTGGTAAAGAAATTTGGCTTCATCAAAAACGCTGATGAGGCTTGTGTGTATAAGAAGGCTAGTGGGAGCACAATAACTTTCCTAGTATTGTATGTTGATGACATACTACTATTTGGAAATGACATTCCAACCTTGGAAGGTGTAAAAACCTGCCTTGGAAGTTGTTTTTCCATTAAGGATCTTGGTGAAGCCGCCTATATTCTGGGAATAAAGATCTATAGGGATAGATCAAGGCGGTTAATTGGTTTAAATCAAAGTGCATACATTGACAAAATCTTGAAAAGGTTCAAGATGGACAACTCTAAGAAAGGTACGGTACCTATTCAAAGAGGAACGATATTGAGTATGAATTAATGTCCTAGCTCAAAGGATGAGCAAGATAAAATGAAGGTAATCCCATACGCATCCGCTATTGGATCCATCGTGTATGCGATGATATGCACTCGACTGGATGTGTCATGCGCCTTAAGCATGACAAGCCGATACCAGCAAAATCCTAGAAACAGTCATTGGATGGCTGTTAAGAACAAACTTAAGTACCTAAGAAGGACAAGAGATATGTTCCTAATCTATGGATCTGGTGATGAGGAACTCGTTGTAAAGGTTACACGGATGCGAGTTTCCAAACCGATCGTGACGATTCACGGTCACAATCAGGATACATTTTCATTCTGAATGGAGGAGCGGTCTCTTGGAAGAGCTCCAAGCAGGATGTGGTGGCTCTATCAACTACAGAATCAGAATACGTCGCCGCCTCATTGGCAGCTTAAGAAGCTGCATGGTTGACGAAATTCATTGCCGACCTAGGGGTTGTCCCTTCCATTCAGGACCCCCTAGAGATGTTTGTGATAACGAGGGTGCGATTGCTCAAATCAAGGAACCCCGTGCTCATCAAAAGACTAGGCACATTGAGCGGAGATTCAACTACATACGAGATGAAGTTGAAAAGAGAAAGATATGTATTCGCAAAGTTCACACGGATCAAAACATTACGGATCCTCTCACGAAGCTCCTTGAAAAGGCAAAGCATGAAGGTCATACTTGTGCTATGGGACTTTGATATTCTAGTGATTGGATTTGATCTGTAAATTTTGTATTTGGATATGTGGAACTCTTTATTAATTGAATAAAATTATTTGATTATAATGTTTCAATTAATGTTCCAATTTAGCATGTTTAATCCATGAGTAATTGTTTACTCTAAATGTCCATAGTCGTTGATACTTGTAGGAACAAGTGTGAGGGTAAGATTATTATGAATTTGGATTGGTTGATATTCATAAGGATGAATATAGAGAAATAGGTTGCTACCATGGTTCATAGATATTTGTGGGATACAAATATTGGACTAACCCGCATCTCAAATTTTACTACATGGAATCTTATTGATTGATCATAAGTAAATTTGAGTAAAGGCGAGTATCATTTGGTATCCTCCGACCTGAGATACATATTGGGATTTGATATTCACCAAGTATTATACCTTGAGCTAATTCTTCACTTTCCTGAAATAGTGGACAATACATAAGGGTATGTTCAGGTATGACACGAGGTGTTTTTGAGAAACGTATGTAGTCAAGATGGAATTTGTTCCTCTTATTCGTTAAGAGTTAGATATCTAAGGCCTGATAAGTTAAATCAACAAGAAATGATCATTCTGTGTTCTTGGATTTAACATGACATCTGTAACAAAAGGATAAATGATTGATTCACCTAAATCATTTCAAGTAGGGTACTTGAATGGGATGACGTTATTGAATGGCTATAAGTCATGCGTATTAAGGGTAGTAAACCGTTGTTAGGCGGTATTTACTGCTTGCATCAATCTTCTATGAATCTTGGGCAAGTGAGAGATTGTAGGATTCTATATGCCCAAGACACGTAGAATAATGATGCGGTTAATATGTTATGATCCAAGTCGGGTTATACCCAATAACAAGCTTAGCAAACACCCATTAATATTTAATTGATGATATGATCATGCAATTAAATATTTACACCAATTTAGAAAATGGGTTTTCTAAATAAGTTGCGCATGAGAAAGAACAAATTATTAGTATATTTATTCAATAATATTATTTGAAGTGTTATTTAAATTAGTTGTATAACACCAAATAATAATAAGAGTATACTACTTATACAATTAAATGGTTAATTGCATAAACTAGTTACAAAACTAGACAATATATGTGTGTGTTAATATTAAGTTTTATAAGAAAACCACTTTGTTTCATCTATGTGGCCATTCCCCCCATGCATGTGTGATAGTGCCTTTTATTCCCTTGATAAGAACACACACATGCATGCTTGTCAAGTTCCACTAACTTGGCCTTGATAAGAACACACACATGCAAACTTGTCTAGCTCCACTAACTAGTCCAAGATGCTCTTCTTCTCATTATATAATACATGCAAACAAGACTAAAAGACTCTCTCTTCTCCAAAAAGTTACGGAACTGCAACAGTGAAGAAGAGGGTTTTTGGAGCTTGTTTTGGTGTTTCTTCCTAACAAGAAGGTGGTTTTGCAAAGAGCTTGGGGTATACAAGCTTGAGGACTTCTATACTTGAAGTCTTGGCCGATTTTTGGACATCATTTCCACCTTTCTTTGGTCGTTTTTGGTGCTGCTGAAAGGTAGATATCACAGCTCAATGTAGCTGTGATTTTATGTACATTTACATGTGTTCATAGGTTGCTCATTCACATAAATGATCCTTTGTTATATGAGTTTGTTTTACACATATATATATCACCTAAACAACATGATTTTTTAGCTTAATAATCATGTTTTAAAGTTGTTATTCCGCTGCGTTTTCAGAAAGTTTAATGGGTTAAACTTTGATTTAGTGTTCTAACAAACCCTTCAAACTAGCCTGAGAAATATTTCTTAACACGAAATATTAACAATTTTAAGGACTTACAAATAGCCATCCGGACTTACGTCTGCCCTCTCAAGATGTTTAGGACTTATAAGCCATCCGGACTTACATGCCCCATCTTTTGATTTTGCCTTCCGTGATCAGAAAATATTCTCAAAGTAGAAAATATATATACCATATAGTATGTATGTCTTTATACATATCTTTTAATTTGTGCTCTTTGGCATCTTATATCCTATATGGCCTTTTGGCATCTTTTTGCTCATTTATTTTCTTTTTGTCTTTTTATTTCTTTTTGCATGTCTTTTTGTATTTTCTTTTATATATATATATATATATATATATATATATATACATAGTTATATATGATAATCACTGAATCAAACAATAACAGGCTTGAGTATGACAAAATATAACTATCAATCTGTTTTAGAACATTTTTGGTATTGTCACAGAATCCTGATATGTTACCCACTAAATCATCTCACTTTACTTCACGTTTAATCACTCATTTATGATCTTTTTATTTCTGAAAACAAAGCCTATTGACCCATCAAACATAATTCAAGTCTTTTTATATGTAAGCCTTTTAAAGTACTTAGACTCGTTTTGAACTTTGTAATATCATTTCTCATTTAATCATAAAAATTATTTTTTGACAATTTATCCAATCTTGACTCCCCCAAAAACCAAAATATTTTCGAGAACTTGTTTTCTAATTTTTCCCCTAAAATTGTGATTGTTCTTTTAAAGAATAAGAAAAAATTATAATTTTATTCCTTAGTATTAAAAAAATGAAAAATCTTTTTGTGAAGATTCAAGAAATCAATTTATCCAAAGTTAATCATTCCCAATGATTGCATAAGGAAATCAAATCGAGAATGATCAAATGCCTTGGTAAATAAATCAGCAATGTTTTCTGTTGATGGCCCTTGTTTTAAATGAATAAGTTTACGATCAAAACAGTCACGGATGAAATGGATTCGGATGTCAATGTGTTTAGTTTTGAAATGTTGAATGGGATTTTTTACGATGTTCAGTACTGTCATGTTGTCACACCAAATTGGTGTGTCATATATGTTGAGAGCATAATCGAGAAGTTGTTGTTAAATCCAGAAAAGCTGGGAACAACAACTCGATGCAGCCACATATTCAGCTTCGGCAGTGGATGTGGAAACAGTGTTCTCCTTTTTACACTTCCAGGAAATAAGTCTGTTGCCCAAAAATTGACATCCTCCTGTAGTCGATTTCTTGTCTAAATTGCAACCACCATAATCACTGTCAGTATAAGCAAATAAATTGAAATCAGAAGTTCGAGGATACCAAAGACCAAGTTTTGGTTGACCCTTGAGATACTTGAAAATCCTTTTAACAACTTTCATGTGTCATTCTTTTGGATCACTTTGATAGCGGGCACACTGACAAACATGAAACATGATATCCGGCTTGCTTGTAGTAAAATACATGAGGGAACCAATCACTGATCTGTACAGATGTTGATCAACTGATTTGCCTAATGGATCTGGAGTGAGAGTAGGACGAGAAGACATAGGAGTTGGAGCTACTTTGGAATCCTGAAACTTGTATTTCTCTAATATAGTCTGAACATATTTTTCTTGATGACTGAGAATACCAGTTTCAGTCTGATTAACTTGAATACCTAAGAAAAATGAAATTTCTCCAAGAGAGCTCATCTCGAATTTCTTCTTCATCACTTCTTCAAACTCCTTGCACATACTTTCATTAGTAGACCCAAAAATGATATCATCGACATAGATTTGGACCAGAATGATGTCATCGCCTGATTTATGAATGAATAATGTTTGATCGATTGCTCCTCATGAATAACCATTTGCAAGCAAATATTCAGTCAGAGTTGCATACCAAGCACGAGGTGCTTGATGTAACCATACAACGCCTTATCTAATTTGTATACATAATCAGGATGATCTGGATCTTCAAATCCAGGAGGTTGACAAACATAGGTTTCTTCCTTCATTTCCCCGTATAAAAAGCAGTTTTGACGTCCATCTGATACACCTTAATATTCATGTATGAAGCAAAGGCTAAGAAAATGCGTATTTCTTCAAGTCTTGCAACTGGAGCATACACTTCTTCATAATCCAATCCTTCAATTTGATAAAATCCCTGCACCACAAGACGTACTTTGTTCCGAACTATAACACCTTTTTCATCCATTTTGTTCCGAAATATCCATTTTGTTCCAATCGGAAGCTTATCTTTTGGAAGTTTTACAAGATGCTAAACATTCAGCTTCTTAAATTGCATCAACTCATCTTGCATTGCTTCTATCCAACTGTTTTCCTTGAGTGCCATTTCAACATTATTTGGCACTATCTGTGATAGAAAGCAAGCATACAAGCATGTGTTGATTGCCCTTGAACAACTTCTAGTAATTACACCTTCATGCAACGGACCAATTATGGCTTTAGTTGGATGAGTTTTATGGATTCTCAGCTGAGGAATATCATCTGCAACAATCTCCTTCCAAGTTAGTGATATGTTCAACATTATTGTTCACTTCTTCAGAGGTTCTAGATTGATAGACAATATTTTCTTCAAAAGTGTCATCTGAAATGTGACTTTCAGAAGCAGTAGACACATTTAGAGATTCTTCAAATGGAACTTGAATAACTTCTATTGGAGTATCAATAGTCTCTGAAGAAGATGAAGCAGATAATGGTGAATTTAGTGATTCTTCTAGCTCCTGATTGTGAATCTGTTCTGAAAAATCGTCTGGTAAAACAGAACTTTCAGACACATGTATAGAAGCAGTAGGAATACTCTTGGATGATGAAAGAATTACTGAATCATCAGATATAAGAGATGGAATTTCCTCAAGTATTTTTTTCTCCAAAGATATTGATCGAGAATTAGCATCTGCAGACGAAGGTTTAGAAATTTTAAAATTTATGAACAATGATTCATAATCAAAAACCCATGATGGAGCTGATCCTGCATCAGTTATGTTAAGCTCGTGCCAATCAATATTAATGACTCAATTATTTGTCTTGTTCGTTTATTATAAACCCGATATGCAACCTTATTAGCTGCATATCCCACAAAGTAACATTCATCAGCCTTTTCAGAAAATTTTGAGGTTGATTCGGTTGTGTGTAACAAAGTACAACAACAACCAAAGGCTTTAAAATATTTGACTTTGGGTTTGTGTTTATAAAATATTTCATAAGTAGTCATATTTAATCTTTTATTTATTAGCACATGATTCTGAACATAACATGCAGTGTTTACTGCCTCAGCCCAAAAGAACAATGGTAGTTTGGCAGCAGATATCATAGTTCGAGCAGCTTCAATGAGTGTTCTATTCCTTCTTTCTGCAACTCCATTTTGTTGAGGAGTGCCTCCAGCACTGAATTGTCTTGCAATGCCTTTGGATTCACAAAACTCATTCAACGTCTGATTGTAAATTCTGTTCCATTGTCACTTCTGATGCATTTTACCTTCTTATCTGTCTGATTTTCCACCCAATTAATGAACTTGATCAAAAGATGTGGAGTCTCATCCTTAGATGCTAAGAAAAACACCCAAGTAAATCTTTAAAACACTTACTGGACCGAATAAATCCATGTGTAAGAGTTGTAAGATTGATTCGATTGAGTTATGTGCAATTGGTTTGTGAGGAAGTTTATGTTGTTTACCCTTTGAACATGACAGACAATGTTTATTTAATTGAAATTATTTTTCAAGTAAACCAATAACATGATTTCCACGCACCAATTTATATTCATGTTCTTTATTAGTGAACACAAATTTGAGACACACTTAGCAGGTTATGTAATTCCGACAAAATTGACATTTTCAAAACATAGGACACCATTTGAAACTGTACCACGTTTAGTGATACGACCTCCTTTGTCACCGGCAAAAATTACTCTTCCTCCATTATATGACTGAACATCTTGAAGTAACGATAAATTTCCAGTCATATGTCTTGAACAACCGCTGTCTACATGCCATAAGCTTTCAATAATCTTTTGCGATTGTTCCTGCATAAGTAAAAGGATTACTTAGTCTTTGGTACCCAAGTCAAACAAGACTTGAGATTATTCTGTGTTACAGTTAGACAAAATGATTTGAGATTGTTATATTTGTTTTGCACATCAATCTTTTCTTTAACATTTTTCAATTCGATGTTGACTTTTAAATCATTTTTCAAATGTTGATTCGTGTTCTTTTTGACATCATTAACATTTTCAACTTTTGATTTCATTGGTTTTGAAATCTTCCACGAGTGAAAAACATTTTTCTATTGTTAGCAATAGAATTATGAAATCGTTGTTTGCTTAAAGATTTTGTTAAAAAGGACAATTATTTGCAAGATGATTTATGTTTCCACATTGATAACATTTCCTTTGTTGTGTGTGGAAAACAAATTATGGATGACAATTATGAAAATTGTCATAAAACCAAAGTCAGAATGACATTCTGGTTTAACTTTCTGCACAGTCTCTTGAATCTTTGCTTCATTGTTTAATTGCTTGGTCATCTTAGTCAGATTCAAGGAAATGGGTGATTTTTGAACACTTATAATGTGAGGTTTATCTGCTTTGACTTTTGGAACGGATGATGTTGGAGTTGGACCAGTCTTATAATGTGCTAGAGAAGGACCAGGCTTTGTTATTCGAATTGATGCTGGAGAAGGACCAGGCTTTTGAATTTTCAGAATTGAGGAAGAAGGACCAGTCTTTTGCACATCTGGGCTACATATATCTTGTTTCACAGGATTAGTATTCTGATGAAGTTTATTTTTAAAGAATTGAAAATTCGTATCTTTAAAATATAATCTTCATCTTCAATTATACCTTTAGAAACAAATCTATTTTTAAAATCTTTTTCAAGATTCACTTTATGATTTGCCCTTTGTCTTTCATTCAATTTACAGTTGATATTTGGTTTTGTTTCATTTAAATCAACAATCTTTTCATTACTCAATCAGTTTGATTACAATCAGATTTGAAATCTTTTACATTCTTATTTTTCAAACTCTCTCTTTCATTCTCACTCTCATAATCACTTTCCCACTCTTCAACCAAACCATCCACCTTCACATTATCTGCACAAAAATTTTCAGTCGATTGTTTAGTTTTGGTTATTGTGATAGGATCAACAGTCAACTTTATTTTGACTGAAGGTTTTAAGTCTGAGGAAGGTGAAAAACCTATCCCATAACTCATATCACAATCAGAAATGACATCAGACGAAGGCAAGCATGAATAATCATGATTGATTGGTGGATCGATGTTTGAAAATCCAACACCACATTTTCCACCTTTTATCTTCTGAGTCATTTGAGATTTGATAATAACTTCAACCATATTTAATGAAAGTTCAAACTTTTCAACTGTCAATTTAGCCGAGGCTAGTTCACTGTTGAGTCGATTAATTTCCAAGGCGAGTTCATTATTTCTGTTAGTAAAATCATTATTTGTACATTCTTTATCAGGAAGATTTAATTGTAAGTTGTACACCGTTTTATTTAGACCTTCAAGTTTTTCTTTAAAATCTTTTCATTTGACTTGTGTTTTCGAGCTTGATATTGATGTTTTTCAACTTCCATTATCAAGTTCTCATTATGAACTCTGTACCTTTGAACTTTCTCATACATAATTTGTACATAAATCATCATATACCTTTGATTCTGATCTTCCTCCTTCAGAATCTTCAACCTTCTTCACCATGAATGCTTTCATAGCATCAACTTGTTCTTCTACTGGAGCAACATCAACAGTCTTTGAATCTTCACACTTGTAATTGACTGGAGGCTCAACAGTGTACTCTTCAAGTTCTTTCTTTTGCTTAACAACCTTCTCTGCCTTCTCTTCCTTCATAATACTTTTATCAACTTTAACTTCTTCTTTCTCTGATTCCTTTTCAATAAACATACCATCCAACAAATCATCAGAAACAAACTCAGCAAATAAATTCTCATCCTTCTCTGGTTCAGAAACAATTTGAGCACCAAAGCTGTAGATAGCTTTAAATCAAGAGCTTCCATCTGGTCCGACCAATCATACTCAGCATTAGTTTGGAAACCAATGCTTTGTTACCTCTAGAAGAACTTGCTTATCCTTTTTCGTTTCAACCACCACAGTGACCATCCTTTTGGTTCCTTCAGCTTGACCAGACTTGGGTTCAGTACATTCTCTAGCAAAATGACTAGGTTTATCACAGTTGTAACATCTCAGGTTGGACTTGTCAAAACCAATTTTGCTAGAGTTGTTTACTCCAAACATCTTTCTTCCAGTTCTTCTAGCAAAATTTTTGGCCCTGTAAACCACCATTGCCATTTGATATTTGATATCATTTTCTTCCACATCATCAGGGTTTACTTGTTGAAGATCATCAATAAAACATTTGGAGCAGTGAGTCTACCAGCCATGAAAGCTTCATAGCTTGACATGAAAGTAGTGAATAATGCAAGATGTTCCTCAGCAATCTGAACAGTCTGTTTTGAAGGATTAGTGGTAGCGACATAAGCTTGTTGAATGTTCTGTGGAGCTGGAGTTTGAGGGATTTGTTGATAGATGATGGGGGAATACTGTTTTACAGCTGGAATTTGAACTTGTGGGTTCATCACTGCTTGAATTTCTGGAGATGCTGAACTTCCTGTTTGCTGTTGCTGACACATGTGAGTATAACTGATATAGTAATTAGGATTACTAGCCATTTTAGCATAAAGAGCAGTTGCTTCAGCACCCAAAGAACTCAAATGATTTACAGCTCTCTGCTTATCATCCATTTCATAAGACTTGATAGTAGATATTAAATCAGTCAAAGGAAGAGTATACAAGTCTTTTGTTTTTTTGATCAGAGTACAGTTGTGATTCCATTGTAAGGAAGTGAATTCAGCAGCTTCTTGTTAACCATGATTGGTTCCATTGTTATTCCAGCACTTTTCATTTTCGTAACCAGTTTCACAAATTTGGCTATCTGAACATCTAACACCTCTCCCACAATATGATTAACATGTTAAACTCTTGATTCAGCATATCTTTCTTGCTTTCCCTCATGTCTTTTGTTTCCCATGATTTGAGTTTCCAAAGCATCCCATAAAACCTTTGCTCCTCTGAATTCCTTAAACTTTTGAGAGATTTCAATGGTTAAGGCCATAGTGATAGCTTCATATGCCTTGTCATCTAGCTCGAATCTCTTCATATCATCCTTATCCCACAAGTGTTCAGGTTTCTTAACCATCTCTCATTTATCATTCTTGTACAATGAGATATAAGGACCATACTTGATTGACCTCCACATCTTAGGATCAGTATAGATAACATGATTTTCGAACCTATACGCCCAATCAGCATAATCATCTTCACTGAGAAGTCTAGGTGGCTTATTCCCAGTGCCGATTTCAGTGTCTAAATGAAGAGATGTAGTAAGATGCTTCAAATTAGGAGTTGATGAAGACATGTTGTTGTAGTGAATCAAAGATCAAACTTTCGTGTGAAAAATTAAATGGTGCAACAACGCAATTCGTGCGAGAACCTCGTTCGTGCGAAAATCTCTTTCGCGCGAGAATACAATTCGTGCGAGATTCCAACTTGTCCACCAAGCGAAATCGCGTGAAAAACAGATTAACTGCCTGTGCGAAAACAAGTTTTCGCACGCGAAAATTCCAGAATGTTTTAACACAATTAGTTTTCCAATTTGCGAATTTTACCAACTTTTCACCTCAAATTCACTGATTAGTTCCAATTTGATTCATTTTAATTCAAATTAATCAGGTTTCATTCAATTTTAAGTCCAAATTTGATTAAAAATCAATCAAATTCTACTAATTCAGTCCAAATGATCAATTTCCTCGAATTTTCAGCAGCACAACCACTCCATATTGAATTCTTAAGTAACTGAATGAATAAACAAGATGAAGAATGTATAAAATCAATCAAAAACAGCTTCTAATCTTGGTTCTAGAGCCAAATGCTCTGATACTAATTGTAAAACTCAGTAAATTCCCAAGAACAATAACCAAGATCTCAATCTCAAGAATGCGGAATGTAATTGAGATTGGAAGAAGAGAAACAATAGTTCAACAATGATTTCAATTGATAATCGAGTGATTACAATCTTGTGCGAATTGCACAGAATGATTACAAGCAAATTAGAACTATCAGAACTGCCAAAAGCTACTCTACAAAAGCGAAAAATACATATTTATACTAAACACAAGAGTTCTCGCGTGATATTGTATTTCACGCGGTTCATCCTTTCGCACGACTTATCCTTCTCGCGTGACTTCTTCCTTTCGCTTGACATCTTCATTTCGCTTGACATATATTGATCAACACCATCTTTATTCATCGTTAGTTGTTTTGCCGAGCCTTATATAGTCTTCTATAATAATATAAATAGTACAAATACTACTACTACTAATAATAATAATAACAATAATATTAATAATACTGATAATATAATAATAAAATAATAGTAGTAATAATATAATATTAATAATAATAATAATAATAATATAATATTAATAATAATAATAATATAATATAATATAATATAATAACGTTAATGACAACACTAATATATTACTACAGCAGCAACAGCAATAATAATAATATCAATAATAATAATAATAATAATATAATAATAATAATATAATAATAATAATAATAATAATATAATATTATAATAACAACAATAAGAACAATAATAATAAGAATATATATAAGAATATAATAATGAATCCTATGACAACGACATGTCGTCGCCATTAGTTTTTCATATCCCGCGTATGTTCCCCACCTAATTATTGCCAAAAAAAAATAAAATTGACCTATCGTGACGACATGTTGTCGCGATAGGGTTCAGATAGATATAAACTACAGATCGTATTCTCCTCTATCTACACTCGTCCCCTTCACCCAAAAACTCAAAATTGACCCTCTCCACCACCATTCGAATCCACCACAACCTCTCCCATCACCCACCCACCTCCAAATCGCACCACCTGTATGGTAGTCGATCATATGCTTAAAGGCGATATCTTCAGGTAAGAAACATATATTATTTAAATATATATTATTAATTCTTTTCAAATATTATGAGTATTGTTTTTAATGTTTCTAGGAGCAACAAACCAGGACCCCAAGTCATATCGAAACATGGAGGAGGGCGCATTACTTTGAAGGGTCAGGATGGATTAACCAGGGGGCTGAATAAGATTGGGTAAGCTTAATATGTTAAGTATGTTATTATCATGTGTTCATATGTTTATAATATATCGTGTTTGGTGATTTTGACCCAATATGATCTATATGCTATCCATATTTGAGAATTGTTGGTTTTGATGAGTTGTTAGTTTATATGTTGAAACTTAATTTTATGTTAGTTGTGCTTATAAATTTAAAAACATGGTCTATATGCTATCAATATTTGAGAATCATTGGTTTTGAGAAGTTGTTAGTTTATATGTTGAAACTTAGGAATTCTACTGTATTTGTGCTTAAGCTTAACAACATGGTTTTTTTCCATTTTATAATAGTTTATGTTGTCAAAATTTTATAAGAATATTAATACCGTTTCATTTTAATTTTTTATAATTGCAGGCAAAAACTAAAAATCAATACGCCCAAATGCAAATGGAAGCGGGTGAGTAGCCCGTTATGAGATGGAATGTTTAGAGTTGGCATTAGGACAAAGACGTGATCATACGAGAGTTGTGGATGAAAAGTAAAAATATCTCGTCGTGACCCATCAAACGGGTCATTATCACATCGGGATGAATAAATAGAAACACTAAAGCGACAAATGCAAGAAATGCAAGAAAGAATGAATCAATTTGAAATACAAAATCATAATCCCCATAACAATGAAGATGATGAAAACGATGACAATTAAAAGTTTGTTTGTTTGGGTTGTAAAAACTTAAGATATACTTTCTTTTTGTTTGGTATGTAATTAACTAAAATTGGTTGATTTTTATTTGGATAGTTGATATATTATTTTGAATTTTTGTGTACTTTAATTTGGGATCTTGGTTGGTTTTTAGGTAAAAAAAATCTGGAAAAAATAGAATTTTAAAAATAAAAAATTTAGTCAGAACCCTATGACGACGACATGTCGTCGCCATAGATAATAGTAATTATTTATTTATTAATTTTATTAAATAATTTAAAATTAAAAAATAATATCTAATAACCCTATGGCGACGACATGTTTTCGCCATAGGTTGCATTTATTTATTAAAATTAAATTTAAAAAATATAAATTTAATAATATATCGAAAATGGTTTGGCGACGATATGTCTTCGCCACAGACCGCTATGGCGACAAGGTCTATTGCGACGACAAATTTTTGAGCTATTGCGACACTTCTATAAATACTAACCCTACGGCGACGAAAACCGCACCCTATCGGACGAATTTTGTCGTCGCCATAGCCATGTTTTCTTGTAGTGAATACCAAACTTGGTTACTAGAATTAATCAATCGGTTTTCTAAAACAATTTAACCATTTAACCAATACATGTGTCTTAGTGGCATAAGAAATCATTCACAAGCGGACATGTGACAACATTGGATGTAGAAGTAAACAACATACAGTCAAATCGCTCAAAAGAAGGTTTTGTAACAATTAGTGAAGAAGCCTAAAACAACAATAGCGGTCAGCGCTAAATATGAGGGTATAGCGACGACATGTCGTCATTATAGAATTTTTCAAAATATCGAATGATGTATTTGTTTAGCTTTAGAGGGTCCTTCATTAGAAGATACCACTTAACAAATGAAACTTATCACAAAAATCCTTACTAAAAGATATCTACTAATAGAGGAATCTTCTCTTTAGTGGATACTCGCCAGTTGAATCTTTACATCAGCTCATCAGTAGAACCTTTAGTTGAATTGCACCGATGATCCTATCACCTAATCAAGATCAATTAGTAGTCTTTAGATGACTCTTTATAGAATCTTGCATTCTCTTCATATATCATATCTACTAATTAATCAGTGAATAGCCTTTGGTAAATTATTCTTTTGATTAGATTTAGTATCATTACAAGAATTATGCGCAATAACAGCGACACCTTTAGCGACGACATGTTGCCGCTATCGATATCTGATCCGTTTGTGCGCACTATAGACAAATCTAACCGTTGATCAGCGTTCAGATCTGACGGTCTCCGTTTAATCGTACGCTGACCATTAGCGGCGACTTCTCGCCGTTAATTATCTTGTGAAAACGTAGGTGGCTCTTTCCCTACACATCTACCATTTCCGACCTCACACATCTCCATTGTTCTTTCTCTCGCCGGAACAAGCTCCATCGTTGCCGCTTACCTCCAAGGCCACCGTCAACCACCGTCACTACCTCTTACACTGCCATCACCTTATATCGACCACTACAACTGGTACTACTATCCCGCCTACAACCATTACCACTATCCATGCCTTCAACTGATACCACTATCCCAGCCTTCAACCCTTGCTACAGCTACCACCACTGTCGCTGGCAGAAGCTACAATCACCATCAAATTGAGGTCTTTCATCCACTCTTTTAAATTTCCCTTTTTGACATTAATGTTTTGCCCCAATTTTGACATCTAGGTTATTATGCTTGTTATATTTAGTCTCAAGCTCGAATTTATACTATGTTGATATATAGATTTGTGTGTTTAGTTGATTTAAGTCAAAGGTAGTGAATTTATAAAATACCTTAAAATTTTGTAAATTTATGTTTAGAGTTATGCTTGAGTTTGGTAAGCTTGAAGTTATGCTTAGTTATGAAATAACCTAAATTTACGCTTGAATTTATTCTTAGTTGAGAAATAGATTTTTGTAATTTTAGGTTTTAAATAAATGTATTTAAAGATGTTGAATATATAAGATAACCTACAATTTACTCTTGAGTTTATCAATAGTTAAGAATGGATTTGTGTAGCTTGTGGTTTTTAGTAAATGTAGTTTGATTAGATGTTCTTTACTTGTGTTATTAGGTAAACACGTGTTGTTTGAAGTTTGATTATATGTTGTTATTCAGTTGTGTTATTTTGCTAATAGATTTTAGTAATTAGGTCTTAATTTAGGTGCTTAATTGGTTGGAAATTAATTAGTAATTAGGTGCAAAGTTGGTTGTAAATTAATTAGTAATTGGTAATGAGATTTTGCGAGATCATGAACGCGCTCAGATAAAGGGTGGTATTCGTTCGATCTTTCTCAAGCGGTTTAGAGATCAGAAAAAAATGGCAAAGCTGACGAAGATGATTCAGACGAGGGGGATGAATGGTGTATCAAATGACTAGTTTAAGTTGTTTTGAAGTAGTTTGAAGTTTAAGTTCAACAATATATTTAACCTACTTACTAAACGTTGTACATGTGAACATTGTATGTTATTTATGAACACTAGTGTATTTTGTGTTACTAGAAAATTTGAATTAGATGTATGATTAATTAGTTTGTAAAACTTGAAACAAGAAAATAAAAAAAAAAAAATTAAAAAGTGAGCATTAGCAGCGACATATCGCCGCTGATGGTCCTCGAGATTTTTTTTAATTAATCGACAATTGGCGCCGCTAATACAACCTTTTGCAGCGACATCATTAGTGCCGACTTATTAGCGGCGACACATTATCGGCTAATTAATAGTAGCGACACAATAGCGGCGACAGGTCGACGCTAATAGTTATACCGGCGACAAATGCTATCATTAGCGGCGACAAATGTTATCGCTAATGGTCGAATTCTTTGTAGTGTATTGATTTCATACAGTTCTTTGAAGTCCTGCAGTGGTATGATATGTTTCTTTTTCTTCAAGAAGCCCACATATTTGGAATGACTTATCTACGTTTTTGTATTGGTGTGTCTATCTTGTAGATTTATTGTATTTTACATACATTCGTAGATGTGTATATATACACACACACATACCTATAGGGTCGATTACTATATAAAATGTAATTTTTATGCGAAACGTATGAAGTCACAAGGACGCGACACGTGTTTTCTGGCTGAGGGGTAGTTTCGTCCGCGTCTCAATTACGTATATAATGTACATAATTACGCAAGTTATATTCATAATTACGCAAGTTATATGTTTTATTACGCAAGTTATATGTTTTATTACGCAAGATATATTTGATATTGCGCAAAGTAAATTACTCATGTTATAAAAAATAATTACGCAAGTTATATTATAATTACATAAGTTATATTGATAATTACGTAGTGAATAATCACGCAAGTTATACGCACTGTGCACATAGACTTTTTTAAAAAAAATATTTTTTAAGTATATCAATACTATACTCATATTAAATATGATAAAATACTCGTTTTTATGGTGTTTTTTTAAATTAATGCTATATGAAAAAGTTATATGTATTTAAAAAATGAAGGGAATTAAAAAAGTCAATAATTGAAGGGTATTTCGGCTTCTACCCCTCCAGACACATTCAATTGCGTGATTATCAAATAAAATAAAAATAAACAAAGTTAAAAAATGTTTTTCTTGTTTCCCTCTTTCATAAAAAAGCTCACTTTTTTACGAAATTTGTTTTACACATGTGTAATACCGGATTAACACATGTGTACAACCGAATCTACACATGTGTAAATAATGGGTGGATAATTTTCTAAAAAATATATCAATATAGTACATGCTAGAAAATAAAAAATACTTACATTAATTTTGAATTTTTTTAAAAATATATTGTCATGAAAAAAAGTTATGTACGCTTAAAAAAAGGTAGAAATGGCATCTGATTTGGATGTGATCTTAAATATGTGACTAATATTGATTCCTAAACTTTTCATAAAAAGATGGTTATCAATATAACTCTACCACAGACACACACACACAGATATATATATATATATATATTATATATATATATGTTGTGTGTGTGTGTGTGTGTGTGTGTGTGTGTGTATGAAACATTTACGTACAAAGTAAACAATTCATGCGAAGTGATAACAACCATTGATTAAGCGATCGATGGTTCAGAAATACATATATATATATATGTATGTATGTATGTATGTATGTATGTATGTATGTATGTATGTATGTATGTATGTATGTATGTATGTATGTATGTATGTATGTATGTATGTATGTATGTATGTATGTATATATGTATGTATGTATATGTATGTATATATATATATGTATGTATATATATATATATGTATGTATATATATGTGTGTGTGTGTATATATATGTATATATGTGTGTATATATATGTATGTATATGTATATATATGTGTGTATATATATATATGTGTGTGTGTGTATATGTCTATACACACACACACATATATATATGTATATATATATATATGTATATGTATATATATATATTTATATATGTATATGTATATATAATTATATATATACATATATATAGGGATGGATGAAAACCATCATTTTAACATAAAACTAAGAAAACCAAGTTTAACTAATCATAGAATTTTTAGAATGATGACATTTTTATTTTTTTAAAAGGTTAATTAAGTAATTTTAACACACTTTAGTTTTGGTAGTTGTGACAACCCTAAAAAGAAAGTTAGACGAGTTAATATTTTAAAAAAAATTATATATATTACATTATTCAGTATATTTGACTAATACTTTATGAATATTATGTGTTTTAGTAATTATATATATATATATATATATATATATATATATATATATATATATATATATATATATAGTGTCTTACATATATACATGAGTAAATTATATGTATGTATGTTATGCATGTATATTTTTACATATGCGTGCTTGCATGCATGAGAATTATGTGTGCATGGATTTACATGACTTTTTATGCATAAAAATTCCTATGCCAAATATTACTTGATTAATGTTAAACACCATTCATACATCAAATAACTTATGAAACAAACCAAACACCACAATACGAAAGTAATGCCAAGAAAACTTCGCATCAAAACAAAACTAAGTAAACCTTAAAACCTAAACCTCAAGAACAACTTAAAGCTCCACTAAGCAACCCGATTAGAAACATAAGCATGATGATTAAACATTAATCGTCCGGGACACCCAAACACATCCATTGATTGCCACCTAGCCATGAGAACACCAAGATTGCTTCCTTGCTTGACACCTAATGAACCTAAGTGGATTACTCACCAAAGCTAGCATGTAGCCCTCATGATTACTTGCCATTAAAGGCCTTTGGCCGAGATACCCATAAAACAACCACCCCCTTCGGCCACTTCACTTCACCACAACCAAATATCTCCAACATCCCCACATCCTTGCTTTCTCTCGGTCGAGACACATCCACAAGCACCACTACCATACATCACAATCAACCACCACCATCCTCACACCCCTCGACACCCTCTCGGTTTCTATATTATTATCACACATCATCATCATCCAAGCATCTATCATCTTCACTTCACAAGTGTTCAAACTTCCAAGAACCAAGAACTTTCGTTTAGAGACTCGGAACATCAAGAATTCCTGAAGCTAAGCCGCCACCTTTCTCAAATAAACAAGGTATAATCTTCAAATCTATAAATAACAAATTATATATGTGTTTAAATAAACACATATGATTAACCCCTTAGCTAAATCATCAAGATTCTCATAACCACTTGACTTTTATCAAAATCAGTATAAAAGGGTTCAAAACAGAAAGTTGAAAAAATTACAAAAATCAAGGATTTAATACAAATAAAGGGGTTGAAATTATATGTAATCTTGATAAATTAGGTTTATTACCTAAATGACTAAGATTGTTGGAATAAACATTAAAGATTTGTTAGAAAAAATTATGAAATAACAATCTGCAAATTTTGGTGTTAATACAATAAGTAAAATAATTTATACAAATTATTTAAGTTAATAAAAGGAAATTATCAATTGGAAGAGACGAATCCGGTAAAAATCTATAAAAATTATATAATTATTCTTATGTGTTATAGAAGCTCCATAATTAATTTTGTAATTAAATTCCTTCATATGATTAAGATTTGTATTTTTATATTATTTGTAAAGGAAAAATCAAACGAAATACTAAAACAGTAGGATAAATATATAAAATTCACCTAAATTATGATGTTTTGAATCCAATAGAATGTATAAGTTTCATAATTTTTGGAGTTGTATAGATATTGTTTCTGAATTTTGGGATAATTTGAAAAATTACAGTAAAATATTTACTATGAAATAATGATCAGAAAATTTATTAGGTGCTATGTATTATTAGATATGTATTCGGAAAAAATTTTGGAATTTATTAATAACAGTATCTATTTTTACCAATTTATGTTATGTTTGTATTAATTTTAAAAAATTATCTGGAATTAATTAGAAGTTGAAACTTTTATGTGATTACTTATATTATCTGAGGATGTTTCTATTAAACTTTTGAGAATTTTGGGTAATCATAGTTACTATTTTAAATTCTATGACTGAGGTACTGAAAATTTTAAAGAAAATTTTCTTTTCTAACTTATAATTGATTTTATAGGTTATCGCCGGAATCAAGGTGAGACTCATAGCCCCATTTTGTTCTTATAAGTTTTTTAGGGGAAAAAGCATACTGTTTTTATGATTGATGCATTTATATAAGATTTTGAGATTTACTGTCATTTATGTTACAACCATTAATTTGGATGTGGAACCATTGGATAATATAGGTTGCACTACTTATGAAAATATTTCCTGCACCAACAGGATAAGTGTTATGATGCTATATTATCTGATTTTATAAATTATGTTATGATAGTTATGAATCATCTCATTATTAAGTAAGGTTTGGTTGTATTTGATGCATCAAAAATATTTTGTTTGAAATTAAACCTATGATCTCACCAACTATTTGTTTACCATTTTGAGTATGCTTTTTCAGAAAATCATCATGTCTAACAACATAATATTCTCTTTTGATGTGTATAACGACTGGGGAGAAATAATGGGGAAAGTTTGTGTGAATCTGACAGTTAACCTCTATGATCTCAGTGTATCGGTAGATGCTCATTTCCATCGTTTCTGAAGATGTAGCTGTTAGAATATCATGTTTTGTAATAAGGTTATATTAAAATTTTATATACTAACATTAATGCAACCCGAACTAATATTATGATATGTTTATGTTTATGTTTATGTTTATGTTTATGTGTTCATGTGTTGTTTGTTAATATTTCTAATCAATGCGTTCTGAACAAGCTAGTCACATCCTAAACGCTTCACGCTTCCGCCGGGATGTGACAGTAGTTATCTATTGTTCTTAAATATTCCTTAAATCTCTCTATCATTTAGTTATTCTTCTATCATCCTCTCTTGTAAGGCCCCTAATCCCGGGAAGCATCAAATCTGGTTACTCGCAGCAAAACAAGGACTTAAAACATTCATTTAGATAAACATTTGTAGCAGAAAAGTACATCACGTTTCAATCCATTATAACATAATTCATATAAAACATTAACATTGTCTTTAAAAATATCAAATAATCCTTAAAAGTTTGTTTAACAATCTTCTAAATCAGGGATGCCAGTCTTCGGTTTCCAAGAAGCTTTAGATACATGCTCCCATCCCTCTAAGCCTTATACCTCACCTGTCAGACTAATATGCATATAAAATCAGCTTCGCTAAGTGAGTTATAGGTGTAATTTATCAAGTAACTTTTAGTAAGATGTGTTAACTTTTTCCTTTGAAAACAATCATCATATAACAGAACATTAGTATACACAGATTATCACTTTAGAATACTTTATCATTAAGACTTTCGCTTAATTATTAACGATTACTCTTCTTTACCCGTCAATTCCCAGGCACTATTGGTGCCTATGATGAACACAGGACTTTACCGACTTGCCAATCCAGGCATTACTGTCGTACCCATACAGGCCATTATTGTCATACCAATCTAGGCCTTACTGAGCTATCTGTTCAGGCCTTTCCTTTACTGACATCCAATCTAGGCCTTACTGTCATGAGGGCACAACGAATGCAACCCTCCTTTATCACTTGCTTGTAAGAATTTACTTTACAAAGGTACACGTTATAGGGCCTAATAACATTTCTTTAAGTTCCACTTACATCTTTAGTTATGCATATACTTATACATGATAGAAAATAACTCTTAGTCTATACATTCACATTTTATCAGCAATGGGAAATAAATCATATAACTGACCCTCCGTGTGATAGCGGGGGTTTGGGGGCGGCAGCCCTGATAACGAGGTTCCAAGGGCAGCAGCCCCTAGTGGGGTCCAAGGACTTTATATAACACATTTTGTTATAGGAAAATTTATTTTCTTGTTAAAACCTCTTGAAATCTTTGCCTTTAAAATATTAAGTTTACTATGCATAATAGCCCCAAAAACATGGAAAAACTTGTAAATAAGGGGATCCAGAACTCACTTGGTCTGGATCTAAGTTAGTTTCGCAAATAGGTCATTCTCTACACAGTTTCGCCAGCAATTTCATTGTTAGTTTCGCTGTCAGATTCGCTATTAGTTTCGCTAGCAGTTTCGCACTGCAGTTTCGCTGCCAGTTGCGCTCAACTTTCGTTGGAATTTCCTAGATTCGAAAGATTTACTGGTCAACCTAAGCACTAGCGAAGTTACCAACGAAACTATAGTTTTGCTGGAACTTCTCTTAGTTTCACCGGGAGAACTACTAGTTTCGCTGATCGGGCTCATAGTTTCGCTAGACGTATAAAAATGACGAACCAGCTTGTTTTTAGCCCAAAATCTTAACATTTTACGTCCAACACCTTGGTTTTTCATCCATGAAACTATATGTAAGCATTTTACATGATTTCATACGTAAAAATGTGACCTTTATGTGATTCTTGTACTTTTCCAACCCAAAACCCTAGTTTCCAGATCTGTTCTAAAAAGGATGTTTGGAGGACGATTCTTACCCGAATTCCTTGCTATTTCTTTGTTGTTTGATGCCCCAATACTCAGATCTTCAACCCTCAATCCAATAAGCTTTAAACCTTGATCTTCTCTCACTTTCTCTCTCTACTTTCTCTCTAGAATTTTTGTTGCTTTGCAAGTGTGGGTTATGGTGCCTGATTAGGGTTGTTTAAGGGTGGTAATGGGCTCTTAAGCCCATCTCTCACTTAATCCATGGATCCAATTAAGTCCATTATATTTTATATATATATATATATATATATATATATATATATATATATATATACCCGACTTGATCCCGTTATTGCTAAGTTGATTGCTTTGATATTTCAGGGTGTTACATCTCTCTAAATCAATTGAATCAAGGGTTTATCAAATAACTATTTCTCTTTCGTTCTTTCTATCTAATTCAATCAAAGCAAGAGTTCATATGAAGCAAACATGTTTAATGTTTCATTTTAATCCATATTCTCATGTCAGCATTCTTGATTTCACATCATTACCATTGTTAATCAAACCCATTTAGAGTCATTATAAAGCAAAAAACATCAAGTAATAAGTAAGGTCATCAATGGAAGTTATCTGATTCATCTTAATCTTCTTCAGCTTCAAGACCATAATTTAATATTTTCATATTTGTTTATGATATATACAAATCTAAGTCATGATTGTATGATTTTCATATTTGTTTTGATGATGATTTATAATAAAGCACATCAAGATATAGATAAAATCATGGATTTTTACATATGTAAAAACGCGCTAGTATGTGTTCTTAATATTCATGATGAAGAAGATGATGATTTGAAAACCCTAACAAGTTTCTGTATGAGTTACATATACATAACAAAAGCAAAAGTCATATTCTAAAGAAATCGATGATTATGATAAAAGTTGTATTCTTTCTATTTTTAGGTTACGTATATGTAACTGTGAGTTACATATAAAATATATATAGGTTATATCGAGTTACATATACGTAATCATAGTTTTGCATATGTAACTCGTAGTTATATATATATGTAACCAAAAGATTTTCATGTCTAAAGTTCTCAACCCTTCTTCCTCGTCTTTTCTTTCTTAGTTATTTTGTTCAAATTACGTTTACATATAATTAAACATCACATTTATGTAGGGTAACCCTTTGCTTACATATACATAAGCATGTGGTTTGGAATATGTAACTAGTATATAACAGGTTACATAAATGTCCAAGTTATGATTAAATATTTTACAGTGAAATGAGGATGATGGGGGAGAGAGGGAGAGAGGGGGAGAGAGAAAGAGATCAAGAACATTAAGAACATACAAGAGATACATAATGTAAATATGTAGCTTTTTCCGTTACACATATGTATCTCAGTAGTTCTATTATTATTAGTGTGGTAGCTTGACACATAAACCATGACCCTTACACCAATCTTTCTCTAAATCCTCCACCTAGCCACAATGCCACTAACCACCTTCATAAGGTGTCACCTATCTCCTAAAACCACAACTAAGCAAGGCTAAAATCATAACTCACCACTAGACTAATGATGAACCCACCACCTTGAAAGCCTCGGTCAATGGAACCTAAAACAACCACAACCATGACCACCACAATCACCACCACCACACCATCTCTCTCTCGGTTTTATACACCCACAACCAACACCATCCGAGACCATCACCACCACCACACAACACCACCCTCTCTCTCCTGGTCTCCATAATCACAAACCACCACAACCACCATCTTCATCTCTTGATTACAACATCAAACATCTTCATAAGCACCATCTCACAAGTACTTCAAGATCAAGAACTCTCTCCTTAAGCTTTAGGATTTCAAGAAGCTACAAGTCATCTCTAAATCATCTTTAGCCTTTTTTTCATCTAATAACAAGGTTTTGGTCTACCTAAACTATGTTAAACAAGGCTTAAAAGGGTTACATATGTGTTATACTTACATATGTAACTAATCCATTATGAATGAACATCAAGACTCTTTGATAAAACTCTTAAACATGATTTACATTTAGAAATCAGTAAGAAAAGGGGTTCAAAAACTAAAAACCTAAAATTTCTATAAACCAAGGATTTAAAATAATAAAGGATTAAAACCTATGATACTTTATGAATTATTAAAATAAAATGTGTTAAATATTTAAACGACTGTAATTGCGGGAATAAAATTAGGAACATGTTTAGAAATATTAAAAATAGTAATCTATAATTTTGGTGTAATAATAATGGGTAGATTAATTTATATAATTAATTTAAAAAAATAAAAGAAAATTTTTATTTCAGAAGCTCCGAACTTGGTAAAAATCTGGAAAATTATATAATAACTTCTGTATTTTATATAAGTTTTAGAATAAATTTTGTGATTAAATTCATATGTATGACTGCGTTTTATATTTTAGAATATTCAGTAATTAGAAAATTGACATAAATAGCACAATAGGGAGTTAAATTATGAAAAATTTGAATAAATTATAATATCCAGAGTTGAATAGTGTTGTAGAAGACTAATCAAGGCTCGGCAAAACAAACTGTGCGAAATCCTGATACATGCGAAAAGAAGAATTCACGCGAGAAGCAGATCTCACGCGAGAAAGGAATCCACGCGAGAGATTGAAGCCGTGCGAAAGCTTGTTCCACGCGAAAAGCGTGTCGCGCGAGAACTCGCTGTTTAGTATAAATAGCTTGTTTTCGTTTTGTAATTAAGCTTTTCGTTCATTATATCATTTAGTACTGTGCGAAATCGCACAAGACCTGTAATAGGTTTATGTTCATCAATTCAATATCATTTTGAGTTCAAATTGATTCTTCTTCTACTCCAATCTTGTTTATATTCCGCGTTCACAAGATTGAGATTGTGTGTTATTGTTTCTGGGAGACTTTCGAGGTTTTACAATTGGTATCAGAGCTTTAGGCTCTTGAACCACGATTTGGAGAAGATTTGGATTATTTTCTACTCGTTTTTGAAGAATTCTACATTGATCACTTTAGATTCTGATATGGCAATGTTATGCTGCTCGATTTTGGAGGTTTTGGACTGATTTGGACCAATTGAAACTGAATTAGTGGAATTTAGTTGAATTTTAATCAAAATTATACTTAAAATTGAACTAAATTCATTAAATTTGGACTAAAATGGGTTTAATCAAACCTATTCAGTGAATTGGAGGTGACATTCGTGTGAACAAACGGTTGGAAATTTGTTTCTGCACAAAATCGAAGTTTTCGCTTGATCTGCAAGTTCTCGCACGCGAAAAGTGGTGTTTTCGCTCAGTTAGATATTTCACCTTTTTGTGCGATTCGCGTGAAAAGGTAATTTTGTAAATTCGCACGAATTGCTCCTTCGCGCGAAAATTCTATCCGCGCGAAATTGGTTTTCGCACAAGTTCTTATTTCGAACGAATACCTGATTTTTTTTGACTTTCTGATCATTATGGCTTCAACGACTCCGAATCTGAAGCATCTTACTGCTTCACTTCATCTAGACACGGAAATTGGTACTGGTAACAAGCCACCGAGACTTCTCTGTGAAGATGATTATACCGATTGGGCGTTTCGATTTGAGAGATATGTTATTTACACGGAACCTAAAATGTGGAGATCTATCCAGTATGGTCCTTACATTCCGTTGTACAAAAATGATAAAGGAGAAATGGTTTAGAAACCTGAACATTTGTGGGATGAAGATGACATCAAGAGATTGGAACTGGATGATAAGGCGTATGCTGCCATCACAATGGCACTGACTACTGAGATCTCACAAAAGTTTCAAGAATTCAGGGGTGCTAAAGTGTTATGGGATGCTCTGGAGTCTCAGATTATGGGCAACAAAGACATGAGAGAGAGCAAAAAGGATATGTTGAATCAAGAATTCAACATGTTCAATCATATTGTTGGTGAAGAGTTGGAAGCTCAGATGGCCAGATTTGTTAGACTGGTCACAAAAATGAAGAGTGCGGGTATTACTCTGGAACCCATCACTGTGAACAAGAAGTTGCTCAACTCACTTCCTTACAGTTGGAATAACAACTGTACATTGATAAAGAGAACCAAAGACTTGTATACTCTTCCGTTGACTGATCTCATCTCAACTATCAAGTCTTATGCTATGGACGATAAGCAGCGAGCTGCTAATCATCTCAGTTCTCTGGGTGCTGAAGGAACTGCTCTATATGCAAAGATGGCTAGTAATCCAAATTACTATGTCAGTTATACACAAATGTGTCAGCAACAACAATCGGGAAGTGCAGCATCTTCTTATATGCAACCAGCAGTAACCCATCCAGTTCATGTTCCAGCTGCTCAATACTATTCCCCTATCATCCACCAACAAGTCTCTCAATCTCAAGATTCTCATAGTGGCCAACATGCTTATGTTGCTACCACTAATCCGTCAAAGCATACTGTTCAGATTACAGAGGAGCATCTTGCTCTTTTCACCACTTTTATGTCAAGTTATGAAGCTTTCATGGCCGGAAGACTTACTGCTCCAAATGTTCTAGTTGATGATCTTCAACAAGTCAACCCTGATGATGTTGAAGAGAATGACATCAAATATCAAATGGCTATGGTAGTTTACAGGGCGAAGAATTTTGCTAGAAGAACTGGGAGGAAAATGTTTGGCGTTAACAATTCTAGCAAAATCGGTTTCGACAAGTCAAACCTGAGGTGTTACAACTGTGACAAACCTGGTCATTTCGCCAGAGAGTGTACTGAACCAAAGACTGGTCAGAATGAAGGCCCAAAGAAGATGGTGACTGTGGAGATAGAGCAAAGAAAGACAAAGCTAGTACTTCTGGTGGTACTAAAGCATTAGTTTCTCAAACTAATGCTGAATATGATTGGTCTGATCAAATGGAGGCACTTGATATAACTTTGTCTCATGCACTTATTGCAAAGATTGTTCCAGAACCAGAAGAGGAAGAAACTTGTTTGCTAAATTCGTGTCTGATGATTTGTTGGAAGGTTTGTTTGCTACGGTGGAAGAAGAGAAGGAGAAAGTTGAAATAGAGAAAGTAAAAGTTAAACAAGAGGATGAGAAATTTGAAGACTTAGAGGAGAAAGCTGAGAAGAAAGATCAGGTTGAGAAGGTTGATGAAGAAAGGATTGTGATTGAAGAGTACACTGTCGAGCCTCCAGTCAAAAGCCCATGTGTTGATCAAAAGACTGTTGATGCTGCTCCATTGAAAGAACCAGCTGCTGAAATGAAAGCATTCATGGTCAAGAAGGTAGAGGAAACAGAAGGGGAAACTTCAGAACACAAGGTATATGATAGTTTATGTAAAAATACATGTGTTGAGAAAGTTCAAAGATACAGAGTTCACAATGAGAGCCTGATAATGGAAGTTGAAAAACTTCAGTATCAAGCTATCAAACACAAGTCAAATGAAAAGATTTTTAAAGAAAAACTTGAAGGTTTAAACAAAACAATATATAATTTAAAATTAAATCTTCATGATAAAGAATGTACTAATAATGACTTGACAAATAGAAACAATGAACTCGCTCTAGAAATTAATAGACTTAACAGTGAATTAGCCACGGTTAAATTGATTGTTGAGAAATTTGAACTTTCATTAACAATGGTTGAAGGAATAATCATGTTACAAATGACTCAGAAGATCAAAGGAGGAAAGTGTGGTGTTGGATTTTCTAACATTGCTCCTCCAATTAATCATGATTATTCATGTTTACCTTCATCTGATAACATTTGTGATTCTGATATGGTCTATGGGATTGGTTTCTCTCCATCTCAAAATTTAAAACCTTCAGTCAAAATAAATTTATCTGTTGATCCTATCATAGTACCCAAACCTAAACAATCACCTGAAAATCTTTTTGCAGATAAATTGAAGGTGGATGGGTTGGTTGAAGATTGGGAGAGTGAGAGTGAGGAAGAGAATGAGAATGAATGTTTGAAAAATAAGAATGTAAAAGTTTTACAATCTGCTTGTAAACAAAATTTGTCTGGAAATGAAAAGAAGGTTGATTTGAATGAGTTAAAATCTAATAGTAAAATAATTTGAATGCAAATCAAAGGGCAAATCAAAAAGAAAGAATTGAAAAGGATTTTAAAAGTAGATTTGTTTCTAAGGGTGTAATTGAAAATGAAGAGCATATTTTTAAAGAAACGAATTCTCGATTCTTTAAAAATAAACTTCATTATAATGCTAACCTTGTGAATCAAGATGTTTGTAGCCCAGATTTGCAAGTGAATGATTCTTCTGCATTCAATCTGAAAATTCAAAAGCCTGGTCCTTCTCCAGCACCAATTCATATATCTAAGCCTGGTCCTCCTCCAGCAAATTCAAAGTCTGGTCCTACTCCAGTAAAATCAAAGACTGTTCCTATCCCAACACCACCAATTCCAAAAGTCAAAACTGCCAAATCTCCAATCCAAAGTGGTCATAATTCATCTATTTCCTCGAATCTGCAAAAGATGAACTTGCAATTGTCTAACGAGGCAAAGATTCGAGAGACTGTGGAGAAAGTTAAACCTAGTCACTCTGACTTTGGTTTTTATGACAATTTTCATAATTGTCACCCACAGTTTGTTTTCCACACACAACAAAAGAGATGCTATCAGTGTGGAAACACAAATCATTTGGCAAACAATTGTCCTTCTCGAAAAAAATCATTAAGTAAACAAAGATTTCATAATTCTATTTCTCATAATAGAAAACTATTTTTCACTCGTGGAAAATTTTCAAATAATATGAAATCAAAGGTTGTTAATGATTTTAATGTCAAACGGGATAAGAAATTGACTAATGATGTAAAGGAAAATGTCAAGATTAAAAGCATAAATGAAAAGAATGATGTGCAAACAAAATATAATAATATCAAATCATTTTGTCTTGCTGCAACACACAATGTGCTCAAGTCATGTATGACTTGGGTACCAAAAACTAAGTAATTTTGTTACTTATGCAGGGACAACCGCAAAAGGCTACTGAAAGCCTATGGCATGTAGATAGCGGTTGTTCAAGACATATGACTGGGAATTTATCATTATTACAAGATGTTCAGTCATATAACGGAGGAAGGGTGATTTTTGCGGGAGACAAAGGAGGACGTATAACAAAACGTGGTACAGTTACAAACGGCGTCCTTAGTTTTGAGAATGTTAATTTTGTTGAGGAATTAAAACATAACCTGTTAAGTGTGTCTCAAATCTGTGACAAACATATTCTACACACTTTACTAACAAAGAATGCTTAATTTTAAAACCAGGTTTTGTTGTTCCTGATGAATGGATTTTGATGAGGACTCCGAGAGACAATGATACATATCTTCTTGATATGCATTGTTCTAATTCTTTGGTAACAGCTTCTTGCTTACTATCCAAAGCCTCGGAGAATGATTCCATGTTATGGCATCATCGATTAGGACATGTCAATCTTAAAAACATGAATAAACTTGTACGTGGAAATCATGTTATTGGTTTACCTGAAAAAGAATTTCAATTAAATGAACATTGTTTGTCATTTCAAAGGGTAAACAACATAAACTTCCTCACAAACCCGTTGCACACAACTCAGTCGAATCAATCTTACAACTCTTACACATGGATCTTTTTGGTCCAGTAAGTGTTTTAAGTTTGGGTCGAAGATCTTACTGTCTGGTTGTTACTGATGACTATTCTAGATTTACTTGGGTGTTTTTCTTAGCATCTAAGGATGAAACTCCACACCTTTTGATCAAGTTCATTACTTTGGTGGAGAATCAGACTGAGAAAAAGGTAAAATGCATCAGAAGTGACAATGGGACAGAGTTTTGCAATCAAACTCTGAATGAGCTTTGTGAATCCAAGGGAATCGCCAGACAATTCAGTGCTGCTGGCACTCCACAACAGAATGGAGTTGCAGAAAGAAGGAATAGAACATTGATTGAAGCTGCTAGAACGATGATCTCTGCTGCCAAATTACCTTTGTTCTTTTGGGCTGAAGCAGTAAATACTGCATGTTATGTTCAGAATCGTGTTTTAATTAATAAATGATTAAATAAGACTCCATATGAAATCTTTTATAATCACAAACCCAAAGTTAAATATTTTAAAGCCTTTGGTTGTTGTTGCACTTTGTTGCATACAACTGAATCATCTTCAAAATTTTCTGAAAAGGCTGATGAATGTTACTTTGTGGGATATGCTGCCAATAAGGTTGCATATCGTGTTTATAATAAAAGAACTAGACAAATAATCGAGTCATTTAACATTGATTGGCACGAGCTTAACATAACTGATGCAGGTTCAGCTCCTTCATGGGTTTATGATTATGAATCTTTGTTCATAAATTTTAATATTTCTAAACCTTCTTCTGCAGATTCTAATTCTTAAGCAATATCCTTGGAAAACAAAATTATTGGGGAACTTCCAACTTTGATATCTGATGATTCTGCTATCGCTTCATCATCCAAAGATATTCCTACAGCTTCTGTACCAGTATCTGCCTGTTCTGAGTCATTAGATGTTTCTTCAGAACAAATTCCTACTCAGGAGCTGGAAGAATCTTTGAGTTCTCCATTATCTTCATCTTCTTCAGAAACTATACATACACCGATAGAGATCATTCAAGTTCCATTTGAAGAATCTCCAAATGTGTCTACTGCTTCTGAAACTCCTATTTCAGATGACACACTTGAAGAAGATATTGTGTATCAATCTCACCATTCTGAAGAAGTTATTGATAATGTTGAACATATTACCAATCTGGAAGATGGAATGGTTGCAGATGATATTCCTCAATTAAGAATACACAAAACTCATCCAACTGAAGCAATCATTGGTCCGTTGCACGAAGGTGTGATTACCAGAAGTCAATCAGGAGCAATCAACACATGTCTATATGCTAGCTTTCTATCACAAATAGTGCCCAAGAATGTGGAAATGGCACTCAAAGAAAACAGCTGGATAGAAGCAATGCAAGATGAGTTGATGCAATTCAAGAAGCTCAATGTTTGGCATCTTGTTGAACTTCCAAAGGATAAGCTTCCGATTGGAACAAAGTGGATTTTTCGAAACAAGACGGATGAAAAGGGTGTTATAGTTCGGAATAAAGCACGTCTTGTGGTGCAGGGATTTTATCAAGTTGAAGGATTGGATTATGAAGAAGTGTATGCTCCAGTTGCAAGACTAGAAGCAATACGCATATTCCTAGCCTTTGCTTCATACATGAACATCAAGGTGTACCAGATGGATGTTAAGACTGCATTTTTATACGGAGAAATGAGGGAAGAAACATATGTTTGTCAACCTCCTGGATTTGAAGACCCAGATCATCCTGATTATGTATACAAGTTGGATAAGGCTTTATATGGTTTACATCAAGAACCTCGTGCTTGGTATGCAACTCTGACTGAACATTTGCTTGCAAATGGTTATTCAAGAGGTGCAATTGATCAAACCTTATTCATACGAAAATCAGGCGATGATATCATTTTGGTTCAAATCTACGTCGATGATATCATTTTTGGCTCCACAAATGATAGTATGTGCACGGAGTTCGAAGAGGTGATGAAGAAAAAGTTTGAGATGAGTTCCCTTGGAGAAATTTCATTTTTCTTGGGTATTTAGGTTACTCAATCTGAGACGGGTATTCTCATTCATCAAGAAAAATATGTTCAGACAATTCTTGAGAAATACAAGTTTCAAGATTCCAAAGTAGCTTCAACTCCAATGGCTTCTCGTCCTACTCTTACTCCGGATCCATTAGGAGAATCAGTTGATCAACATCTTTACAGATCGATGATTGGTTCCCTCATGTATCTCACTGCAAGCAGGCCGGATGTCATGTTCCCTGTTTGTCAGTGTGCCCGCTATCAAAGTGATCCAAAGGAATCACACATGAAAGCTGTCAAGCGGATTTTCAAGTATCTCAAGGGTCAACCTAAACTTCGTCTTTGGTATCCTCGAAATTCCGATTTCAATTTATTTGCTTATACTGACAGTGATTATGGTGGTTGTAACTTAGACAGGAAATCGACCACAGGAGGATGTCAATTATTGGGTAACCGACTCATTTCTTGGCAGTGTAAGAAGCAAAACACTGTATCCACATCCACTACCGAAGCTGAATATGTGGCTGCTTCGAGTTCTTGTTCCCAGCTTGTCTGGATTCAGCAACAACTTCTCGATTATGGTCTCAACATTTATGACACACCAATTTGGTGTGATAACACGACAGTACTAAATATCGTGAAAAATCCCATTCAACACTCTAAAACTAAACACATTGACATCCGCATACATTTTATCCGCGACTGTTTTGATCGTAAACTTATTCATCTAAAACAAGTGCCGTCAACTGAAAATATCGTTGATTTATTTACCAAGGCATTTGATCATTCTCGATTTGATTTCCTTGTGCAATCATTGGGAATGCTTAACTTTGGATAAATTGGTTTAATGAATCTTCACAAAAAGATTTTTTTTACTAAAGAATAAAATTGCAATTGTTTCCTTTTCTTAAAAGGACAATCACAATTTTAGGGGGAGAAAATTAGAAAACAAGTTCTGAAAAATATTTTTGGTCTTAGGGGGAGTTAAAATCAAAGGATTGCCAGAATAAAACCAAAAAAGAAATTTTCATGCTTAAATGAGAAATGATATTACAAAGTTCAAAACGAGTATAAGTACTTTCAAAGGCTTAAATATGAATACACTTGGATTATGTTTGATATGTTGATAGGCTTTGCTTTCAGAAATGAAAAGATCATAATTGAGTGATTACACTTGAATTAAAGAAATATGATTTAGTGGGGAACATATCAGGATTCTGTGCCAAAAATGTTCTAACACAGACTGAGAGATATAATCTTGTCATACTCAAGCCTGTATGTGATTGATTCAGTGATTATCATAACTATATATATATATAAATGATAAAAGCACAAAAAAAAGACAAAGGAGAAACACACAAAAAGAAAATAATTGAGCAAAAAGATACCAACAAAGGCCATATAGGATATAAGATGCCAAGAGACACAACAAATCAAAGGATATGTCTTAAAGACATACATACTATACGGTATCTATTTTCTATTTTGAGAATAGTTTTTAACTTTGGAAGGCAAAATTGAAAGAGGGGGCATGTAAGTCCGGATGGCTTGTAATTCCTAAACATCTTGAGAGGGCAGACGTAAGTCCGGATGGCTGTCAATAAGTCCTTAAACTTGTTAATATTCCGGGTTAAGAAATATTTCTCAGGCTAGTTATGCTCAAATAGTTATATTTAGGAATACAATAAATGGTATCACTGATCATCAATGCATGGTTTAAGTCAAATTGGGGTGACTTGAAAATCTCGATAGTGTCTTGAAGGATAATAATTATTATACAGAAGTTCTGATTGTGGGATCCACTAAATTATATTAAATCAACAAAACATGATATATATCACTCATTATGTGTCTGAGTAAAACCTGAAGTATAAGTTTAAAAGGACAAAATATTGACAATCAACTTAACCAGTTATTTTAAATAAAGCCGGACAGAGTCTTAACTTGACAAAGAACTATATGATCTCAATATGAAATTTCTTATACAAAAACAAGCAAATCCGATCTTGATTCTTCAATTATTTTCATTCTTTTGTTATTTTGTATGTAAGTGTTTATTTTTTATTTCATTTTTATAGTGATTTATTTTAGGACAAATAAATAACAAGAAAAAATTTGAAAATTGAAGATTCATTAAGCTAATTGATCACTTGGTAAAGAACAATTTATGTTGACATAATTCATTGAAAATAAAAGGATTGAAGAGTTTGAAACATAAGAAATACTTTGAAAATTTTGAAAACATTTTGAAAATTTTGAAAAACAATTGTGTCTTTCGCGCGACAAGGGAAGTCACGCGAAAAGGGTTGTTTCGTGAAATGGGTTTTCGCGTGACTTGTCAGGGGTATAAAAGTCACAGTGAACAAGACGAAATCACTTTTCACTCAAAATCTTACCCGAAATCCTTTTTCGTATATCATCCGATTACTCCTCTCGCATACACCAAACCATACATCATTTCACTCCTGCTTTGTGATTTTGTTCCACATTTCATTCTCAGTACGTGCATAGTGTGATTTTGAAGGTATAACTGGTTTGCTTTGGTTACTGTAGCAATACAATGTTAAGGGGAACCTAACATCTTGAAATTAAAATCTTAATAAATGGACTTAATAGATGAAATTGACAGATGAAATCGACCTAATAGACTTAGGCGACATCAATGATCTGGACTTCATTGATTAAAATCGAGATTTGAACTGTTAATTTGAATTTGGGTTGTGCGAATCGCACAAGAAACTGAACAGATGCGAAACCAAGTTTTCGCATGAATATGATTTTCGCGTAAGCTTTGATTTCGCTTGGGTTTCATTGTTTCGCGTGACTCAGGTTTTCGCGTGAATTCAAAAGTGAAAGTTGTCTTTCGTATGAAGTTTACATTTCGCATAATGTTTATTTTCGCGTGAAATGATTTCTCGCATGACAAAAAGGCTGTCAAATTTTCTAAGTGTTAGATGCTTTTGTTTCTCAAATGATATTGTACACAATCACATTTTGCTGATAAACCTTAAGTATAATAAACATTGAGATGATAAATTGTTTCTAAGTGTTGAAATCTCTATATGAAAGTGTTTTAATATTCAAAGTGTTCAAAGTATAACCTCAAATGTTATTATGTTCTAAGTGTTCTAATCTTGATCTTATTTGACAATGCAGATGGCACAAATGATTTTCAATAAAAATCATAATTGTGTTGCCTATCTAGACGAGGTTCCGGAAGGAAAGGAACTATTTTCTTCAATGATCGAGGGACTGAAGAATTCTCGGATTGTATATGCCATATCTGCTGATCCAGCAATATATTCTGAGCTTATTGATTCTTTCTGGAGCACTGCTACTCTGGAAAAAGACCAAGCTGGTAATCAGGTTATCACTGCCACAGTCAAGGAGAAAAGAGTGACTGTCTCACAGGCTATTCTAAATAGAGTGTTACTGTTTAATGATCAAGATAATGCTCCAACTAGACTTGAGGATGATGTTGTGATAGATTGTTTGACTCGTATGGGATACGAGTATAGATATCCAAGTCTGGAAAAGAAGTGGTTACCACCATAGTAGAAATACTTATTTCACGTGGTAATCCACTGTCTAAGTAATCTGAAGGCTGGGATGGACAGTCTTAGTGCTGTGTTTGGTTCTTTATTGGTTTCTCTGGTAGACGATCTTCCTTTTAGCATTTCTGGAGCAATTTTCCAGGAAATGCAAAAGAATACTACTGCTAATCCAGGGAAGAAATTTATCATGTATCCAAGATTCATTCAGCTGGTTATCAATGATGCCTTTCCTGAGCTTGCCACTCAGAGATCTCCAAAATATGTTGTACAGACGATTGAGAAGGAGATTTTTACTCATCTCACTGGAGCCAGAGGAAACAAGTGCTCTGGTGAAAGTTTTGCTAAGATCAGAAAATTCTCTAAGATTGAAGAAAATGTTGATGAGTTTGGTGAAGGTGGTGCTCATACTGATGAGGCACAAGCTGGTGCTTCCACTTCTACTACTAGAGATAATGTGGACGAAGAGATTGAGAGATTATTTGAGGATGAGCCTGTGAATGAAGGAAGAACGGAAGAAATTGTTCATTCAGCTTCCAGTTCTGAGACAGCTAGTGACCAAATTGGGAATGTTCCTTATGTTATCCAAACGGATCAAACACCATCTACTCCAACATCTTCTCGACCAAATGATGAAGACAGGGATACTGATTATGTCCCTGAAGAGTCGCCAAGTACATCCTCTTGAAGAAAACGTATGGCAAGGAGGAGAGACTTTCCGGCAAGAAAGAGAGGCCGAGGTATTGTACCAAGGAGACCACGAACTCATGTGGTTGTCACCGAGACTGAGCAAGATCAGGCAGCCAATGTGACTTCTTCTGCTCCTGAAACAGAAACAGTTCCTGTTTCTGGAGCAGCTAATATTTCTGGCTCTGGTTTTTCTACACCACCTCATCAAGAGAATTTAGAGTTTGATGTTGATACACTCTTGAATACTCCTCTAGAGTTTCAAAGGAGAGAGGAATCATCAAGCACTTCTGGTTCTATCACTTTAGAAGAACGAATAAAGAACTTGGAGAAAGAAAACTTTGAGAATATGAAGTTGATTGCTGAGTTAAAGAAAGGTAATGAAGAGAAGACAAATCTGATTAACATGATACATCTCGATTCAGCAATTAAAGACACAAGATTGGCCTCTCTTGAACAACAAATGAAGAGCATGTTTGACTACACTTCAGGGCTGGAAAGACAACTAAATGAGCTGAGAAAATTCATTTTACAGACTTATTTTCATCAGCCACCAATCATCAGGTCTACAACTGTGATTGGTGAATCAAGTAGACGATCTCCAAGCCCTCCTCCCACTGAGAATGTTCAAGAAAAGGAAGTGGTTAACGAAGCTCAAACCTCCACTGAACAGCCAAGTGTTAGCACTACTGAGGATGTTCCTATTTCATCGGAAGTACCTATCACCGAAGCTTACACATCTACAGCTTTCGTTGAACCAGAGCACATGTTCACTTTACCTATTGTTCATGAACAGGAGGATGAAGAATTGGTTGATTATGCTGATACTGATGATGATGAGGATGACGATGAAGATGATGATGAAAATGATGATGATGATGGTGGAGATGATGGTGGAAATGATGGTGATAATGATGATGGAGGAGATGAGGGAGGAAATGATGGTGATAATAATGATGGAGGTGATGCTACAGATTTCTCTTCGAGTCCAACTAGAGATACTAACACTGATAATGTCGATCGACCAAGTGTTAGTGATCCAGAAGGATATGATCCACTAGACCCTGCCACGGAGAATGTGTATGAAAAGGAACTGTATTCTTTTCAACAATCATCATCTGGAGCTGTTGAAGAAGAACTTGATATGTTTGATGATCTGGAAGAGCAGACTGAATATACAGACATTTTTGGGAACAACCTTCAAGAGCTATTTAAAGACATTAATCTTGAAGAAGGAGAAATCCCGACTGAGACTGTGAGTGGTGAAACTCCTACTGTTGCTATAAAGAAAGACTTTACTGGTCAGATTGCTTTATTCACTAGAGGAGGATTGATGTTCAAAGCACCACCACCACCTACTGAAGCTCATTTTCTATTCATTTCTAAACCTAAACAGAAGTATGGTGAAATGTCTCATGTCATTAGCTGGGGTTATGATGGCGAGAAAAGACTGTATGTAATTAAAAGAAAGAATGGAGAAATTGATTATCTGAAAAGCACACAAGACTTTCATACTCTACGTGCTGCTGATCTCTACTCCATGGGCAAAGCTCCATTCTTTAATGAAAGCAATTACAGTGAAGCTGAACTGATGAGATCCATGATACGAAGGGAGATGCGCACAAATTTCAAAGATTTTAAGACTGCCAAATCTAAGTTGATTGATGACTCAACAAGAATAGATGAAAATACTAAAGCTCCAATGAAGATACGAGTCTATCAACATCCTAGATTTATCAGAAAAGTCCCTGTGCATGCTCCAGTTCCTCCTAACTCGTTAAAGCATTTACTATCATGGAGATGTGAAAAGGATTCCGGTCACGCTATGATCAGATGCACTGACAAGTCATTTAGAATTATTGATCCAGCAGACTTGATGAAGTTTGGCAAAGACGACTTACTCAGGCTTTTACACTGTCCTATTACAGCTGATGAGTCCGTTAATTTTCTATCTTGCCAATATGTGTGGATGACTGACCGAATCCTCAGGAATAAATGGTACGCATATGCAGGAACGTACAAGAAAGCAAACGTAGATTTTGATTGATCATGTTTCACCGAGCCTAGGGGGAGATTGTAGAAGACTAATCAAGGCTCGGCAAAACAAACTGTGCGAAATCCTGATACATGCGAAAAGAAGAATTCACGCGAGAAGCAGATCTCACGCGAGAAAGGAATCCACGCGAGAGATTGAAGCCGTGCGAAAGCTTGTTCCACGCGAAAAGCGTGTCGCACGAGAACTCACTGTTTAGTATAAATAGCTTGTTTTCGTTTTGTAATTAAGCTTTTCGTTCATTATATCATTTAGTACTGTGCGAAATCGCACAAGACCTGTAATAGGTTTATGTTCATCAATTCAATATCATTTTGAGTTCAAATTGATTCTTCTTCTACTCCAATCTTGTTTATATTCCGCGTTCACAAGATTGAGATTGTGTGTTATTGTTTCTGGGAGACTTTCAAGGTTTTACAAGTGTGTATGAATTTAGGAAGTTTTAGAGATGTATAACTATTTATTATAATTTATATAAAATTATTAAAAATCATGGTAAACTTTCTATTATGAGTTAATAACCTGAAATTTTATGAGATAATAAAGATTTCAGAATATTTATTTTGGTAAATTTTAGTAATTTTAAAAAACCTGTAGCTATTTCTGTAGTTTTATATAAATTTTATAGAAATTCTAGAAAATTATATGTCAATATTTATTAGTTGAAATTTTTATATGTTAATCTAGATTTTAAGGTGTTAATACTTTTAAAATTTGGTAATATATGGATAGTCGTAGCTACTTTTTTTTGAAATTAATACGATTTAAGAAATAAATGCTGAAAATTTTAAAGAAATAAGATTTATTTCTAACATATAATTATTTTATAGGGTTTTGCTGGAATTAAGGTGAGATTCATAGCCCCATTTTATATTTACGAGTTTTAGGGGAAAGAGTATACTGTTTTCTGATTGATGCTAATATAAATAAGACTTTTTGATATATACTGTAATTGTGCCATAAGCTACAAACATTAATTCGGATGAGGAACCGTCTGGTAATATAGGTAGTGCCACTTAGAAAAATGTTTCCTGTACCAACAGGATAAGTGTTGTGATGCTATATTATCTGATTTTGTGGTTTATATTTGTAACAGTTATAAATCACCTGGCATATAAGTAGGTTTGATTGCAATCTTATTCATATTGCATCAAAATATTTTATTTAGACATTAAACCTATATTCTCACCAACATTATGTTGACTGTTTTGAGTATGCTTTTTCAGGTAATCAAAATGACTAACAGTGTTATGTTTTCATATGATGTGTACAACGGATGGGGTGAAGTAATAGGGAAGACATGTGTCAAAATAACTGTAAATGTATTTGAACCTAGCGTAACTGTGGACGCACATATCCACTACTACTAAAGGATAAGAAGCAGTTATTAGTTACTTTTGTATTTAGGTTATATTTTGAATATGTAATAGTCGTTATATAGACAAATTTTGTATGAATTATAAATGTAACCTGAATATATATATATATATATATATATATATATATATATATATATATATATAAACTAAGTGATGCTATGTTAAAATTAGTATTAAATTTGTTTTGTCTGTGATCAATGTGTTTTAAGCCAAAGAGTCACACCCAAGCATTTCACGTTTCCGTCGGGATGTAACAGGTTGGTAACAGAGCCATTGGTTATAAAGAATTAGGTATTACTAGTAAATGCCTAGACTATAACCATAAGCTCATATGATACTAAATCATCAATGTGATATTATTTTCTTTTTATGATTTTATATGATCACATTCATGCTTAGATAATAATAAAACTTGACATATATATGATTTATATGTGAAAATTTTTATGAATTCTATGTGACTAAATGAGTTAAATTTTTAAAAATTTTTACAGCATGAGTTCTAATAAATTTGATAGTTACTATAACGAAACTAATGGATCATAGCAACCATAGAGCAACAACACCTGAGATAGAGCCTCAAAACAAAACAGAAACACCTCAACCTAAAACCCGGATCCAAACCATGCTAAAGTTTTATGTCCGACATGCACCGGTGCATATAGGAGGTTATACAATCCAAACTCCCAGAAAGTGAGTATGACGTGGCAGGAAACTTCTGAATAATGAAATTCAGGAAACAGAAAATCCAAACCCGGAAACTTTTCTTCCAACATCTAAAATGAAACCCGTGAATCAATTTGATGAATCTGAACAGAAGAAGAAGAAAGCAAGAGGCAAAGGTTGGAAGAATGGCAAATAGAGGCAACCAACCAGATTCTCAAAACGGTTAAGAAGATTCAACGAGAGATTCGGGTAATCAAAGTGGATGTCAAGGAAAAAAAGAAAGGAGGCAAAAGCATCCTCACCAAAATTTGGAAATGGGTTTAGGGAAATTAGAAAACTAGAAAATTTTATGTATGTTGTGCTAACTTTAAGAGTAAAAGAATAAGAATATATATTGAATTACTTTCTTTGATTTTATGACCACTAAAATATTATGTTTTCAGTAAAACTTACACATATCTTCTCATTCTCTTAAGATATTAATACAATTAAAACAAGTGAAACATGTCGCCAAAAAGAACTACTCAACCAGCACGGAGAATTGCACGAGTTGGAAGACCAAGAACCAGGCTAGGAGAAGAATTTTCACCTGTAAATACCACTACTAATGAGAATGAAAGAATTTTTTAAATAGCAACCCAACAATTAGAAGCTGCAATACCCACCTTAATAGTTCAATTACAACAAAACCTTAATTTCGGAGGTGTACCACCTGGAAGTGAGGAACCAGAAAATGCTAACATAGGGGAACACCCGGAGGAAGAGGCTGTAGACAGAGTTAGGAAAGGATGTTCCTATAAGACTTTCATGTCATGTAGACCCCGAGAGTTTGACGGGAAAGGTGGAGTAGTACAAGCCTTACGCTGGTTATATGAGATGGAATCAGTGTTAGATATTAGTAACTGTGCTAATAACTACAAACCCTATTTGCTTCATATTCTTTTAAGGGAGAGGCACAATCTTAGTGGAGAATAGAGATCCAAATGAAAGGAAGGCACGTTACGAACGGATTGAGCTGGGGAAGAGTTTAGGAACCTAGTAATTTAAAAGTATTGCCCTTATAATAAAATAGAGAAAATAGAAATGGAATTTTTGGTATTAGAAATGAAAGATGCAGCACATCAGGAGTATACTGATAGGTACAATGAACTTTCTAGGTTAGTATCATATTTGGTGACTTCAGAAACAAAAAGGATAAGAAGATACATATGGGGTTTAGTACCACAGATAAGAGGAATGGTAAAGTCTGCAATGCCAAGAACTTTTCAGGATACAGTAGCTCTAGCAGGAAGTTTGACAGACGAAATGATTTGGAACAGATCCTTAACTAATTCAAGGATTGAAAATAAAAGAAAATGGAACAACAATAATTCTATAGAAAGATTTGGAGGAAATTAGCAGAAAATGGTAGCCAGAAACCAGTAAGGAACTTCTTGGGAGTTGCACAAGAAAAAAGACCTCAGACGGAAGGTCAACCATGGTGCAATACTTGTCAGAGATACCATCACGGTAAGTGCATGATTATGATTTGTTACAATTGTAAGAAGAAAGGACATATATCCCAAGACTGTAAGGGACCTGCAAACCCTAAACCAGTTTGCTATCAATACGGAAATGAGAATCATTTTCACAATGAATGTCTGAACCTGAAAAAGAAAGCTCCCACAAACAACCCGCACGGCTGCTTATATGTTGACCCTTTTAAGATAATAGATAGAATTGGTCCTGTAGCTTATAAGTTAAATTTATCTTAAGAACTAAGTGAAATACACAACACCTTTCACGTATCTAATTTGAAGAAATGTCTAGTAGATGAGACATTAAAGGTACTGATACAAGAAATCAAAATAGATAGAAAACTCCATTTTATAGAACAACCAGTAGCTATTATGGACAAGGAAGTAAAAAGTTCAAGAAGAAGTAAAATTCAAATAGTAATGATTAAGTGGAATTGAAAAAGATGATCAGAATTTATGTGGGAATGGGAAGATGAAATCAAAAGAAAGTATCCTCATTTATTTTGAGGTTAAACTGAATGAAAAGAACAATTATAAGAACACATTTCCCATGCCATCAGATACTGACAACAGATGAATTTCAAGACGAAATTCTTTTTACTGGGAGAGAATGTGACGACCCTAAAACTAAGGTTAGATGACTTAAACGTTTTAATAATTATTACAAGTTGATATTATATATACATATATATATATATATATATGTATATTTGGGATTTACTAAAGATAACTTTACTTAAATTGTGTATGTATATATATATAGTTGAGCATAAGTAAATTACTAGATGAACATGCATGCACGCATGACTATTTACGGATGCATGTATGTATATATTTAAAAGACATGTAATTAAGTATATAATACGAAATTTGCTACATATATATATATATATATATATATATATATATATATAACAAAACTTAATCAAACATCATCAAAAATAGTATTATTTTATGGGTTAATGGATATGAATACTCCCAACTATTTGGAATTGGCCGCTGCCACCCCCAAGTATCATTTTGGCGAATATAACTCCCAAGTAAACACTTCGGTGTCTGTATAACTCCCAAATAAACACTTCGGTGTCTGTATCACCCGCCATTTAGGTGATACAGACACCGAAGTGTTTACTTGGGAGTTATATTCGCCAAAATGATACTTGGGGGTGACAGCAGTCAATTCCCAATAGTTGGGAGTATTTAAATCCATTAAGCCTTATTTTATTATTATTATTATTTATTATTATTATTATTATTATTATTATTATTATTATTATTAATTATTATTATTATATATATATAATATAATAACAAAACTTAATCATACATATATATATATATATATATATATATATATAACAAAACTTAATCAAACATCACCAAAAAAGTATTATTTTTTATTATTATTATTATTATTATTATTATTATTATTATTATTATTATTATTATTATTATTATTATTATTATTTTTATTATTATTATTATTATTATTATTATTATTATTATTATTATTATGTTTATGTTTCTTTCAATTATATATTTGGAAGAAAAATAAATTATGTATAATGGGTTGACATATCTTTAGTGTATAATAAAATAATGCTTTTGAGATACGCGTGTTATTATTCTATCTGATTAAAAATATCAACAACATTCAAATCGTTTGTCTTCAGAAGATGATGAAACGATATGTAAGGCCCCGATCCCGGGCACCTCACAGTTGCTCATTCATTGCATCATAGTTACCTATTAACATTCATTTCCTAATATACACAGCGGAATTTCATATAATAAAACCATTCATTTTCTTTTAACTACTGTTGTTAAGCAATACAATGTTGTTCATGAGTTACAAAAAGATTGTTCAATTGCATTACAAAATAATAATAGAATCAAAATACGGATGGATGTCAGCCTTGTCTTGCCGAGTAGCCTCCCCCTCGTGCCATCCTCAGCAATATTTACCTGCCAACTAAAAATGCATAAAAGTCAGCGTTGCTGAGTGAGCTCTAGTTTAATACGTAATAAAATACTTTCTATATGTTGTATATGAAAATACTCATTTCTATAAAATACAACTCTGTATTGTATATGCGAGCACACATCAACTGTATGGACGAATATTGTTCGTTTTTTGTACTGTATGCCTTGTCTGTAAACTTTTAACTTTATGTTCCACTTTCTGTGTGGACCAGTGAGCAAAACCCAACTATATGCGCGATGGAAAAACGGGTGATGGGCCATCTTTATCCCTCGAAAGGGTCAACTGTATCCCTCGAAAGGGTCAACTATATCCCCCGAAGGGGTCAACTGTATCCCTCGAAAGGGGCTGTGTGTACTGTGTATAAGGCCGACCCAATCACCCAGGGTACGCTACAAAGGTCCAGCCAATCTCAATTGATTGACCCTGTGCGCATAAAAGGGTAGCTAACTCGTAGCACAGTTGAGCTAACAACAACACGGTCGTGTACCTCCTATATTCTTGCAAGACTTGTTAATATTTTATTAATGTTCCTCTTCTTTTCTTTATTGCTCTTTCATTTTATTATTACGATATACTTTACGTTACGATAATAACATACCACGTAAAGTCACATACTATAAGTAATAATAATAATAGTAGCAATAACTATAATAAGGAACAATCATAAATAACCATATCATGCATGGGACATCATCATTAATAAGCCCTTAGTCAACCTCGGTCAAAACCCTAAGGCACAGACTCTCAGATAATTTCTGTAAAAATTTCTAAGTGTTGGGCGCTCTGGAACTATTTGGGCGCATGAGCCCTGTTTAGGTGTTTCATCACTATGTAGGCGTATCAGCTTACACTTGGAACATTTTCACTTTAGGCGCATGAACTATTCAGGCACATGAGAACTATTGGGGCGCATGAGGTTTTAGGCGCATGGGAACACTTAGTCATTCAGCCTAATTCTAGGCACATGGCTACTATTTGGGCGCATGGATTACACTTAATTTTTTCCAAGTCATTTTCAGACGTATGAGACACTGTTCGGGCACATCATCATCCACTGAACCTTCTAAGGCAAAAATCTAGGCGCATGGGCCCTGTTTGGGCGCATGAACACCAACATACATGTTTCTAACATATTTTTCAGTCCCAATCTCATCTCAAACATTTTCTAAGCTTCATCCTACCATTCTAAGCCTTAACTTAGTACGCATAACCACAAAACACAAACATAAATACATTAAAACATACGATTACACATACAACTTTTATAAAAATTGGTTACATGCATTTTCAGCCCCAAACAAGTTTAAAATACATAAAACCGGGGTCTAGAACTCACCTTAGTTGCTACTTGGGTGTTTCTTCTTCTATAACCCGCTTGTAATGAGTTCACACGCCTAAAAACAACACCAAACACTACTAGAAAAATCGCAAAAGATGACGCGCATTGCGCGTCATCTTGGGGGTCAGATGACGCGCAAATGCGTGTCAAGGAAGGGGTAGTCATAAATGATAGATGACGCGCATCCGCGCGTCATCTGTTTATGACGCGCAAAAGATGACGCACATTTTATGACGTGCAAAAGATGACGCGCAATGCGCGTCAAGGAAGGGGTAGTCATAAATGACTAGATGACGCGCATCCGCGTGTCATCTATGAAATTTTTATGACGTGCAATAGATGACGCGCAATGCACGTCATAAAATTAGCTGCATTTTTTAATTTTTTTTTATTTTTAATAAATTTACCTGTTGTTTTCTAAAACAAATTTTCGAATAACATTAAAAGCGAAATCCGTTAAATACCAACAAAGTTTACAAAAGTTGTTAATTAACAACTACAAAGCATAAAACACATCCAAATTCAATTAGTACGAATTACAAGTCCAACAATACTAACACAAGTCCAACAATACTATCATTTCAGTCCTACATATAAATGAAATTCGATACATAGCGCGCCCAATCTTCACAAACTTCATCCAAATCATCATCAGTGTATTCTTCTTTACCTTCTCCAACCTAAGACAACCAATTTCATCAAATTAAAGTTGTCAGTTTTGACCCAAAAACCCCTTTATGTAAAACACTTGTAATTTACTTGACTAATTTACTTTATATCCAATATTCCCAAATAAAAACAGAAGTCGTGCAATAAAACAACTAAAATATCCAAATGTTGTCAATTTGTTTTAAATTGATCAAGGTTTAATGTATTGGTTTCAAAATCTATAATTTCTTATAACCATAGATCTCCTACAAAATATAAATAGCGTTTTTGCCAGGCAGACCGAACCCTAAAAAGAAATGCATAAAAGAACTGCAGCAATTTCATTCAGAGTTCACATATTGAGCTAGACTAATTTAACGGTGAAGTTGGATAAAGTAGTTTCTTGCCTTAATGATAGAATTACTCATTAACAGCTCTTTTGCAAGTACTTCAAACTCTGATAAAGGATAATGAGCCAACCCAAAGCTCAAGATACCTCCATCCAGAAGACTGATTTGGCCTTGTACCTGTATGAAATACATCATTTAAAAAAACTGAAAATGATATTGTATAGATCATGAAAGGTTAGAATACTTGGATATATTAAATTAAGTAAAGTAAAGCCAAACAACGCTTAGCAAACTACATGCAAACTTCATGCAGCCATCTCACTGACCTGAACACGGCTCCAACGTAAGGGAACTGCAACCTTGGCAAAATTTCGAATGAAAATACTCGTCAAAAGAGGCTGATATGGGAATTCCATAAAAAGTGTGTCTTTGTCAGTTGTCATGTTTAAATTATCAACTATAAGGCTTCTGGGCACAACATCATAAAAAGTTCCTGCAGCACCAGCATTTGATGGACAGCCAAGACTATAACCACCTGCAAGGAGAATTTGGGAAAGAAAAAAAAAGAGAGAGATGAAGACTCACTGTGGCTAAAAGGAAAGGCAGCACAAAGCAGCATTATTTAAGTCAATACTAATATCAGATGAATCGAAAGACTAAAGGTGGCAAAATGGGTGGGTTAGACAGGATGCATAACAACTCAAGATGGAACAACCTTCTTTCAAACTTTTTACCTTTTTTGGTAATTAATTAGTGCGACAATATGATAACGAAAACTGTATCTTACAATCACCTAATTTAGTTTCTTGAACAGTTAAACTTAACTCATGATTATGAACTCTTAACTAATAACTATAAGACAGCAAGATAACATAACCATTTCTACCATGGACAAAGATCGTCGGATCTTCATGCCTGCTAAACACATCTATAGAAATTCTTCCTCCACCCCACCACCAAAACCGTTACCTCCACAAGCACTTATTTTGCCACTTCCGGTCCTGCAATTCAAACCAAGAATCTTAGTTTAAGTCAAACCGTACACCATACATTAGTCAACTTGATTTTTTATACAACTAACGAGAATTTCACCTACTTCAAAAGGGACGATATATGTTATTGGACTTCTAATACTAATTGCTACCTCCAACCTGTAAAACAAACGCACCTATAAATTAACAAAGGGAGCACGCCCCAACATAGAGTAATCCAAGCTCCAGTGACCAACAATGCATTTACCAAAGCATTTGTTATTAAAATTTTAAAACTAATAAAGTCATCCAACTCCCCCCCTAAGATTAGTAACTTCAAAACGGTTTTATCTAGTGTCAACTAGTACATGACTTCTTTTTCTATCAATGTATGGGGCATTTCGATTCTGTCAGTTGTACCTCAGTTTCTGAGCTAAAACTTAAACATCTGAAGAAGATATTAGGCAAGTCATTGCACCTATGGATGGAATCATGCAAGAAGTTCATACATAATTAAAGTTGTGGCATCCCTGTGCAAAGGATGTGAAAAGATGAACTAAATAAGGAGACATCTGCAGTTATGTTCTTTATCACTTATCAAATTCATATCTCAAGCACCTACTTTAAAACTATACATAAATCGAGGCCTTTTATATGAACAAAAACCCATCATTATTCAAATACCCTAAGTATTCAACAAGCAATTGACTATAATCAGTCGATTCACTAAACCCAATCAACGAAGCAAACCAAATAATTCAACAATTTAGAAATAAAACAAAAGTAATTCATATACGCATAATTGACAATCAAAATGAAGAAAACAAACCTACGCAGTGAGCACAACAGCACCACCGTTTAATCTTCTTCTCAGCAGTCTTCGAGATCAGCTTCGCCTTAACGACAATCAGCTGAGATGCAGGCACAGGGGACTGCGCGGTGGTTGGCGGAGGGGACTGCGCGAGGTAGAAGTACAAGCCAGCAAGTGCAACCACTCCAACCGCAATTGCAATTGGCAACGCTTTCCTGAGAGGAATAAAAAGGTTTAAAACCAATAAAAATGTCGGTTAATGATGTTTAAAAATATCCGCAATTGCAATTGCAATTCGCGTGTTGATGTTTAAAACTTTACCCGATGGCTTCATCTCTCTGAAGTTCTGCTTTCCGGGCCTTTCTAACATCTGTTGCATTAGCATTTTTGGTCACAGGAGGTGTGTATTCCCTGAACCTTCTTTTCGGGGCACCACAAACTGCAATTATTCCAACATATAAGCGAATGAACTCAATATACACGTAATCCATATGCCTTATATGTTAACCAGATATGGTTCAAGCTATAAGCATTTAAAGTAACATGTACAAGTGTTTATCAAGTTCTCATCGTTCACAGCTCAAAATTGGATTCATGTTGAACGACCCTCTCTCTATATGTGTGTGTGTCAAATAACTATATAACAACTTTTACTTTAATCCACAGAGTATGTGATTATATGATTCAGGTTTTTAGTTAAATGGTTAATAACTTCATAAATGCACACCCAAACATCTCAAAAGTGTTCAGAGCATTTTTTGAGAACCACATGACTATTCTAAAAATCAAAGTGAACAACAACCGTTTTGAATGTTGATTACACATAGTCAGATGTCAAATTTACCAAATTCACATCCAAAATCGATTAAAATTAACTGTAATAATCGTAAACGGGGAAAACCAACTGTAATTCATTATTCATACCTGGGAAGAAGTATTTATCAGGAAGCTTCTCGAATGGGGTTTTATCATTGTAGATATACCTGCACCCCATCCAAAACCATAAACACAAACAAAATATGATCACAATCGAACTGTACGGACACACAATTACACAAATTACGTAACAACAGGAGAAATTACCCGCAGTCGCGGCAAATGTAAGCTTGTTTAGAATCAGCTCTCATGGCGAACGGTGATAAACTAACAGGAGGTGATGGAGAGCGGTGATAGACAAAGAGGCGGTGATGGAGGGCGGTGATAGGCGGCAGATATACGGTGATGGGAGGGCTGCGAGAGGTGGTTGTGAAATTTGGGGATCGAGAAATTAGGGCAAGATATAAGGAAGTAGGGGGGAATTGAAATATGGGCGCGAGTTTTTAAAACATGTCGGAACAAGATGACACGCAAAAATGCGTGTCATTTTTTCTATAATTTTTTTAAAATATGACGTAATTTTTATGACGCGCGAAAATACGCGTCATCTTTTTTCGCGCGTCATCTTTTGCACGTCATCTATTAGTAGTTTTGTAGTAGTGAAACACACACACCCGAGCACATATGCACATAAGAACATATAACCGAGGCTAAGTCTAGCAAAGAACAACTTAAAAACACTAATCCTTACCTTGGATTCGAATTCCTGCTTGAAGTTCTTTTTCAAATTCGAGCTTCTCTTCTTTCTCTCTCTAAAATATCGAATGAGGTGAAGGGTGCAGGCAACATGGGCGGCCATACCGCCCTTATTCACCAACTTTTAAAACTTTTGTCCTTTTGGACACTTTTGACCCCTCCACTTTAGGTTGACTTTCATTTCTTCCTTTTTCTTTCTCTTTTATTCTTTTATTTCCTTCTTTAAAAAAATACGGGTGTTACACGATAGGTGTTGAACAACAATTGTCATACCATATGGTATTTAGTAGTTGCTAAATCAGGTAGTAGAAGCCGCTGAACATTCAGCTACTTTCATATTGCTTTAACTTCAACAAGCTTTGAATCAGAAGCTGTTGAATAGTAGACGCAAAACCATTTAATATTCAACGTACCAGACGTTACCGAACTCTAGCAGCTGCTGAACCAGCAACATTTTCACAACTACTGCTTAACAGCTCAAAATACTAAAGCCATCTTTAAAAAAATAAATGAATAATACAATTTTAAAGACAAAAGCCATCTTTAAAAAAATAAATAAATAATACAATTTTAAAGACAACTAGGTCTGTTATGATATCGCTACACGGTGTGATAAACAAACAAACAAACCCAGTATATCCCACTCGAGAGCAGGGTCTGGGGAGGGTAGGTGTAGGCGAGTCTTTCCTCTATCTTGTTAGGTAGAGAGACCGCTTCCAAAGAGACCCTCGACTCGATAGCAAAAGCCATACTGAAAGCAAGACATCATACAACAAATCATACAACACATAGCATACAGTATACAAAAAGCCATACCGATTGAAGACATCATACAATAAATCATACGACACATAGCATACAGTATACAATAAAACATAGAACACATAGCATACATATATCATAGGAGCAGGTATAATCACCGTTAAAGGGCAGATATGGACTACTTAGACATCAGGTCCCGCAACCAGACTTCAAATACCCTTCCTGCCTATAGGCCGAACTAAAAGTCCTTAATTTTAATTCTACGCCTCCACTCACTCCTATCCTCGATCATGTGCTCAGAGAGGTACAAGTGTATCATATCTCGCCTAATTACCTCCTCCCAAGTCAATCTAGGTCTTCCTCTACTCCTCCTACCCTCTAAGATGATGTTCTCTACTGCTCTAACTGGTGCCGCCATTGGTCTCCTCTTGACATGCCCAAACAATCTTAATCTTCCCTCTCGTATTTTATCTGCGATACAAGCCACTTCTAGCTTCTGTCGAAACACTTCGTTTCTTATCCGATCCAGTCTTGTGTGACCACACATCCACCTCAGCATTCGCATTTCCGCTACCTCTATTTGTTTCCCGTGCGATTTCTTTATGGCCCAGCAGTCTGTTCCATATAACATAGCTGGACGTACTGCCACTCGGTATAGCTTTCCCTTTAGTTTTGCTGGAAACCTCTTATCACATAGGATCCCTGATGCTGCTCTCCACTTGCACCATCCCGCTTGAACACGGTACGCTACATCGTTGTGTATTTCTCCGTCCTCCTATAGGTATGAGCCCAGGTATTTGAACCTAGACGTTTGTGGGACCGCCATACCCTGAATACTGATTTGGGTGTCCTCTTCCGCCTCACCACTAAAGTTACAATGCATGTATTCTGTCTTAGAGCGACCTATCCTTAAAGCATTTTTTGCAGCGAATGAAAATTATTAAAGCAAATATGGGTACCTAGCCAATAATAATGAATAATAGTACTGATATTCTTCTATAATAATACTTATATCCAATGTTTTTAAAACCGGATCGGACGTCGAATCGGACGCCTTACTGATTTGGTGGTCTGACCGGTCGGAACGAAGAACCGCATGACGTTATAATTATATATAGTATATTATATATATAGTTATATATATATATAATTAAATATAAGTAATTTAGATATGATTTATATATGATTTATATATGATTTATATATGTATTTTATAGTTATATATAAAACTTAACTATATTTGTATATCCAACATACTAATTTATAGTTCAACACCCCGCTTTTACCCATTAAAATAAAAAATACCAAAATCCGGTTCGAACCGGTCCGGTTTCTCGGTCCGACCGCCATTCAACCAGCCAAAAACGATCCATAGTGAACCGGACCGGCCACCTAGCCGATCCCCGGTCGGACCGGTTGGGTCGGTCGGTCCGATCCGGTTCTAACAGCAATGCTTATATCAGAGGTTAAGCGTTAAACTTTGAAACTCATATCCATTAAACCTTAGTCATTCTTAGAGGGTCTTAATAAATAATTGGGTGTAAGTATGACAAAGAAAACATATTGAGTGACTCTAAGTGGGGAAACCGGTCGAACATCAAAAAGCCGGTTCTTCTAGCTTTTAGTTTACAAACCAAATCTTTGCTCCTCTTTTTGTATGAAGTGTTTGTTAGTTTAATTAGAAAACAAATGGCAAACAGCTCACTGTTTTCTTTAACGGGTGTTTTGGTTTCATTTTTGTGAACCTACGAAGAAACAAGTTTGTAGTATCGGTCCAATTTTACTTTTTGTCAATTTCTTTTATTTGATTATAATATCATATTTTGCTAGCATATTTGGTGACATAATAGTATTTGTGAAAATTTTATATTGGCTACGTGTTACATGTAGGTCCATATACACTGGATTTCACCGACATCTTCATGTTGATTAGTTTTTTAGAAAGGGTGAAGCTTGACTATTGATGTGTTGTTGATAATTCATTAACTAAGTACTTTTACTAATAGAGATTTAACTTTTCAATAAATTAGTTAGACATGCATATAGTATACTCGTATAGTAACTCGTATATTATGCGTATTAAATAAACGAAATATTAAATAGTTTGTAATAAAAATTTTAAAAGTTATAAAATCATATTTTTTAAATGAAATATGATTAAATTACATTTAAGTAATAACTTCAAGTATAATAATATCATTTTATAACTTTCTTTATTAGATTGTGTTTTTTAATTGTTTTTTAAAACATGTTGGTCTTTTTTTAATTTCATTTAAAAGAAAGAATCATCCTTATAAAACTTAAACAAAACGGTACTAAAATAGTTCGTATATATAAAAAAAGATTTTATTTCAAGAAAATTTTTGTGTCATATACATTTTTTAACGTGTGGGTTTTTAATATGAAATCTTGTTATTAATTTTTAATATGATGAAATGTGTCATCTTTAACTTTCTTTTATCTATACTATTATATAAAATATTTGAAAATAACACAACTATAATTTATTTAAAATTAAGACACCTGATATAATTTTTCAATCATAACGTACAAGTATTCTGTGTATTAGTTTTGATTTTACCCCCTTTTAATAATTTTTTTAATTAGTACACTATTTAATGCATATGAGATTATTTAATTCAATACATTAAGTATTATCTTATTTATTGGATTTTAAATTAATATTTATATTAACTAATTATTATCTAAATTAAGTATTATCATATTTAAATACTTAAGTATATAATCACTAAATATTCATAATAATAATAATAATTTTAATAATAATAATAATAATAATAGTAATAATAATAATGATAATAATAATAATAGTAATAATAATAATAATATAATCAGTGTATAATACAGGTCGAAAAAGAGCGTCGCGGGACAACCCACTATGTATAACAAATAAAAAAGATGAAAATAGAGAAGTTGTAGGTTTTTTACAATGTCATCACAATAGTTTTTTTCTTTGAAGTAATAAAAAACTTAATACAATTTTAAACCTAAACCTCTAAAGTTTTTTTTTTTTTTTGAAACTAACCACAACAATTCCCTTTTTTTTACAATTTGACTAGCTACTTATTTTGTTCGTTTTTTAAATTTTACACTTAAACCATCATGCGAGTTATATCGAATTTATATTTAATCTCTTGAACTTAGTACAATTTCTTCTCTTTTATTTTAACCAATTTACAATACAACTCATTAACTTTAATAAAATTACTAGTTACGAATTTCTAATTTTCTCATTTGCTTTAAGGATTATTTTTATAGTATTTTTTCTATTACATTTTTATCAACATTTCACGCGTGAATTTTTTATGCACATTAATACTAACATATAAATTGCTAAAATTAAGTTTTTAAAATTTCATAACTCCCGTCGCATAGCGCGAGTCATACCTACTAGTTATATAATAGATAATAGATAAGTTAAATATTAAAGCAAGATATTGTACAATAAATCCCATCATCACACGCTAGGTTTTGTACTTTGGGATGCTCAGATTTCTTTCTGAATCTTCTATATATCGATATTGCTCTTGAAATCTTAAACAAGTACATAAAGGTCAAAAACATGTGTGCGTGAAAAAAAATTTCTCTTTTTTTTTTTTTTAAATTAAAGATTCTCGACTTCTAGTTAGGATTTAGGAACCATCACAATGGTTATCTGAAACCCCATAATAATTTATGATATAGTGTGTCTCTGTGTGATTACTTATAATGAACGGGCTATGTTAGTAGGAACTTGGTTACTATTAAGCACATGGTTAGTGCTAATTACTCTAGGTTTTGATGATGATATCACAATTGCTGTTGATAGAACTTGCTGTTCATCATAGTTGTTTCTGATCAAAGTTGGGTTGATCATAGTTACTACTAATGATCTTTTGTTAGTGATAATTATTCCTTCTGATAATCAATTCCTCCTAATAATCAATTACTACTAATAGAGCTACTACCCAACCAAATCTAAGTGTTTTCCAAAGTCTTCCAATTATGAAATAGAAATTTTCACTCCATGTAGTCACCACTAGCTGTCTTGCAACAATGCCTCACTAGAGAGCTCAACTTGAACCTTGCCTAGGGCATTATCGTGGACCCTCGACCAGAGGCTCTGCCCCTTAGACCCTACCATGTGCGTGCTGCCTCATTGAATCCTCGGTTTCATCAGTGTCAATAATCAAAATAGTATTGATCGGGTAAGCAGTCCACACCTCAAACTCATATGAATGCTTACTCAAATTCCTTTTAGTCTAGTTTAAGTAAATTTTATAAAGAAAATAACTAGCTGATACTAGAATTACTACCATAAACTCGATTTTTCTTTAGAGGTTGTGTTTATTAATGAACAAAATAAAATGATAGACAAATCGTACATTCTACATATAAGACGATAACAATATTGATGTATGAAAATGAAAATAAGTGTTCTATCTTTTGTGATGCAACTAAGACAACCGAATTTATATCGGGTCTCCTTGTTCAATGGGCTAATTTTGTATGATTTCAACAAAACAAACTTGATTTAAATATATGAATAATAAATATTAGTTGTTTTAGATAATTATCATTGTCATACGCGGGTATACAATATGACAAAATACAAATATGGACCAATTTCATGTAGGGTACCAATGTTTTTAAAACTGGACCGGACAGTGAACCGGACGTCTTACCGGTTCACTGGTCGGACCGGTTCAACCGGTCGGACCGTATATAAGAACCGGATAAAATTATAGTTATTTTTATAAATATATGTAAAAATTACAAAAAAATAAAAAATTTTATAAGAAAGCCGGTTCAACCGGTCCGGTTCCCGGTTCAACCGGTCCGGTTCCCGGTCCGACCGTTCGACCGGTTCAACCGGTCTGACCACTGGTTCACTGTTAAACCGGTTTTAAGCACCGAACCGGACCGGATTGAAGTCCGGTTCCCGGTCGAACCGGTCGGACCGGCCGGTCCGGTCCGGTTTTCAAAACCATGTAGGGTACTGCAAGTGATTTGAAACTAATTTTGTCTTGTTCATGATTTAGTAATCAGAATATAAATAACGTCTAGACAAAATATCAAACTTTTTATGTAGGGTATTGGTCTTGTTACCCCTTTTTTATTTTTGCGTCTTGAAAATTTAAACTATCAAATTTGTAAATGCATCGAGTTTGTACATAGAAAGGTGAAACATTCAGTTGATCCTTAAATGAAATTTGAAATACTAAGGGTAAATTGGTTCATGAGTATCATAAAGTCATAAACTATCTTACGTACCTTACGCTACCTAATGGCCGGGTCTAGTAATTTTTTTACATGTAAGCAAAATACATATAAACATAGTATATTTACACAAAACACCATACAAATATAATGAAACGTGCAATAAATATAAGAACATAAAAAATGGTCTACCGGCCATATCATAATCGTATCCATGTGTTACATTCCTATGTTCACATGACACTCCATGTTTGCCCATTCCTATCATTCATTTCTCTCTTAATTTCTTGTTGTTTTGAGTCACGTGATAATGATCCCAAAATAATAATGTAAAACGTACGAACCCATTCATATCATTTTTATTTGTTAATAGTAAAACTTTCAAATTCAACTGAAAATGTTCCTTTCTTTCTAAAAATGGTTTACGGTAATTACTATTATTCTACAGAACCAATAATAAAAATAAAGAGTTTAAAAGATAGAAGAAGTATTTGCAAGGATTGGGCTTTTAAATACAAACAAACAAACCCAGTATATCTCACTCAAGAGTAGGGTCTGGGGAGGGTAGGTGGTGGCAAGTCTTTCCTCTATCCCGATAGGTAGAGAGACCGCTTCCAAAGAGACCCCCGGCTCGATAACAAAAGCAAGGATTGGGCTTTTAAATAAAATTTAAAAATTCCTTCTATTTAATTTTTTACTTACTCATTTGATCTTGAGGAAAATAAAAAAAGAATATGAAATCTGGGTCAGGATCATTACACATATGTAAGACAGTTCATGCATATTTTATATTTATGTAAATTAATTGTTGTTTTGGTTCTGAAATAAAAAAAATGATTTTATAATGATCCCCACACTATGAAATATAATAGTAAAATATTGTTTGTTCTTTACTAAAGTAATTCAAATACTTCTTAGAGTTAAGTTCGGTTTGGCTCCCTGACTTTTGATAAAATAATTATTTTCCTCCAAAAGATTAAAAAAACATCAATTTACTTTCAAAAGTTTTATATGTTGTTTCAATTTAGTCTAAAGATTTTATCAATATTTCAACTTCAATCCAAAATAATAAAATTTCTATATTGAAATTGAAACAACTTATGAAACGTTTAAAGATAAATTGATATTTATAATATTTTGGAGTAAAATAGTTACCTTTATCAAAACTTACGGAGTAAAGTATAACAGTTATTAAGTTTAATACTATTATCATTGTAACTTTCTGTTATCATTGTAACTTTCTGCAAGTGGTTTTAGCTAATTATATTATTTAAATGGAACAACAGATAAACTTTTAATTTAATTTACTAATCATTTTTTTCAAATCTAATGAAAGAAGCTACTAATTAAATAGTAACAAATCACCTGGATCAACCTTCTATAAAAAAGTAAAACAATATTAAAACCATTTGATGATTTTTTGACTTTCAATCTTTATCATTTTAATATGATTATAAACTCTTCATTTCACATTACAATTCTTATGCATAACGTTTCATGCATCCTAGTAAGGAATATGTGTGTATAATTATAATTTCTTAATAAATAATCAAACACCTTAATTTCGTATTATGATTATAATTCACAAAGTAATCAGAAACTTGTTATCTTCAATATAAAACAAAATATAGATACGAGAGGATGGGGCCAGTGTTGTGTCATGTGTGATGAAGAAAACGGGGCGAAAGGGACCCAATGGAAGAAATATATAAGGGTGAATATAATAGGGGGACAAGGTGACACCTTGGGCCCTCATTTGATGTTAATATTCACCTCACTCTACATGGAACATGTACCAATTGTAGCATCAAACCATCTAAAGTCTAACCCCCATATATGACATAGAGCAACTCCAACATGAAAGGCGGGTAGAGTACGAACACCTACATGGCAATGGCAAGCGTCGGACGAGAAGAGTGGCGGAGACGAAAGAAAAACAAATTTCCTATGGTGTCAGCATTTATCAACCTGGCGTCATAACCTCCGGATCGAGCCGGATCACATAATAAAAGTTTGTTGTCATTAAAAGTAAACACCCGGTAAAAATATGATGTCATATAAATATAAAAATATATTTTTTTATAGTTGTTTTCTACGAGATATGAAGTTTTGAAAACAATTTATCACGTTTTTTCGCAAGGAACTATTTTATCAATATAACATATGCAATAATCGTTAACAATATAGTTGTTCCCCATTTTGGTTTAGTCGACCAAAATCAAAATTTACGAGTTACGACCAGAAAGCATTTTTTGTTTTGTTTTGGGTTAACAAACAATTAGGATATTGAGGAAGTAATAAAACTGGCTTTTCTAGGTTGTAATAACTTTGGGTTTGATTCAATGGGTGATTGGGGCATTGGGTCTTTTTTTTTTTTAATTCGTGAAAAGTTTGGGTTTATTTTAATTTGCGAGTGGGCTTATATACTAAACTAGAAGATCTTGGGCTGAAACAATCTGATCCTATATTGATGAAGAGGTGCACATAAGAACTTGATCCCCGACCCGACCCGGGAAACCGACCTGAAACCGAATCGTTTTGGAACCAGTATTAGCCCAAACTGGTTCAAACCCGGAAAAACCCGTCGGTTTGGGACCGGTTTGGATATTTTTGACTGGAACCGGTTTGGAACCGTTTTGATCCAACCCGGTTCAAGAACCAGTCCAAAAAAACCGGGTTGGAACCAGTTTTACCGTTAGAAAATTATCTTTTTTTCAACAGTCAGATAGCCGTTGGAGGGTGTTTTTTACCCTTTTTTCAAGTTTTTTTATCATTTTGGAAACAAGCAAAAAATGATTTAAAACTTTGGAAACAAGCAAAAAATGATTTATCAGAATAAATCAAAATAAAAAAGAAAAAGAAAAATTAAAAACTTTGGAAACAAGCAAAAAATGATTTAAAGGTTTTATTTGAAAATTTATAAACCGGCGTGAACTTAACTACCGATGTTTGGTCCGCCCCACACGGTTTACCGGAATCGTACATTTGCGTTACCGCCCATTGGATAGATCCAAGTTCATGGCAAATGATGAAGCGTACGATTGCGTTTGAATTATTTGGATATCCGCATACCGATGATAATCTATTTCAAATTTTAGACTTTGTAATCAAAACATATAAATTAGAAAATAAAATTTTCTCAATGTGATTTGATAACACCTCGAACAATACATCCGTCGTTGATAAATTAAAAATAAAATATAAACCGGTTTGTGACGACATATTTTTTCATTCAAGATGTGTTGCACATATTATAATTTAGTTGTGCGAGATGGTTGGCGTTCCTAAAGTTAAAGATTTCAAAACGTGTTTCAAGAAATATGTTATGTGACGTTTTTAAAACTAGTAGAAAAAGATATGTTAATTATAGAAAAATGTGTCACGATACGAATTCCATTTGTTTAGGACCAAATTAGGATGTCCCGACTAGATGGTATTCAACTTGGAAAATGTTTAATAGTGCTTTGCGATAAAAAGAAACGCTTCATATTTTTCATGATGGTCTTGCGATGCGGGGTCGGGTTGTTCCGTTTCCGTTAGAGGGTTGGAATATATTCAAGAAAGAACTCCTTTTTAGAGGTTTTTAAAAACGCAACTACGAAATTGTTGGGGGTTTAATATCCGACAAATTATCTAACACTTAATCAAGTGTATTTAATGACACATAAATTATAACACTTAATCAAGTGTATTTAATGACACATAAATTAAGTGAATTTGAAGAAAGAAACAGAATGTTTTCAGCAATGGTGGCGCCGATGAAAGCAAAATTTAAAGAACCCAGTCATGCACAGTCGATCGAAACACATCGAGCTGAAGTATCATTTCATTAAAGAGATGGTAATGCGGGAGAAAGTTAAGTGGAGTATTACAGCATTCATGATCAATTAGCATATGTTCACACCAAAGCATTGAGTAGAGAGAAGTTGGTGTATTTTTGACATCAGATGGGAGTCATGAGGTTTGAATTATGGGGGGATGATGAAGACTAATTCAAGCCTCCACGTATGCATGGGAATCTTCTGGAGCTTTACATGTGCATGCACGTGTGTTTATTTTTTGAATAAAGCCTAACGGTTGTAGGTTGTTAAGCTTTCCTAGTCTTTTGGTTTGTTGAGCATTTGTCTCATTAGTTGTTCATTTCGTTTCTATTTAAAGTCAGTACTTCATTTGTATTTAGTGCACCATTTCAAGTAATAATCAAAGCAGAAGATTCCAGTTACACTTTTGTTGTTACTTTCACACTATCCTTCTTTACTTTTGTGATATGTTGTCAACAAATTTAATTGATCGTTAAAGATTTTAAATAATCAAAACCAATGTAAAAATTTCACTCATAGAAAGATTATAGGTTTAGGTTACCATGTGATCTTTTCCAATAGCGACAGTGAAAGGTCATGGATGATTAAGATTGATCAAGAATCACTGTTATGCAATTTACCCCTATAGCCTCAACGACTATCGTAAACTCGTCTGAAGCCTTCATGGGCACCAAAACACCTTACGCAACAACCATCACTCGCCCATGTATAGTTACTGCTAGCTTTGACATGTATTTGTTTAGGAATTGAGGTAATAATTTCACCCTTTTGTTAGTCAAATCTGAGCAACATTTGTTTTTGTAAATTATGATTGAATGTGCCTTATGATTCTGTTAGTGTTCGTGGCCATGCATGCTCATGCACATGTGCATGTTTGTTTTTATGTTACGTGATTTGTTTATGTTATTAATAAGTTGAAGAAGCCAAGGAGTGGTAGCTATAAACTCCTCTCATTGACCGATTCCATAGGACTAATCGTGTAGGTAGTTTCTTTATTTGTTGATGTAGTTGGCCATGATCCCACATATTTCTCAGTTCTTGTTCTTGTATTTATAGCCACTTTGGCTGTTATATGAAATTATTGGAGTGTTCTTGGTTATATCAAAGATAGTTTCTATTATCTGGTATCAGAGCGCTTCGATTCGTGAGTGAGAGCCAGAAAAATGAGTGAAGAAAAATTGAAGATCCCGGTGTTTGATGGTCACTATGAGCACTGGAGCGAGATGATGGAGAATCTGTTACGAGCAAAGCAACTGTGGGACCTGATAGAAACTGGAATTATTGAACCAGCTGTTGAGATTGCCCAGACTGAAGGACCGAAGAAAAAACTTGAAGAATTACGGGTGAAGGACATGCAAGTTAAGCATTACCTTTATCAAGCAATTGATCGGGTTACCTTTGAACAAATCCTTGACAGGAAAAGTTCAAAGGCTGTCTGGGGATCCATGAAGAAACGTTATGCAGGGAATGATCGAGTAAAGAAATCCATGTTGCAGAAATTCAGAAGGGATTTCAAAGTCTTAGGGATAAAGACAACGGAGACTGTTTCAGAATACTTTGGTCGAGTGCTGGCTGTCTCAAATCAGATGAGAAGCAATGGGGAGAGCATGTCAGACTCCAACATTGTTAAGAAGGTCCTGCGAACACTAACCGAGAAATACACTTATGTTGTGGTCTTGATTGAAGAATCAAAGGACATAGAGAAAATGTCAATTGAGGAACTTCAATGTACATTGATCATTCACGAACAAAAGTTCAAGTAAGTTGAAAAGGAGGAAGAGCAGGCTCTTAAAATAGAGTATGGTGACAATGGTGGTAGTCGTGGGAGAGGAAGAGGCCGATCAAACTACAGAGGCAGAGGACGTGGAAGGGGGAGAAGCACCTTCAATAAGGAAATTATCGAATGTTACTCATGTCACAAACTTGGTCACTTCGCTTATGAATGTCCAAATCCAAAGGAGGCTAACTATGCTGGGTTCAATGAAGATGAAGAAATCATGTTAATGGCAGATGCAGAAAGTAAGGAGTGCAGTCTCATGGTTAATGAGAACAAAGAGACCAAAGGTACTCATTGGTTCTTTGATTCAAGATGTTCGAATCATATGTGTGGGTTGAAGGAGAGGTTTGTCTCACTTGATATGAATTATACCAATTCAGTTAAGTTGGGGAACAATACTCGCATGAATGTAACTGGGAAGGGATCTATCAAGATAGTAGTTAATGACATGAAAATGGTCATTAACGATGTGTACTATGTCCTAGAGTTAAAAATAATGTCTTGAGCATAGGGCAGTTACAACAAAAGGGGCTGGTTTTCTTGATTAAGAACAACCTATGCAAAGTTTTTCACCCTAAAAAGGGGCTGATTATTTCAAGCAACATGAGCACAAAACGCATGTTTCCAGTTTATGAAAAATTCATTGAGGAGGCTGTTGAAGAGGACCCAGACTGCATGTAAGGAGAAGCAAACACTCAACTGTGGCATGAACGCATGGGACACTTGAGCAAGATTGGCATGCAGAATTTGATAAGAAACAAGATGGTTAAAGACCTTTCACCACTCATGTTCACTAATGTAACCTGTGAAGATTGTATGAAAGGAAAGCAGGCTCGTTTCCAAAAGTAAGCATGTGGAGAGCAAAGGAAGTCTTGGAATTGATCCACTCTGACATATGTGGTCCAATTAGCCCTGCATCAAACTCAGGTAAACGTTATTTCCTGAGTTTTATTGATGATTGTAGTAGAAAGGGGTGGGTATACTTGCTGTCCGGAAAGTCTCAAGCTCTTGAATGTTTTAAGGAGTTTAAGTTGAAAGTGGAAAAAGAATCAGGAAAAGAAATAAAATGCCTTAGAACAAATCGTGGAGGAGAATATATGTCAAGTGAATTCATTAACTTTTGCAAAGACCAAGGAGTAAAAAGGCAACTTACAACAAGCTTTACCCCACAGCAAAACGGGGTAGCTGAACGTAAGAATAGAACAGTGATCAATATGGTGGTGTCCATGCTTTCAACAAAGAAGATGCCTAAAGTTTTCTGGGCTGAGGCAACTCAGTGGAGCTTTCATGTTCTCAACCTATGGCCGACCAAGGCACTTGCCAAGATAACACCTAAAGAAGCATGGAGCGGTCACAAGCCCTCAGTTGATCATCTACGAGTGTGGGGATCCCTTGCTTATGTCCATGTTCCAAAGCAAAGAAAAAGCAAGCTCGATGATAAAAGTATCACTTGTATTGTAACTAGGGTGAGTGAAGAATCAAAGGCATACAGGTTAGTTGATCCTCTCACAATGAAAGTATTTGTTAGCAGGGATGTTGAGATGCAAGAAGAATTGATGTGGGATTGGTCCAAAGAATCTAGAAATGAACTTTCAACTGAGAAGATTACTTGGGGAGATTACACCTTCTCAGAACAAGATGAAATGTCCTCAGACGATGAGGAAGAAACAGAAGAATTAAGTGAAGACAATGGAGTCTCAGGTGTCCATCAAGGTGTTGAGTCAAGCTTCAGTCCAGTCAATACAATCCTAAGGGAGGGTAGAGCAAGAAGACCTCCCTCATACCTCCAAGACTACATTGTAGGTAAAGGGACAAGTGAAGATGAATTGAATCTCATGGAAGGTAATAGAAGTGATCCAGTTACCTTTGAAGAAGCAATGAAGCATGACGTTTGGAAAGAGGCAATGGCTGTGGAGATAGAATCTATTGAGAAGAACAACACTTGGCATTTAGTAAACTTACCAAAGGATGCAAAGTGTATTGGTGTAAAATGGCTGTTCAAAACTAAGTACAATGAAAATGGAGAAGTTGTGAAATACAAGGCATGGTTGGTTGCACGTGGGTATGCTCAAGAAATGGGGTTAGATTACACCGAAATCTTCACACCGGTTGCAAATCAAATGGATGTAAAGTCAGCTTTCTTGTATGGGTACCTAAAAGAAGATGTGTATGTCCAACAGCCTCAAGGATTCATAACTAAGGGGAAGGAAGATCAAGTATACAAACTTGATAAGGCCTTATACGGCCTTAAACAGGCACCAAGGGCGTGGTTTAGCAGAATTGAGGAGCATTTTATAAAGGAAGGTTTTATTCGAAGCATGTATGAGCACACATTATTTATCAAGAAGGAGCCAGGAGGTAAAATATTGTATGTAAACATATATGTTGATGACATCTTTTTCACAGGGAATGATGAAGAGTTGCTAAAGAACTTTAAAAAAGGAATGAAGGCAGATTTTGAGATGTCTGATCTAGGGAAAATGAAATATTTCCTTGGATTAGAAGTAATGCAAACGGCAGATGGGATTCATCTATCTCAAAAGAAATATGTTGCTGAGGTACTAGCTCGATTCAACATGCTTGAGTGTAATGAGGTGATGAATCCAATTGTTCCTGGAACTAGACTCACAAAAGATGAAGGTGAAGCTGTAGATGAAAGATTGTTCAAACAGTTGATCGGAAGCCTAATGTATATGACAACTACTCGACCGGATATTCAATTTGTCGTGAGCTACATTAGCCGCTTCATGTCAAAGACAACTGAGGTTCACTTCACAGCGCCAAAGAGAGTGTTGAGGTATATTCAGGGCACTCAAGACTACGGAATATGGTACAAGAAAGGAGGAGAAGGGGAAATGACTGTCTACACTGACAGCGATTATGCTGGTGATGTAAATGATAGAAAGAGTACTTCAGGGCATGTAGTAATGTGGAATGGTGCTGCTGTAACGTGGTCATCAAAGAAACAAAGTATAGTAGCTTTGTCATCTACTGCAGCTGAATATGTGGCAGCAGCTGCTTGTGCATGTCAAGTTATGTGGATCAAAGGTGTACTGTCGGAACTTGGAGTAAAGGGGAGCAGTGTCACATCCTGGCGAAAGCGTGAAGCGATATTTTGGATGTGACTTGTTGTTCAGAACACAATTGATTACAAACAATTAAATCACAACAACATGAAAACGAAAAGCACAAACTTCTTCATTCATATATATATTATAGATTACATCATTACATATATGTCAAAATTTGACGTAATCTTTATTACAACATATTCTTAAACTAAACGTCTTCAGGTACAATGGAAATGTGCATCCACTATCACACTTCCATCATATATGTTAACTGTTAAGCTTACACAAACTCGCCCTACAACTTCACCCCATCCATTGTAGACGTCAAAGGAAAAGTCAATATTGTTAGTCATTTTTACCTGAAAAAGCATACTCAAATAATCAACATAAAGTTAGTGAGATCATAGATTTATATCCGGACAAAACATTTTATTGATGCACCAATTACAACCAAACCTGCTCACACACATAATCATACTGTCACGAAATAATTCACAAGATCAGATAATATTACATCTCCACCCTCATTCGGTTAGGTGCAGGAAAATAGCATCACAACACTCATCCTGTTGGTGCAAATATTCTCCTAAGTAGCGCTACTAATATTATCAGACGGTTCCTCATTCGAATTAATGCTTGTATCACAAATGACAGTAAGTCTCAAAATATTTTCAAAAATAATGCATCAACATGACTAGTATGTTTTTTCCCCTAAAAACTTTACAAATACCAAAAAGGTTAAAATGGGGCTATGAGTCTCACCGTTTCTCCAAATTGTAACCTATAAAATAATTCATATGTTAGACATAAATTTCTTTAAAATTTTTAGAACCTCAAATCTTATTAATTCTTAAAAATTTAATTGTAAAATAGTCAAATAATCTTACCATAAAATTCTCAATATTTATTTTAATATTCATAAATAGTTATAATTATTCCAAAGCCTCCATAAATCACCAAAAATAGCTACGGTTATCAAAAAATCACCAAACATTTACATAAAATTATTTCAGTAGTTTAGGTCATCTCATAATTTTCTTGATGTCCAAGTCCTAACAGATTTCTTTCTGTAAATCTCACAATATTCCCAAATTTCAATAAAAATATTTATATATATCCAAAAATTATGAAATTTATAAAATCAGTTGATTTTGATTTATGATAGCTTTAGTGAATTTTTCACAATTTATGGTACTGATTAAGTATTTTTTTTATTTTTCCTTTACAGATCACTTAAAAATTCATTTTTCATTCATAATAAGGAAATAAAATACAATAATTCCTAGAGATTTTATATCATAAAATATTCATTCTATGATTTTTCCAGAATTTTTTCGAATTTATTTGTATTTTTGAGTATTTTCTTATTTTCACTATTTAAAACAATTTTGTATAAATTGTTTTATTTATCATAATTTTGTCAAAACTTACAGAATAATGTTTCAGTATATTTAAAAAGATTTTTTAATGTTTATTCCCACAATCTTATTTGTCTAATATTTTTGCTTATTTTTCTTTAATATTACTAGATAAATTCTCATTTAATCTAAAATATTCCTTTTTGTCAAGTTTTCTGATTTCATTACTGTGATTTGATGGAAATTAAAGTTTTCAAGACCTTTTGAGATTAGTTTTGGTGTATATATACAAAACTAATTTTTATATGTGTTTAGAACACATATGTAAATCTTTGGTATTAAATACTTTTAGAAAGATTTTACCCTTGTAATGAGAAGAGGAAGATGATTAAGGATGTCTTGAGTTCTTGACTTGAGAAGATGGCTAACTTGGGTGTTTGTTTTGTTTGTAGAACCGAGAGATAGAAAGGGAACAAAAAGGTGGTGGAAGGTGATGGTTGCGGGTAGTGATGGTGATAATGGTTACGGGAGATAGAGGAACAAGGTGGTGATGGTCACGGTTGTTGATGGCTAGGTGGGGGCCGAGAGGTGTGGTGGTTGTGACTTACAAACCGAGAGGTGGTGATCGTGGGTGTGATTTGTGAAATGCCGAAGGAGTGGTGATTTTATGGGTGTGTTTCGGTTGATGGTTTTGAAGAAACAATCATTACATCTAGTCTAGGATGGTGACTAAGCTAGCATATCTTTGCTTAGTTATCTTATGAGTTTAGGTGGCAAAAGGTGGTGAAGCTTGGTGTGGCTTATGTGTCGAACGAGGGACTTACGAGTCACTATGTTATCATTGCAAGTTTATTTTAATCGGGTACTTGATTACTAGGGAGCTAGGAATGCAAGGTGGCAAGGTTGGTGTCATGAGGTGGCTGAAAACCCTTCAAGAACTTGCCACATCTAATTAGTAATGATGATGATCTTATGTAGCTCCTTGTATGGCGGTTTTGGTGATTGTGGTTTTAACCGAGAGGTGCTAATTAAGCGAAGTATAAACACAAAGTTTTAGGTGCTTTAGGATTTAATTTGTTTCGATGTTAAGTTAACTTGTGTTGTGATGTTTAGGTTGGGTTATCATATTGTTTTGATACTTAATTTACATACGAGTAACCTTATACATATCAGCCATATATATTTGGCATAGATAATCATAAGTTTATGGGTGTATATATATACATACACGCAAAATATATATTTATCGACATGCACAAGTAGAATATATATGTACATGCAAGAACATGCATGCTTAAATTCTATACATGCATGCAAACATGCATACGAAATTTTCATATATATACATGCATGCACACGTAAATTTTTCTAACATATATATATATGCATGCAAACATGCGTACGTAAATTCTATATATATACATGTATGCAACATGACATTCATGAATTAATATTGTAATCTACTAATTAATTTCCATAAGACGTTAGTCGTAATATGAAATTGTCTATTTATTTTTAGGGTTGTCACATTCTCCCCCTGTTAAAAGAATTTCGTCTCGAAATTCCTTGGAGTGTGATTTCTTAAATTTTAGAAAAACTTATCTGATTATTACCTCTGAATAAGTGGGGGTATTTCTTCTTGATCTCTTCTTCTCTTTCCCATGTGTATTCTGATCTGCTCTTTGCATTCCACTTAACTTTTACTATGGGGATCTTATTCCTTCTTAACTTCTGTACTTCTTTTTCTACAATGGCTACTGGTTCTTCCACAAAATAAAGTTCCTTATCTATTTTGAGCTCTTGAATTGGTACCTTTAAGGTTTCATTGGTTAGACATTTCTTGAGGTTGGACACATGAAAAGAGTTATGCACTTCACTTAATTCTTGGGGCAATTCCAACTTGTATGCCACAGGACCAATCCTATCAAGGATTTTAAATGGACCAACATACCTAGGGTTTAGCTTACTTGATTTTCCAAACCGGAAGATTCCTTTTGAGGGAGATATCTTTAGATAAACCATGTCTCCAATTTGAAATTCCAATGGTTTCCTTCATTTGTCTGCATAACTTTTCTATCGATCCCGAGCTGCTTTCAATCTATTTTTAATCTCAGTGATCTTGTCCGTAGTTTCTTGGATTAATTTAGGACCTGTGAGTTGTCTATCACCTATTTCATTCCAACACAAGGGTGATCTACACTTTCTTCCGTACAAAGCTTCAAATGGAGCTAACCCAATACTAGAGTGATAACTGTTATTGTATGAAAATTCTATTAATGGTAAGTGGCTATCCTAATTTCCACCAAAATCTATAGCACAAGCTCTTAACATATCTTCTAGGGTTTGTATTGTTCTTTCACTCTGTCCATCAGTCTGTGGATGATAGGTTGTACTTAAGTTCACTTGGGTTCCTAAGGCTCTCTGTAATGTCTGCCAGAATCTGGAAGTAAATCTACTATCTCTATCTGATATAATGGATACAGGTATTCCATGTCTAGACACAATTTCTTTTATGTAAATTCTTGCTAGTCTTTCAATCTTATAAACTTCTCGTATAGGTAAGAAATGATCGAACTTAGTCAATCTATCTATTATAACCCAAATTGTGTCGTATCCATTTCTGGTTCTTGGTAGTTTGGTTATGAAGTCCATTGTAATCTGATCCTATTTCCATTCTGGAATCTCTGGTTGTTGTAGGTATCCTGAAGGTTTTTGATATTCAGCCTTTATTCTTGAACAAATATCACATTGTTCCACAAATTTTCTGACTGATCTTTTCATGCCTGGCCACCAATATTGGCTTTTCAGATCCTTGTACATTTTATTATTTCCTGGATGTACAGAATATCTTGACTTATGAGCTTCTTGTAGAACAATTGTTCTAATCATGCTATTCTCAGGTACCCAAATTCTTCCTTTAAATCTCAGAATTCCAACTGTTTCTTCTTTCATGTCTTTTAATTGTCCTTTTAGTTTCAACACATCTTCTTGTTGGGCTTCCTGGATTTGTCTTACCAATTCTGATCGTAGTTCCATTCTCATAGCACGTACTCGTAATGGCTTAATTCTTTCTTTCCTACTTAGAGCATCAGCAACTACGTTTGCTTTACCAGGATGATATTTGATTTCACAGTCGTAATCACTTAATAATTCTACCCACTTTCTCTGCCTCATGTTTAACATTTTCTGATCAAAGATATGTTGCAGACTTTTATGGTCCGTATATATTGTATACTTAGTCCCATACAGGTAATGTCTCCAAATTTTTAGTGCAAATACTACAGCTCCTAATTGTAGATCGTGGGTGGTATAATTCTTTTCACTACCCCTAAGTTGTCTGGATGCATATGCAATTACTTTATCTTTTTGCATTAAAACACATCCAAAACCTTGACGTGATTCATCACAATATACTATAAAGTTATCTGTCCCTTCCGATAAAGCTAAAACGGGTGCACTACACAACTTATTTTTAAGGAGTTCAAAAGCTTCATTTTATTTTTCTTCCCATATATACCCTCTATCTTTTTGGGTCAATTCTGTCAAAGGTTGAGCTATTCTTGAAAAATTTTCTATAAATCTTCTGTAATATCCTGCTAAACCTAAGAATTGTCGTATTTCAGTTGGGGTTTTTGAAATTTCCCATTTCTTGACTGCTTCAATATCAACTTGAGTCCCATTCTGATTAACTATGTGTCCTAGGAATTGTACTTCTCTTTCCCAAAATTCGCATTTTGAGAATTTTGCATATAACTTTTCTTTTTGTAGCAATTCCAAAGTTAACCTCAAGTGTTGTTCGTGGTCTTCCTTATTCTTAGAATAAATCAGAATGTCATCTATAAAGACTATAATGAATTTATCTAAATAGGGTTTACACACTCTATTCATTAAATTCATAAACACTGCTGGGGTATTGGTTAATCCAAATGGCATCACAAGGAATTCATAGTGTCCGTACCTAGTTTTGAATGCAGCTTTTGATATATCGTCATCCTGTACTCTTAATTGATGATATCCAGATCTTAAATCTATTTTTGAAAAATAACTAGATCCTTGTAATTGATCAAATAAATTATCAATCCTAGGGAGAGGATATCTATTCTTTATAGTAACTTTATTAAGTTCTCTATAATCAATACATATTCTAAAAGTTCCATCTTTCTTTTTGACAAACAGCACTGGTGCTCCCCAAGGTGATACACTAGGACGTATAAATCCTTTATCTAATAGTTTTTGTAATTGGGTCATGAGTTCCTTCATTTCAGTTGGTGCTAAACGATATGGTGCTTTAGCAATAGGGGTTGTTCCTGGTATTAATTCTATTTTAAACTCAACTTGACGAGAGGGTGGTAATCCGGGTAATTCATCAGGAAAAACATCAGGGTATTCATTAATAATAGGAACATTTTCCAAATTTCCTTTATCAAGTTTTGCATCAACTATATGAGCTAAGAAAGCTAAACATTTCTTATTTAAGCATTTTTGTGCTTTTTCACAGGAAATCAATTTCACAATACTATTTGGTCTATCACCTTATATACAGAGAGTTTTGTCTTCCTTAATTAAAGGAATATTTATCATTTTCTTATCACAAATAATTTCAGCATGATTCTTACTCAACCAATCCATTCCTACTACGATATCAAATCCTCCTAATTTAATAGGAATCAGATCTATATCAAAACAATATTCATCTAAATTCAAAATGCAGTTAGGAATGATTTTATCAGCTTCTATTACTTTCCATCAGCTAATTCTATCATATAGTTATGACTTAATTTTTCAGATGTTAAACTAAGTGGTGGTCTAAAAATATTCGAAACAAAACTACGAGTTCTCCCGTATCAAATAATAATTTTGCGTACTGGTTATTGATAAGGAACGTACCCGTTACTACTTCTGGTTCATGACGAGCTTCTTCAGCTTGTATTACGAAAGCTCTTCCACGGGGATTGTTCTGGTTAACTGGGGCTTTGCCTTTCCGTTGTGGGCATTCATTACGAAAATGATTTTCACTTCCACACTGAAAGCAGACTGGTTTAGGGTTGGTAGGGTTTTTGCAATCTCGAGAGATATGTCATTTTGTTTTTGCAGTTATAACAAACCACTGTCATGCAATTTCCTGAATGATATCTTTGGCAGATATTACACTGTGGTTGTTTATCCATCTTCTTTCCCTGGGCTGTTCCTAAGAAATTTCTTGGTGGAGGTCGGGTTATTCTTTTCTGAAGGTTCTCTCCAGATCTTCTTCCTGAGTGGTTTTCATTCCACTTTCTTTTCTCTCCTACCTGTGGATGGCTTAATGATCCATTTCTGATCATCTCATCTGTCAAACTTCCTGACAGGATTACTGCTTCTTGAAGGTTTTGGTTCTTGCAGATTTCACTAACCCTCTTATTTGTCGTACTAGTCCCCAAATATACCTCCCTATCCTTTTTGATTCCGGGGTTATCAGGTGTGGTACTAACCTGGACAGTTCATTATACCTGTCAGTATATTCCCGGTGTGTAGCTCCTTTCATTTCTAGTGCTAAGAATTCAGCCTCTAGTTTTTCTATTTTATTATAAGGGTAGTATTTTTCTATCACTAGATTTATAAAATCTTCCCAAATTATCTTATTCATAATATGCCTACCTTTAGTGTGTACCTCCATTTTCCACCAGGATGTGCCTCTCCTTTCAGTGAATGAGAAGCAAACATTGTCTTGTAATTTTCAGCACAGTTACTGATTTCCAAGACTCCTTCCATTTCATCTAGCCATCTTAAGGCTTGCACAGCTCCTCCCTTTCCATCAAATTCCCGGGGTCTGCAGGACATAAATGTTTTGTAAGAACATCTTTTGAGACTCCATTCAGGATTTCTTCTTCCTGTCGCTCATCTGTGTTAATATTTTCAGGCCTTTCCTGTAGGTGTGAGGTAGTTTCAAAGTTTAGATTTTGTTGTAGTTGGGTTATCAAGGTAGGTAATGTAGCTTCTATTTGTTGGGCTACTATTTGAGAAATCCTGTCATTCTCATTTGTGTCAGTGTTCAAGAGTGTTTCTTTCCCAAGTCGTGTTCTGGGTCGTCCCACTCGAGCTGTTCTTCGGACAGGCTGAGTGTTTTTTTTGCAGCATGATTCACTATAGTGAATTATAACATTAGTATCATAAATAAATATTCTAACACAAAATCATTTAGCATATATTAAATAAGTATTTCAACACAAAAGTACATATATCATTTGGGTTCTTATTTCTTTTATTCTGATATGTTAAACTGTAGTTTTCTAGTTCCTACGAATCCACTTCCATATCCTTGCGAAGATATTCTTCTTGGGCGTTTTGAGTTTCTTGATGTTCTTCTGGATTCTCCAGATTCCTAGGTGTATTTTCTTAAGTTTTCTAAGAGTTTGCTGAGCTGTTCTCGCTTGATCCAACTCTTGTCTTTTAGTTACCTTATCTTTACTCTCGGAGGAATCAGAATGTTGCATTTCTATGTCCTCAGCTTGCTTAGTCATAAACCTGTTCCCATATTGTATCTTTTTCCTAGGGGTCTTAATTGTATATCCTCCAACATGTACCTATGCACGTCGAACATAGAATTTTGACTTATTCTCCATTTCCAATTGAGGGATATCCATAGCTTGTTGGGGTTCTGGTTCAGGTGTTATTTCCTTAGAGTTTCTGTAGTCTGGACACTCGGAAGGATCGGTCTCATTATGGTAACTATCTGAATTCATAACTACACAAATTTCTTTATGATATTTCACAAAATGGTTAGTCACATATTATTATAACTATTTAAGCATAAAATCATAGAATCACAGAATTTCATATAATAATTATATCACATAAGTATACCAATATTTACCATTAATTGAGCTTATGGTTATAGTCTAGGTATTTTTATTATACCTAATTCTCTATAACCATGGCTCTGATACCAACCTGTCACATCCCGGCGGAAGCGTGAAGCGATATTTTGGATGTGACTTGTTGTTCAGAACATAATTGATTACAAACAATTAAATCACAACAACATGAAAACGAAAAGCACATACTTCATGAGGTGATGAATCCAATTGTTCCTGGAACTAGACTCACAAAAGATGAAGGTGAAGCTGTAGATGAAAGATTGTTCAAACAGTTGATCGGAAGCCTAATGTATATGACAACCACTCGACCGGATATTCAATTTGTTGTGAGATGCATTAGCCGCTTCAGGTCACAGCCAACTGAGGTTCACTTCGCAGCGGCAAAGAGAGTGTGGAGGTATATTCAGGGCACTCAAGACTACAGAATATGGTACAAGAAAGGAGGAGAAGGGGAAATGACTGTCTACACTGACAGCGATTATGCTGGTGATGTAAATGATAGAAAGAGTACTTCAGGGCATGTAGTGATGTGGAATGGTGCTGCTGTAACGTGGTCATCAAAGAAACAAAGTATCGTAGCTTTGTCATCTACTGCGGCTGAATATGTGGCAGCAGCTGCTTGTGCATGTCAAGTTATGTGGATCAAATGTGTACTGTCGGAACTTGGAGTAAAGGGGAGCAGTGTCACATCCCGGCGGAATTGTGAAGCGATATTTTGGATTTGACTTGTTATTCAGAACACAATTGATTACAAACTATTAAATCATAACAACTTGAAAACGAAAAGCACATGCTTCATTCATATATATATATATATATATGTATATATATATATTATAGATTACATCATTACGTATATGTCAAAATTTGACATAATCTTTATTACAACATATTCTTAAACTAAACGTCTTCAGGTACGATGGAAATGTGCATCCACTATCACACTTCCATCATAGATGTTAACTGTTAAGCTTACACAAACTCGCCCTACAACTTCACCCCATCTGTTGTAGACGTCAAAGGAAAAGTCAATATTGTTAGTTATTTTTACCTGAAAAAGCATACTCAAATAATCAACATAAAGTTAGTGAGATCATAGATTTATATCCAGACAAAACATTTTATTGATGCACCAATTACAACCAAACCTGCTCACACACATAATCATACTGTCACGAAATAATTCACAAGATCAGATAATATTACATCTCCACCCTCATTCGGTTAGGTGCAGGAAAATAGCATCACAACACTCATCCTGTTGGTGCAAATATTCTCCTAAGTAGCGCTACTAATATTATCAGACGGTTCCTCATTCGAATTAATGGTTGTATCACAAATGACAGTAAGTCTCAAAATATTTTCAAAAATAATGCATTAACATAACCAGTATGTTTTTTCCCCCAAAAACTTTACAAATACCAAAAGGTCAAAATTGGGCTATGAGTCTCACCGTTTCTCCAAATTGTAACCTATAAAATCATTCATATGTTAGACATAAATTTCTTTAAAATGTTTAGAACCTCAGATCTTATTAATTCTTGAAAATTTAACTGTAAAATAGTCAAATAATCTTACCATAAAATTCTCAATATTTATTCTATTATACATAAATAGTTATAATTATTCCAAAGCCTCTATAAATCACCAAAAATAGCTACGAATATCAAAAAATCACTAAACATTTACATAAAATTATTTGAACAGTTTAGGTCATCTCATAATTTTCCTGATGTCCAAGTCCCAACGGATTTCTTTCTGTAAATCTCATAATATTCCTAAATTTCAATAAAAGTATTTATATATCTTCAAAAATTATGAAATTTATAAAATCAGTTGATTTTGATTTATGATAGCTTTAGTGAATTTTTCACAATTTATGGTACTGATTAATTATTTCTTTTGATTTTTTCTTTACAGATCACTTAAAAATTCATTTTCATTCATAATAAGGAAATAAAATACAATAATTCCTGGAGATTTTATATCTTAAAATATTCATTCTGTGATTTTTACAGAATTTTCTCGAATTTATTTGTATTTTTGAGTATTTTCTTTATTTTCACTATTTAAAACAATTTTGTATAAATTGTTTTATTTATCATAATTTTGTCAACACTTACAAAATAATGTTTCAGTATATTTAAAAAGATTTTTCAATATTTATTCCCACAATCTTATTTGTCTAATATTTTTGCTTATTTTTCTTTAATATTACAAGATAAATTCTCATTTAATCCAAATATTCCTTTTTGTCAAGTTTTCTAATTTCATTACTGTGATTTGATGGAAATTAAAGTTTTCAAGACCTTTTGAGATTAGTTTTGGTGTATATATACCAAAACTAATTTTTATATGTGTTTATAACACATATGTAAATCTTTGGTATTAAATACTTTTAGAAAGATTTTACCCTTGTAATGAGAAGAGGAAGATGATTAAGGATGTCTTGAGTTCTTTACTTGAGTAGATGGCTAACTTGGGTGTTTGTTTTGTTTGTAGAACCAGAGATAGAGAGGGAACCAAAAGGTGGTGGAAGGTGATGGTTGCGGGTGGTGATGGTGATAATGGTTATGGGAGATAGAGGAACAAGGTGGTGATGGTCACGATTGTTGATGGCTAGGTGGGGGCCAAGAGGTGTGGTAGTTGTGACTTACAAACCGAGAGGTGGTGATCGTGGGTGTGGTTTGTGAAATGCCGAAGGAGTGGTGATTTTATGGGTGTGTTTAGGCCGATAGTTTTGAAGAAACAATCATTACATCTAGTCTAGGATGGTGACTAAGCTAGCATAGATTTGCTTAGTTATCTTATGAGTTTAGGTGGCAAAAGGTGGTGAAGCTTGGTGTGGCTTAGGTGTCGAACGAGGGGCTTACAAGTCACTATGTTATCATTGCAAGTTTATTTTAATCGGGTACTTGATTACTAGGGAGCTAGGAATGCAAGGTGGCAAGGTTGGTGTCATGAGGTGGCTGAGAACCCTTCAAGAACTTGCCACATCTAATTAGTAATGATGATGATCTTATGTAGCTCCTTGTATGGAGGTTTTGGTGATTGTGGTTTTAACCGAGAGGTGCTAATTAGGCTAAGTATAAACATAAAGTTTTAGGTGCTTTAGGATTTAATTTGTTTCGATGTTAAGTTAACTTGTGTTGTGATGTTTAAGTTGGGTTATCATATTGTTTTGATACTTAATTTACATATGAGTAACCTTATACATATCATCCATATATATTTGGCATAGATAATCATAAGTTTATGGGTGTATATATATATACATACACGTAAAATATATATTTATCGACATGCACAAGTAGAATATATATGTACATGCAAGAACATGCATGCTTAAATTCTATACATGCATGCAAACATGCATACGAAATTTTCATATATATACATGCATGCACACGTAAATTTTTCTAATATATATATATGCATGCAAACATGCATACGTAAATTCTATATATATACATGTATGCAACATGACATTCATGAATTAATATTGTAATCTACTAATTAATTTCCATAAGACGTTAGTCGTAATATGAAATTTTCTATTTATTTTTAGGGTTGTCACAAGCAGCCCGGTGGCAATTCAATGTGACAACACGTCGACTATTAAACTATCAAAGAATCGAGTGTTTCATGGCAAATGCAAGCATATTGAAGTTCGGTTTCATTTCCTGCACAAAAAAATAATAATAATAATAAATAAATCAAAATAAAAAAGGAAAAAAATAAAAAAATGTTGGTTAAAGAAGAAGTTGTGGAGTTGGTGCATTGTGGCACTAAATATCAAGTCGCTGATATTCTCACGAAGCCTATACATCCTGTGGCATTTCAACGACTTAGAATGCTACTTGGTATGTGCTCACTCAAGAGCAAACTAGACTGAACATAGTCTAGTTTGAAGGAGGGTTTGTTAGTATCCGTGGCTATGCATGCTCATGCACGTGTGAATGTTTGTTTTAATGTTACGTGATTTGTTTATGTATTAATAAGTTGAAGAAGTCAAGGAGTGGTAGCTATAAACTCCTCTCATTGACCGATTCCATAGGACTAATCGTGTAGGTAGTTTCTTTAATTGTTGATGTAAGTTGGCCATGATCCCACGTATTTCTCAGTTCTTCTTGTATTTATAGCCACTTTGGCTGTTATATGAAATTATTGGAGTGTTCTTGGTTATATCAGAGATAGTTTCTATCAGATTCTACGTTATGTTTTCATCAAATAGATTTTGTTAAAATAAACTGGAGTGTTGACTGTTGAGCCAAATGCACACTAACACCACAATACTGATTCATAGTCCTTTTGTTATCTCAATCCACAATTTGTTATCTTTCTAATCGATTATTGAATTGGGTAATCTATTATTGGAACTTAGACTATTTAATATATATACAATAATTGTTCACTTTCTCGCAAGATATAGTCGTCTCTTGCCTACCGTCGATCTCGATTTCTCTCTCATCTCTTTTGTATATCATAGAACAAAGTGGGAAGAAAGAGATAATGGTGAAATAGATTAATCAAACAAATCAAAAGTAGCTCTTTCAAGTGTATCAAATAATTGCTAAACAGCATTGTCTTTCTTTTCTAGGATAATATAGATCCGAGCTACTCGTAACCAAAACTATCGGAGATCTTCAATTCGCTTTACCACCTTAGCACCTCCACAGCTTCTGTCGGTACCATCCACCATAACCCCAAATTCAAAAACACCATCACATCTGTTACAAATGTTAAATTATAACATATATAGAATCTGTTACAAAAGTTAATTATATGTTTCAGAAGAAGGTCGTGGCAAGAGAAGAAGAGGTGGAGGAACACGTGTCAAACAAAGCTTTATCATCTTGTATGAAAAGCAGCAAAAATAGTACTTTTGCTTAATAATGAGTTTTGCTGGCAGCCTCTCTAAAACAACACATAGCATGCATCACACCATGCATCTGAAAATGCAGATCACGGTAGCTAAGGTTTTCAAATTATATGGAGAGTAATGAATCAAAACAATAACTCTTTTATTTAGTTAAAGTTTTATACAACTTCTTTATTGAGTAATATATTTATATATAACACTAATGAGTAATAGGGTCAGATTTTTTTTCACAAAATAAATAATGTCAATCATAAAAAGAGATTGAGGTCGCTTTAAATTCCCACATTATATCTTCTAAAAAAACGAAAAGAAAATTGGTGTTGGGTGACCCGGACATATCTTTACTATTCCTAAAGGAGGAGGAGGCATCCTAGATCGGGTACCCATTCGGGTAGGCAGGTACCCATGCGGGTACACCGCCGCCACCCATTTCGGGTACCCGGCGGGTAGATGGATTCGGGTGGTACTCGCCGATTCGGGTGGTTGAAGAAAACGGCTTTATAGCCGTTAAATATAGTCGTTGGGTTTAAAATAAAAAAAAACCTATAAATACTCACAAACATACGCACTACTATCTACACAAACACACACTGGTCCAATGTTGCAAATAATATTGAACTGGAAATGAAAAATAGCCAAGAATATAATTTGTCTTGTGACTTTTAGTTTTTATAATTTTTAGGATTATTTTATTATATTTGTATTTGTATTTTTATTATTTGAATTATTATAATTTTTATTTTTTAATAAAAGTTAATTTTCTTTTAATTATTTTAATATTAAAATAAAAATTCCAGGGTAGTTCAGGTTTGCATTTCCAGCTTTTTGGGTGTTTCAGGGTAGTTCAGGGTTGTATTTCCATCTTTTTGGGTGTTTCAGGGTAGTTCAGGGTAATAGTGATGTGTCAATGTGTGATTGGTGGATTACAGGGTAGTGCAGGGTAGTTCAGGGTTGCACCCCGTCCTCCCTAAAATGTTTAAATTTATTTTTAAACCATCTTAACATTTTCTTAACGGAAATTCTGCGCACACCGTTGATTTTTTTAGGGTTACCAATTCAAACGATCACGGTTAGGGCTAACCGTGACCGTTCAGTCTAGCGTAAGACCTAACTGTCACGATGAGGCCTAACCGTGACCATTTTACACCCCTCGGGATCAGTTGCAATTATTGGGTGTGTAATTAATGTGGGAATTGATTGTGCGCAGGTTAGATATGTCACGGTTTGGCCAAACCGTGACATATTGTTTATATTTTCTATATTTTTTTAATCTTTTTAATCATACAAGTTTGTTTTTATAATTTTCGTCGGTTTTTTTATATTTTCAATATTTTATAATGTTTTTGAGTAAATCGAACCAAAATTGATAATTTTCGTCGGTTCTTTTCTCTGTTCTTCAGTGTCCGTGCGAATGATGGTGTTTACTTAGTCAAGTGTTGTTCGATTTGAGACAATTTTTTTCTTGATTTTAGAACCGCTTGATGATTTTTATGTGAAAAAGGGTTTCTAAGAATTTTGGGGGAAATGGGTTTTGTTTTTCTAATTTGTATCATGTTACAAGTAATTTTTTTATTAAACATGTGACGGTTGTTACAAGTAAGTTGTTATTTTATCACACGGTTAACCTAAACGTAAAAATCGGTTGTTATTATACAGTTACATTACAAGTTGGTTCACACATATATACAATTAACATTATCAACATTACAAATATAAAACAAATAACCAAAGAAACACAACCAAACAAACACAATCAAATATACAATCCATCATAACTAAAACTGCACATATATATACGAGTTTTTACATACAAAAAATAAAATACAAACAAAATATATATTTAATCTGTCATATCTGCATCTGACCCGCCCGCGCCAGAGGGGCCAGCACCGTCATGGCCTAACCGCCTTGGTGGCTGTGACAACAACGGCGTACCCGAGGCGGCATAGTCCGCGACCATGTGCTGGATGACCCAGTCCAGTATATCCTCCAGCCTCGTGGCCCTGGCTCGCGTGTCCTGAAGCATATCTATAACGTGAGCAGGCAATCGCATGGCATGGTACATGCGCTGAGGATGCTGGGGCGGGTCCTGGTCGTGCGGCAGAGGAATGGACTGATCCTCCACGCTACCAAGCGGCTCGTGGGCAACCTGAACGTGGACCTCAGCCCCCGCCAAATCGGGTGGGTCCACCAACGGCTCGGGCACCCATGCCACTAACTCATGGTATCTACTAAGCAGGTGCCACGTGCCGTCAGGGAACCTCCGAACGATCCTCATCCCAGTGGCAGTGGCCTGGTTTGCCACACGCACAGGAATCGGAGGTAGCGGGAGCTGGGACATGGCATGAGCGTACCCCAGGCCCCGAGCGATGCGGGAGACGATGTTCCCACCTACCAACGCCCCTCGCGCCTGCCTGTGATAATAACTAGCAAAGTAGTCCGTAAGGGCATGCGCGAGGTGGCAGTGTCGGTGTATAAGTACACACTGAACAAAGAAAAGGTCAGCGGTGTTGACCCTGTCGGTCCCCGCCCCACGACCAGCGACGGACGTGGCGATCAGTCGGTGAATGTATCTATATAGAGGGTCTCGTATATGAGAGGACCTCGAATCGCCACCGTATGGTCCGCAGCCGATCGCAGGCCACCAGACCTGATCCGAGTCGTCAGCCCCACGAATCAAAACGGTGGTGTACATCGGCTGTCGGACCTCCACCTCCGTATAGAGGCCGCTGACGATAGCGAACCGTCTAAGTGACATGCGGTGGAGGGAGCCAAACATCCGGAAAGCAACCTCCGTGGGCTGAAGACCATCCGCGATGTCGTCCTCATCAAGCTCCAGAAGCTCCTGGGCACGAGGATGGAATATAAATGTGCAGTAAAACTCCACAATGAGCTCTCGATGGGCAGGGTCGCCCATCCTGAACAGCTGGTCACATGGCTGTCATCGCCTATGATCTCAAAAAATCGCTCGCGCTCTCCAACGAGCTCTAAGAACTCCTCTGACAAGATAGTCCCCGGTGCTGGCGGTCGTCCTCTCAGGGTCCTGAACCGCTCGTATGGTGAACTCCGCTCGTCGAACTGCAGATGCGAGCAGTCATCAATCCCCGGAATAAACGCAGCATCGGCATCCATCTCTGAGAAAAAATTCATGTTTGTTATTATTTATAATGTTTAAAAAATTAATAGTTGACGGTTTATTATTATTATTATTATTATTATTACTACTACTACTATTATTACTAATATTATTATTATTATTATTATTATTATTATTATTATTATTATTATTATTATTATTATTATTATTATTATTATTATTATTACTGTCATTATTACTATTATTACTATTATTACTATTATTACTATTATTACTATTATTACTATTATTACTATTATTTCTATTATTATTATTATTATTATTATTATTATTATTATTATTATTATTATTATTTCTATTATTATTATTATTACTATTATTACTATTATTATTGTTATTATTACTATTACTATTATTATTATTATTATTATTATTTTTATTTCTATTATTATTATTATTATTACTATTATTACTATTATTATTATTATTATTACTATTATTATTATTATTATTATTATTATTACTACTACTGTTATTATTACTATTATTATTATTATTACTATTATATTATTATTATTATTATCTATTATTATTATTATTATTACTATTATTATTATTACTATTATTATTATTATTATTACTATTATTACTATTACTATTATTATTATTACTACCACTACTGCTACTACTACTTGTAACATCCGTAAATTTAACATTCGTTAAATTAATAAGAAGTAGTGTCCAGTCGCATGATTGATCATGCGAATGAATCTCAGTCGCACATCTTACGTGCGTATGAGGTTCAATCGCACGATTAACAGGCGTATGGGCTCAGTCACACGATTGAGTCGTGCGAATGGGTCCAGTCGTGCGACTGAGTATGGCGGCTAAAATATGTAGATGAGAATAAGTAAGGCGGTTAAGAATGTTCAAAAGCATATATCTATCTGCAGTATCCCTATCCCCTTGTTTCTCTCGAACCCAAACACCCCTGTTCTTGCCAAATCAACGATTTCAGCTTCATTTTGGTAAGTTTTGCTTGGTACGGATCGATTCTTGAATATATTAAGTTGTGTATATGGTCGAAATTGATCCAAAAACAAGTTTAAATCTGAGTTTTGATTCAATCTTTCTATTAAGTTGAAAACCGAGGATTTGGATCCTAGTTTTCACGAAGTTTGACTGAATAAGGACCCGAAATGGTTGTAAATGAGGTGTGTATGTTCTGTTTTGAATATGGCATAATTTGAATGGTTAAAACTTGAGTTTTTGGATCAAATATGTCAAGAACACAGCTGCTGATCCGTTTCAGGCGAATGAGCCCAGTCGCATGACCCATTCGTGCGAATGAGCCAGTCACGTTGCTCAATCGTGCGACTGAAGCTTAGTCGCATGAGCCAATCGCACGAATGGAGGTCATTCGCATAAACCCTGTTATAGCTCATTCGCACCCCTATTGTATGGTTTATTCGTACGACTAAGCTTAGTCGCATGTTTAATCGTACGAATGAGTCCAGTCGTATAGCCTCAGTCGCATAAAGTGATCTGTAGGAAATGATTTGACTAAGTTAGGGTTATTGTTGTAGATTTGCATTGAGAAGGAGAGTTTTAGCTGTCTTAGTGTATTTGGATTGGTAAACACTTGCTGAAAACGTTAAAGTGAGTTCTAATTGCCCTTTTAATGTGTTAATGCTGTTGACAATATTGTTTGACAAAATCGGGCACTGGCATGCATATAAATAAATAAAGATGTGAATAAGAGTTTAAAAGTGGTAAATTGTGTTGAATGGCGAGGTGGAGTTTTGACCCACCAACTATAGACGGAGTTTTGACCCGTCAACGCCAATTATAGACGGAGTTTTGACCCGTCAACGCGCGAGGTGGAGTTTTGACCCACCAATTATAAACGGAGTTTTGACCCGTACGCGCGAGGTGGAGTTTTGACCCACCAAAATGAATTGATAAAAAGAGGTCCATAATTACATTCGATATGCATATCAATACTGGGACAAATAAATGGACTAGTGGATGTTTGTGAATTATTCGATGTTATAACAGTTGATAAATTATTATTATTGAAATGTGGTGTTTGTTAGAACTCACCAGTTTATCTGATTTGGTGTTTATTTTCTTATGCATGCCAGGTAATAATAGAGGTGTTCGTGATGGTGCCCCACTGAGTTAAAGTTTGGTTCTGGTGTATGATATTGGCTATAATGTTGGGTTTTGGGAGAGATGTACATGAAGTTTGTTAAAGTTTTGATATGTCGGCTAAAGTGTTGTAGTAGTGTTAATGATGTAAACAGTTTTAACATATAAAAAAATTCCGTTGTGTTTAAAATCTCTGAATTGTTATAATAACCCAACTCGTAGCACCCTCCTTATTATACTATTATGAAACTGAGGGTGTTACAAGTTGGTATCAGAGTCTTAGTTAAAGAGATTTGAACAATTGATTGTTTCAAACTTTAACTGAAAATGTGGGAAGTGCCAGTATCTACAACCGGAAGTGGGGTGAAATATTGTGTGGATGAGTATTTAATTGTTAGTGATAATTCAGTCAATTGCTAAATGAAAGTAATTGTCTAAATTGAAGATTTGTATTATGTGTATACATAATTCTGTGGTTTAGATAGAGTTAGAAATAAACTGTGAAAAGATAATGAGAAGAGGCAGGATGGTGTGAATAAGTAAATAATTGATAACACCTGACCAATGTTATGAGCAATTTACATTATATGCAACATCCTGGTATCACTCATTATTTGATTATGGTTTATTTCTTATCGTAGATGGAAGAAACTGGTAACACGAACCCTAGATCCGAAGCTAGGATCTCAGGTGATGAACTTAAGACGGCTATAGGTGATGAGGTCGCCCGAGTGTTGCGTACTACCTTACCTGAAATGTTGAGTGACCTTAGAAAAGGTGGTGAATCATCTTCCCAACCAACTCCTCCACCTGTTATTGTTGAGCCTGTAGTGGAGAAACCAGTGTCATATAAGCTTTTTAAGGAATGTGACCCGCCTAAGTTTGAAGGCCAAAAAGATGTAGTAGTAACTTATAAGTGGCTACGAGAGATGGAAGCAGCATTTAAACTTAGTAGATGCAAGAAAGATCAGAAGGTGGGCTTTGCAGTGCATTCGTTCCAAGCAGAAGCTTTGTACTGGTGGGATACAGTAGAACAAGCCATGGGCGAGACTGCTGTGAGTCAGATGACGTGGGAAACTTTTAAAGCACTGGTGATCGAAAAGTTCTGCCCAAAGGGCGAGATGGACAGAATTGAAATTAAGTTTTTACAATTTCAGGCAGGCAGTTTAAGCCATAAGGAGTATACTTCCAGATTTGAAGAAATAGCTTGTTTGGTACCCCCATTTAGTAACCCCTGAGGCGAAGAGGATTACTAGGTATATCCAGGGACTACCCCCTAAAGTGAGAATGCTGGTAAAATCCAATTCTCCTTCTACTTACCAAGCCACGGTAAATTTGGCTGCGGACATGTATGAGGAAGTCGCTGAGTCTGAAAAACCTGTGGTGGAAGGGAAGTGATTAGCCGTCGAGAAACTTCATGGAGTTCTAAGCCTATATATGGATAGAGTGTTCCACAGAAGAGAAACTTTAATTCTAAGGGTTTTGTAGGTCCCCTTCCTTGGTGTAATAAATGTGGGAAATTCCATAGGGGAGAATGTAGATTGAATCACCCCGCATGCCATAAATGCGGAAAACCTGGGCATTTTGTTTCTAGGTGTCTAGAAATTCGGTGTCATGAGTGCGGTGAGATGGGACATATGAAATCAGAGTGTACAAAGTTTAGACCTGTACCAATTCCTATTCGTGCCGTGGGAGGACCGAGTAAAGTCCGCGCGAGTGGTAGTAGCGGTAACACGGGGAGAGCATTTACAATGACTACGGAGGAGGCTAAGGCATTACCGGATGTTGTGTCGGGTACGTTTCTTGTTAATGATGTACCTGCTAGAATTTTATTTGATTCGGGGGCTAATAGAAGTTTTATATCAATAAAATTCCATACCTTAATAAAGTTAGACCATCAAAGTTAGATGTTGCTTTTTCAGTAGAGACTGCCTCTAATGAATTCATAGTTGTTAGTGAAGTAATGGAAGATTGCTTTGTTGAATTAGAAGGTGTAAAATTTCCTGCTAGATTACACATGATGAAGTTAGGAGGTTTTGATGTAGTATTAGGAATGGACTGGCTATCTATGTTTGAGGCTCAGATAATATGTAAAAGAAAGATGATTGTGTTACGAACGCCAGAAGGTAATTCGATGACGATTTTTGGTGATAATCATGATAGTGTAGTAAAAGTTATATCTATGATTAAAGCCGAGAAATTATTAAGTAGGGGTTGTGAATCATTTTTGGCATATGTCGTTGATACTGCTAAAGAGACGAGGAAATTAGAAGATGTTCCAGTAGTTTGTGACTTCCCTGATATATTTCCTGAGGATCTACCAGGTATACCTCCTAATAGAGAAATTAAGTTTAGGATTGACTTAATACCTGAGGCAAAACCTGTTGCTAAGACCCCTTATAGACTTGCACCAGCTGAGCTGAAGGAACTCCTGAAGCAATTACAGGAACTATTAGACAAGGGCTTTATTCGACCAAGCTCGTCGCCGTGGGGTGCTCCTGTTCTGTTTGTAAAGAAGAAGGATGGCAGTTTGAGGATGTGCATAGATTATAGGGAGCTAAACAAACTAACTATCAAGAACAATATCCGTTACCCCGTATAGACGATTTATTTGATCAACTCCAAGGTGCTAATTGGTTCTCAAAGATAGATCTTAGATCTGGGTACCACCAATTAAAGGTGAAAGAAGAGGATATACCAAAGACAGCTTTTCGTACACGATATGGGCATTACGAATTTTTGGTGATGTCGTTTGGATTAACGAATGCTCCTGCTGCATTCATGGATTTGATGAACAGAGTATGTAAACCGATGCTGGATAAATCGGTGATTGTGTTTATAGATGATATTTTGATATATTCTAAGAACGAAGGAGATCATGCTTGTCACATTCGACATGTATTGGAAACATTAAGGAAGAATAAGTTGTATGCAAAATTCTCGAAGTGTGAATGCTGGTTAAGGGAAGTGCAATTTTTGGGCCATGTGGTGAATGCGGATGGAATATTAGTAGATCCTGTAATGATTGAAGCTGTAATGAATTGGGAGATTCCTAAAAGTCCTTCAGAAATTCATAGTTTCTTAGGACTGGCAGGATACTATAGAAGATTCATTCAAGATTTTGCTAAAATTGCTTCCCCGTTAACGAAGTTAACTCGAAAGGACGTTAAGTATGAATGGAATAAAGAACAGGAAGTTGCTTTTTAGGAACTAAAGAACCGATTAACACGAGCCCCAGTATTGGCGATACCAGAAGGAGCAGATGATTTAGTAATATATTCTGATGCATCATATCAGGGATTGGGATGTGTTTTAATGCAACGTGGGAGAGTTATTGCTTATGCTTCTAGACAGTTGAAGACCCATGAAGTTAATTACCCAGCCCACGATTTATAATTAGCGGCTGTGGTTTTTGCTCTTAAAATATGGCGACATTATTTATATGGAGTGAGATGTACCATCTTTACCGATCATAAGAGCCTGAAGTATTTCTTTGAGCAAAAAGATCTGAATATGAGGCAAAGGCGATGGTTGGAATTAATCAAAGATTATGATTGTGAAATTCTGTATCACCCTGGGAAAGCAAATGTGGTTGCTGATGCATTGAGCAGAAAGGAGAAATATGAACCGATTAAGGTCAAGGCGTATAAACTTGTAATTACTCCTGACTTTATGCAACAATTAAGAGAAGCCTAATTAGAAGCACTAAGGAAGGAAGTATAAAGCAGGAAAGATTGGTTGGTCAGGAAAAGTATTTAGAAGAAAATAGTTATGGTGTTAAAATCAGGTTTGGTTGAATGTGGGTTCCGTTGGCCTTACATGATATGGTACTGGATGAAGCTCACAAATCTAGGTATTCCATTCACCCAGGCATGACTAAGATGTATCAAGATTTAAAGCATGATTATTGGTGGTCAGGAATGAAATTTAACTTGATGCAGTATGTAAATAAATGTCTGACGTGTGCCCAAGTGAAAGCTGAACATCAGAAACCGTATGGATTATTGCAACCCTTAGCTATTCCAACCTGGAAGTGGGATGATCTGACCATGGGTTTTATAACTAAACTACCTCGTACACCAAAAGGTTATGATACCATCTGGGTAGTGGTAGACCAACTAACCAAGAGTGCTTTATTTTTACCCATACGGGAAACCTATTCGGTGGAAAGACTAGCTGATATCTTTACAAAAGAAATAGTTAGATTACATGGAGTTCCAAAAAGTATCACGTCTGATAGAGATGTCAGGTTTACCTCTAGATATTGGAGGAAGTTTCATGAGGCAATGGGGACTAAACTTTATTTTAGTACAGCCTATCACCCCCAAACAGATGACCAAAGTGAAAGAACTATTCAGACATTAGAGGATATGCTACGGGCATATAGTATTGATTTTGGAGGTAGCTGGGATAGTCATCTTCCTTTAGCTGAATTTGCATACAACAACAGTTATCAAGCTACCCTTCAGATGTCCCCGTTTGAGATGTTGTACAGAAGAAAGTGCAGAACTCCACTTTATTAGGGAGATATGGGGCAACGTGAATTGGGGAATAGTGAAATAGTTGAAGAAACAATGTCAAAGTTTGAAGTAGTTAAAAATCATATTAGAGAGGCGAAAAGCAGGTAGAAATCATATGCAGATCGTAGAAGGAAACCATTAGAATTTAAAGTTGGGGATTTTGTTTTGTTAAAAGTTTCTCCATGGAAAGGCATTATTCAATTTAGAAAGAGGGACAAACTAAGTCCACGCTTTATTGGACCTTTCCGAATAATAGAAAAAGTTGGGTATGTAGCATATAGATTGGACTTACCAGAAGAAATAAGTACTATTCATCCAACCTTTCATGTCTCTCAGTTACGCAAGTGTCTAGCTAATGAAACTCAATACATACCCTTAGATGATATTGAGGTTGATGAAAGACTCAATTATGTTGAACAACCGTAGCCATTATATATCGTAAGGAGAAGAAACTTAGAAATAAGAGCATTAGCTTAGTCTGGGTGCAGTGGGCACATCGCCAGGGATCTGAATCAACCTGGGAACCAGAAGAAGAGATGCGGCAAAACTACCCCCATTTGTTTTAGTCAGGTTTCGAGGACGAAACCTTAAATAAGGTGGGTAGACTTGTAACATCTGTAAAATTTAATATTCGTTTAATTAATAAGAAGTAGTGTCCAGTCGCATGATTGATCATGCGAATGAAGCTTAGTCGCACATCTAACGTGCGTATGAGGTTCAATCGCACGATTAACAGGCGTATGGGCTCAGTCGCACGATTGAGTTGTACGAATGGGTCCAGTCGTGCGACTGAGTATGGCGGTTAAATATGTAGATGAGAATAAGTAAGGCGGTTAAGAATGTTCAAAAGCAGATTTCTATATGCAGTATCCCTATCCCCTTGTTTCTCTCGAACCCAAACACCACTGTTCTTGCCAAATCAACGATTTCAGCTTCATTTTGGTAAGCTTTGCTTGGTACGGATCGATTCTTGAATATATTAAGCTGTGTATATGGTCGAAATTGATCCAAAAACAAGTTTAAATCTGAGTTTTGATTCAATCTTTCTGTTAAGTTGAAAACCGAGGATTCGGATCCTAGTTTTCGCGAAGTTTGACGAAATAAGGACCCGAAATGGTTGTAAATGAGGTGTGTATGTTCTGTTTTGAATATGGCATAATTTGAACGGTTAAAACTTGAGTTTTTAGATCAAATATGTCAAGAACACAGCCGCTGATCCGTTTCAGGCGAATGAGCCCAGTCGCATGACCCATTCGTGCGAATGAGCCAGTCGCGTTGCTCAATCGTGCGACTGAAGCTCAGTCGCATGAGCCAATCGCACGAATGGAGGTCATTCGCACAAACCCTATTATAGCTCATTCGCACCCCTGTCGTATGGTTCATTCGTACGACTAAGCTTAGTCGTATGTTTAATCGTACGAATGAGTCCAGTCGTATAGCCTCAGTCGCATAAAGTGATCTGTAGGAAATGATTTGACTAAGTTAGGGTTATTGTTGTAGATTTGCATTGAGAAGGAGAGTTTTAGCTGTCTTAGTGTATTTGGATTGGTAAACACTTGCTGAAAACGTTAAGGTGAGTTCTAATTGCCCTTTTAATGTGTTAATGCTGTTGACAATATTGTTTGATAAAATCGGACACTGGCATGCATATAAATAAATAAAGATGTGAATAAGAAATTGAAAGTGGTAAATTGTGGTGAATGGCGAGGTGGAGTTTTGACCCACCAACTATAGACGGAGTTTTGACCCGTCAACGCCAATTATAGACGGAGTTTTGACCCGTCAACGCGCGAGGTGGAGTTTTGACCCACCA